>CAVNZK010000004.1:1200000-1551840 GCA_963693345.1 Pieris melete
CATCATGTAATAATCAAATCTGTGTCTTTCCAACAACATAAACAAATATTTTAGTATCCCTAATAAATGCACATAATACTGAACATTAACATGTACTACAATACCAGCATTATTCACGTGCAGAATAATTATCAGAATAACTCAGAAATTACTCTGTTGCAAATGAATAATTAAAATAATTGTTAATATTGCTGCATAAAATGTATATAATAATCCTGTTTTTTATTAAGAACCAAGTAGTGACGTTTTTAAAGAAACCTCAAAAAATACATACTAAAAATTAATGATACGTTTAATATGTAACTGCGCAGTTAGCCTTCCGCCTATTAAATAAAGTTTATTGCTTTTAATAAAAAATATATGATTTTATAAGTATTTGTATTATGTTCCACGAAGAAGACACATTTTCATCTGTTTTATTAAATTATTTTTAGGCAAGTCAGAATTATGTGCTTTACACTAAAATGGTGATTTTTTCAAATGTTTCAGACTACATTCGGGAATCGAACCCATATTTTAATTGATTGTTAAAGTTAGTCGTCAGAATGAAATCTTTTAATAATATTAGTGTAGTTATCAAACTTTATTTAATTTCACGGATTATTTTTCCGACCCAAATGTCGACCAATAGAATTGCACCATTCGACGTCACGTGGTACAACCTACATGGTATTATACTGATAATTTTTTGAAAATTTTCTCTGGTAGTTGCTTCAAGAAAAGTAATAAGTAGTTGTTTTATTCATTATGAAATTCTTATTTGTTAACTGTACATTTCGTCTCATGGTGCAATTCTATTGGCCGACATTTGGGTCGGAAAAATAATCCCCCGAATACCACACGAGCTTCAACATTATCTGGCATTTCGCCGATAATTTTGAAGCTCTTGTGGTATTATAAGTGAAAATACCGCATTTTCAAAAATTCCTTTCGTTTCCTCTGATATATACTCGTATATATAGATATATAAGTTTGTAAGTTAATAAACAAATTGAATTAACACTTGAGTGATTATAGTTGAATAATTATTAGTTAAAAAATACCCATTTGTTGTGTAAATTAAACAAACACTATATAGGTTTGAATTTGAATTTATTAAAAAGAATTCAGAAATGATACAAAAATGTTCTCCTAATATTATTTATTAACGATATTTTACATCCATATACATATTTTTTAACATTTTCAACAATATATTTCCAAAACCAATTTCATCAATTAGCTGTTACTTACATTTATATAAACTAAATTGAACATGTTTTACAGATGATAACGAAACCAAAAATCAAGCGGAATTCAATTGTTTGTAATCTTAAATTCAAAATTCTTAAACCGACATGGTATAAGAGTTTTGCTTAGTAAAATCCGTTGTAACCATTGTAACTGTTATAGGGATAGCTACCATAGCCGCCGTAGCCACTGTATGCTAATGGGTTTGAATAACCAGAGTAGCCTCCATAGTAGCCTGGATATCCACCTGAGTAGGTATTATAATATCCGGAGTATAGCTGCTGAGGTCTAGCCATGGCAAAGGCCAAGACGGCGAATAAGATGACCTGAAAAATTTTATGATGTACACCATTCGTGCTAAAGTAAATTTAAACTATACATCCAACAACGCCTATGAAACAACTCATTTCGTAAATGTTGTTATCAAAAATTTAAGATGTAAAGACTGAACATGCTACAATTAATTACTTTAACTTAAACTAATTAAAAATATAAGTAAGTTTTAACGTTGGTCTTATTTATTCTAAACCCTATAGTTAGCGTCTGCCAATTTAATTGGTAACTGATGTAGTATTTATATATTTCTTGTTTATTATTGTTTTCATCAATTTTATTACTATAGCTTTCATTATCAGTGGCTTAGTGCTAATATTTTTATAATAAACTAGCAGACCGGCCAAGCGTTGCTGTGGCTAAGGTTTTAGTTATATGTATTAGTAACCTATTCAAAGGAACCGGTAGGAGAACATCAGTCATGGGGACCACCATGGTTTTTTGGTAGTAATGCCATTAAATTGTAGCTTATTTGAAACGTTGGTACTTTCAACACAGCGCCATCTGTTAAAATTGAATTAATACACAAATATTTTGCAATAAAATAATATTGCGGGTATAAATTGAGATGTAAGCTATCCTATCTTTTAAGTTAGATCTAACTGCACACGGTGTGCAAATTTGATTGAAATCGGTTAAGTAGTTTAGGAGTCCATAGCGGACAAACAACGTGACACGTAATTTATATATATTAAGATAAACGTCTAAAATATTACAAATTTTTCTTAGGATCTGATCTAAATATATGTAAACACCGTTTCTATTATATTCATATGATACAATACATGAAAAGGGTCTTATGGACCTTAAATTCTTCAAGTTCACCTCATTTCTATTAAATGATACAGTACATTGTAACTCTATTTTCATTTCTTACACAATAGATTATTTACAAAGAAGAGTTACATGTTCTATTTTAAATATTTCATGAAAAGGTGGTTATTTGGGGTTTCCTTTTGACAATATATTTCTTTAAATAGCTCTATTGTTGTTCTTAAAACTGGATTATAGTAAATATTTTATAGTAAAAATGCTATTCAAAAGGAAAATCAAATCTTTAGTATCTTTCAACACACACTTTCACAAGTGTGTTTGTTATATACTAAAAATTTGAAAGATACTTAAATATGAAAATATGTTTCAAACTTAATCTGTATACCGAATTCTTAAAAAGTCAACGTTTAAATGAGACTTATTAACGATCTATTTAAAACAATACAACGTAAAAAAAATATTAATTAAAAATAATCTAGACCTCAGCGTTCTAGTAAAATGTTTGAAGTATATATCTTACCAGCTTAGCAAACATCGTCTCAAATTTAAATAGTCAAATAAGTGTTCCTCCTCTCAGATCACAATGATACTGTTTTATTTTTACGAATTTAATAACATTTATACATAAATAAGTCCTTGAAATTATTCGTTACGCTGAGGAAAAACAAAAGAACTCATTGGGAATCAATGTGAATTACGAGCACAATAACAGTACGAGTACTACATTTTCAATTAGGTTAGCTTTGTTCAAAATAAAATGTGCTGAATTATAAACACAGAGGAGACGTATATGGTTATGTGTCATTATATTTATTTGCACATTAGGGCCTTAAAAGGTGACAATAATCATTAAAACTCTGTGAGAAACTATTTTCAAATTTTCCTGTAGCCGTGAAATCAACTTGTCGGGAAAGTAATTATTGATTTTCAGTCACGAATACGACTTCCGGTCACAGTCTAATTTGATTGAATTTTCTATCTTAAAGCGCCGCAAATTGACGAAGCACAATAGATTCTTACTTTTTACATCACTTTCGAAAATTACACAATATAATATGTCTTTTAAAACGCCTTTTTAGGTAATTTGGGTAATTGGTTTTATAATGAAACCTTGTGATAGACAAACAGTGTATATATTATTTTAAAGTATTTAAATTTAAGTAATTGAATATATGTGGTGTGGCTCTTAAGGCACCCCTTAGTGTGTTTTTTATGTCTCTGTTCATTTATAATGTTTAAACAATACATTACAAAAACAAGAATGCGTGCAACCCTTGTAGGGGAATCTGCCATTTCTTAGTCCCAAAAACGACGTGTGTCATATAATGTTGATCAAAGAACCAGTTGTTGAACTGAAGAAGTAGCGCCACTGGGTTATTATGATTATTGTTAATGACAGATAGCAAGTTTCAGAATTAGAATGTATATTAAGTGCTGTCAAGATCTTTATTTTTAATGATTCTGGGCTTTTTATTAAAGCAATGGTTTGGTGGCTAAAGGAGTTAGATTCTTATTATTTCTTAGCCCATAGAAGCACGAACTTGCTTCAAATAAAGTTGTTGATAAAGATACTGACGTTCTAAATAAAGTTGCCTAAATACGCAATGACATCATATATTATGAACTCTCAGTATACTAATCCATGAAATCGATCCAACTACGTTGTACGTCACCTATTATGAAGTTATGCTAATGTTGCGTACATTGTTATATTAGGTGTTTTGATCAAACAATAACTCACACATTAGCTTAGTATCTTAGAGGTTAGGTAAGCCGTGAGAGTAATATTTATTTAATTTCATATTTTTAATATTGTGATACATTTCTTAGAAAATAACTGAAAAAAGATGTACTCCTATTATAAAACATATATTCAATTGATAAATCAACTCTTAATTCAATTCAATTGTAATTTCGAATGTAGAGGAATTCAGGCCTATTTCGATTTGTTTGTTCTCACAAGATAATATTTGTAATCGAAACTGTATTTATTTTATAGTCAGCTAAAAGTAGTTATAATATAACTAAAAATATTTCTTACAAAAAAGTGAAAAGTTGTAATTTACACCTCAAAAGCTAACGCAGCACGCAAATAGACGTAAATATAAAATATAAAAAAAGTTCAGCTTAGTTACTAAAAACAAAAATATTTAAAAGTTTACGTATAAATTGCGAGATTATTATATGTTGTATGTATATATGGTAATCTAAGAAGAATAAGATGAAACTGCGACAAGGAAACCGGACAAGATATAGGTATATATATTTATTTTAAAATAGTTTTGTAAGTTTTAGTCAATTATTGTAAATCAGAGTCGGGTTTCAGAGAAGCTTTCTTAAACACCATGAATTTTTATACAAAAGATATTGAGAAATCCATTTTATTTATAACTTTTTTTTTATATTTATAAAAAATAATTTATATAAAAGTATTTGCACGCAAGGCACCAGACACGTTTGACTAAATAAACGTTTGAATTTCGGAAATTCATACATGAAAAAGCTTAAGGATTTTGTGAAGAAATAAATAACTAACTCCATACAATTATTATAAGTATTTATTGATACAAGTGTTTAAAACCAAATCAGTAATATTTTATTTTCTGCGCAGGTAGTAATCGGTAGGATATCCACCATATGAAAGAGGGTAGAATGATGAGGAATACGGCGAGATAGCAGATGGAACATTTCCAGGATAAATGTAGTCCAAGCCTGCTGTATACGTCAGATATTGAGGTGATGGAGCAGGTTTTGGAGCAGCCAGGGCTGCTGCCAGCATAGCGACAATGACAAACTGTAAGAATAAAATACCGATATTATACCTGTTGTTCGATGAACAAAACATTATACTGTTGCTTAGTGAATAAGATATTAAAACTGTTGCTCGGTGAATTAAGCGGGTTGGGTATTAATTATCCGTTTTCTTATACCAATATCTTGTACAAAGGATAGAAATAGAAATGTGAATATGCTCATAATAATTTAGGAATGTAAAAATTGAAGTTTCTCAATTGTACCACAAAGGAAATGCTACACAAGGATTAAAAATTCATTAGAAATACAAGTTACAAAGCAATTGTGCTACAACCTTTTCGGTCTGGGCCTCAGAATTCTGGAACCGTTTCGTGATTATTTGTTGTTTCTAGTCCTCACAGACATTTGTTTTTGTAACATGGCATAATATTTAACCCTGTGTAGTACTGAACTAATAATATTCTATTATAGTTTAACTATAAAAATAGTATTCGAAACAAAAGTCTAGTCTATGCATTATTCTATACCGGCCAGTAATTATAATGCATCGCATTTTTATTATATTATAAATATGTCAGTAGAATCGATCTAAAAAAACTTTAATTAAAACCTCCTTTCATCCTATATTTATACTTTCAGTAACTCTATACCTTTAGGAGCACGAGCTCGCAAAAAGATGCACGTGTAAGTCTAATGAAAAGACATCAACGCTACATTGTAAACAGTGACAGTAAAAATTCTATGAAAATAGGTTTTGTCTGAAATAATTGTGACCTAGTTCTTTATAGTATGTTATTCTGTCTTGTGAATTTACGTGTGCTTTTATTTTAATTTTTTTATTATCTATTACATATTTGTTTTTAAGCTATTGCATAGATTTTATCGCAGGCTTTGAACGCGGCGACCGAATCAAGAAATTCCGTAACGAAAAAACCTAACACACGATGACGTAATATAGGTGCGGGCAATATGCGTTAGAGCGGGACACAACGCATACTGCGTATTCTCTCGTAACGTAAGCGCGGCCGGTGCAGCCGGTACGCGTTAGAGTGAGACAAAGTATATAGGCGTGTTAGTTTGAGTCTGGTATATTGAATTAATATCAAAGAAAAAAAATACTGCATAAATAAAAAATAAATAAATAATTATAATTGTATAAGTTGATAAAAAATGCTATGCAATAGCTTTACCGGGACAGTACCCGAGTGCCACACTTTTTTTTATCATACTTTCTATACACATATTTTATAGTACATAACATGCCGTGCCTTAATCATTTTTAGGGTTGCCATATGTAAAAATAATAGATATATATAAGAAGCTTGGTGCGCTGTAAATAATATAGATTTGGTAATATTTATATTTTACCTATTTCAAAAATAAAAATGTTTTCATTTGTATCAATGTCGATAACATTGTACACGCTGCGTCAATCTACAGCCAACACACAATTCTGCTCAAAATTATAAATATAAAACCTCAATAATAAATTTGACTTACCAGTTTATAGAACATAGTTGAAGTATATGTGTCAAAATACTAACGAATCTATCTTACTCTTAGGATTATATACATAAAAGTTACCCTTGAACTTCAAAATACAATGAGCCCCAATATGGTAACTAATAAAATCAGAATGACAAATTACCGTCACCATTAGATGTACTTTTAACCGACAACGCATTGAGCAGAAAAATTTAAAAAAAACCTGCCAACGCCAGCCTAATGATTCATGGTTTAACTATTAGTTCTAATCTGTCAAGAAAATATGACATTTAAAAAAGCAATATGTATTGGAAAAACGAATATTATTTTACGGTCTGAGAAGAGCAATGGGTTGTAAAAATTTTATCTGTAAATATTTCAGGCTTAAGCTAGTCTTTTAATATTATTTCTGTTCAGGGTCATTCGCTTCTAACTAGCTTCATTCTTATTCTATCAGTAACGCGTTGAAAGATCTAATGGTAAAATTCAAATTTAGCGCGAACTTGACTACCCTTTCGATGTCCAATACGTTTTTGACATTGCATACTTAGCATACGATTCGACTATGAATCTCACCCTAAGCGTAGAGATGGCCGTGGCAATTTTATTGTAATCTACGTGGAGCGTATTATTTAATTTACAAAATCAATCGAAGATGATTTATCAAGGACGCCATTTCCCTCTAAGAATATCGAGATAGATCAGTAGATAAGTATTACGTAGTACTAACATATCATTAATAACTTATCTATCATTGCTTAGGCATTTAAATTATACGGTAACTTCAAAACGAACATAACTTTGATTCGATTTGCAAATATTTTGATAGAATGAGGCTCGATCACAATTTTCCTTATGACGCCTTTAATACCAATAAAGCACTGCATTTTTTGTGAATTGTACGTGTGTCGTGTATCTATTGCCTTAAACAACCTGACTAGTATGTTAATGCATGTCCATACACTGTCATGAATAGAACCTAATCCGGTTCGTCAAATGTATTTGTCATGGTATTATGATTTTTTGCTTATGTTCCGTGTTCGCGTGAAACAATACTATAATATAATAATAATTTTGAGACAGCGAAGTTCACATAAGATATATGAAACGATTTAGAATTTAAAATTAATATTTTTATTGTAAGTATAAAGTAAATTCTTAGAACTATTCAATAATTATGGGTAACTTCGCTTTTCCACAATATTAAATATTCGCATTAAATTTATTTGGTGTTAAATTGACACTATGATCGTGAGTTATAAAACAATAAATTAAACAAATAATTATCATTTAAAGTAAGTATTTTATTGGGGCGAATAAATTAACAAAAACTCCCTACAAAAGTCTCATAAAATTTTCTTTTATCCATCTTCAGTCCAGGTTTCATAATGTCGATTGACTCTATCCTTAATGGACAAATATACAAGAATCTCCTTAAATTTTTATATTGTGTACTAACGGCTCGAAACAGCTACGCTCCGAAGCTAAATATTCTAAAAAAATATTGTTGTTATATAATATAGATAAATTATAGAGATTAGAATTAATAACCCTCTGAAATCTTCAACGCATATCGGACTGTTATCTACACCTAAGCAGCGGCCCGTGTAATTTATAATTATCATATTTAACTTAAAAACTGCCTATTTATTTGGTGAAGGGCACACTAGAATAAACATTTGAAAAATCTTTAATTGTGTTTATCTTAGAGCCTACCTATAGCAGCGAAACTGTAAAAGCTTGACGGAAACTCTTTTTTACCCATTATTTTACTTGTTTTAATCTAGAATATACTTTCTTTCCTTTTTTCTATAATCTGTGGATTTTTTCCTGCCGTTACAATTTACCTATTATTATAATCAGTAAAACAAAGGCGTATTTTAAGGCCAAGAATTGCCAACAGTACGAGTACCAGGTCAGTAAATTCTTTAACAATAGGTCATGCTAGGAATATTGATTGGAGTTCACAGATTATTAAGTGATGATTATCATTGCAAGGATTTCGCAATTTGTGTAGAAGAATACTTTAAACGTTAATAAAACTGATTAAAGGTTATAAGTTAAGTCACTTTCTAAATAGAAACAAAGTTAAAGCTACTTCTTTAATTATAATAGTTAATCACTGTTTTTGAAACAAATTCTCTGTCTGCGTACTGGATTAGAAAGTTAACCAGTAAATAGAAATGAATCTCCTTATATTTGGTCGACATAATTCGTTGAATCATTGTTAATATAAAAAAAAATTAAAATGTTTTTTTGTAAATTTTCTTTATAAGCAAGTAGAGGTTTAGCATAATATAATATATAGGATAATTAGAAAATTTTGTGTCTAAGACGTTCCTCAGAATGTTGAGGACGTTCCTTTACCGTATGAGCAAGTTTATTAAACACATTATTGCTTAACCGGAGTTTGAACGGACGATATATTTGAGAAGTGCTTTACCACTATGCTAACATTACTTACTTCTTCTCCTCTTATTATCGTAATGAACAAGACTAATAAATGGTTAATTATCACCATTATCTGGTAATTAATACTTTAATTAGTGTTAAACTAATGCAAATCGTAAGCTTTTAATGAGATTTATTAAGCTTTGCTGGTTCACAATAAGCTTTGTTATGTAATACAATAATACCTCATCAATAATAATGCTCCTATGACGTAATACTCGAGGTTATTTATTGCATAATTTTGTATGCACAAACCATTTCATTTATCAATGTTTTTATGTAGAAGTTGCTTTTGTGTTAAAAAATACAATTTGTAGTAATATTAATTATTACTAATCATAATGTCTTGATTGTGTTTATTGAAAAATTAAACTGGCGAGATGATACCATCTGTGTTATCATTTTTCACCTATGGTGATGGAAAACATCGTGAACATACCGACTTATCTTAAATCCATCAAACGACTACTTGCGTCAACCATCTTGTTGGGGCTTCACTGGATTGTTTCTGTTTATTAGAACCAATTTTATAAAAGTTTAATAGGTACAATCATAACATACCTATGATTTAAAAGTCTTGGTCATATTCATAATTTTTTATTATATTTATTTGCAACGCAATGAGAACGATACGGACAATGGCGTCTAATTACCTATTATTTCAATTTTGTTGCCTTCTCATATATGTACTTTTTTTTGACATTGCTTCGGAATGGAAGTCTGGTTATCCATATCACAGGTTCTTAACTAGATTGGAAACCAGCCTCCCAATACCGTCTTAATTTTAATCGTACTGTTTGTTTCAAATATGGAAAAAAAATAAGAGTTATTATTATTATTATTAAGTGTAAGTGTTTAAGATTTACGTAAGAAATCTATACCGGAACGGAACTTCTTCAGTTGTATCGCATATTATCTAATTCGATTGTCGTTTTTGTCATAATTTTTCATTATTATTATTAAAGCTTTATTAATCCATACAACAATTGGTTAGTTTACATTCCTTAATATTAGTATTAGTTATTAAGTTAGTATGAGTTTTAAACAAAATTTAAGTTAGATTTATTTTTAATTTTTTAGTGGTCTTGTTTTTGTGTGGCCCCTTTTAGGGTAAAAGCCTCCTCCATATTTTTCCATTTCTCTTTGTCTTGAGCAACATTCATCCAGTTTTCCCCGGCTAGTTCTACAATGTCATCTGTCCATCTTTTCGTCCTATACCTCTCGTTCCAGTAGGTCCAGTCCATTTCGTTATTTCTAGTGTCCATCTTTTAGCCCGCGCTCTAGCAATATGACCTGCCCATATGTAGCCATAGAAGCCATAAATTTTCTTAAATAAATAATGCTTTAACGTTTACTTCCTCTCAACACAGAATATACAAAAACTTGACGTCATATAGCCAAGCAAAAGAATAGTACAAATTCTTTACATACATAACATGCAACAAATACTATTACACTGTAAACTGTCATCGAAATACTATCTAATGAACTTGACGTACTCGGTACGCTGCGTTATGTAATTGATTGGGCAGATGATTAATCTAATTAAGAACCTGTCCCAAACATTGACATAACATATTATGGTCTATATTAGACTATTACATATAAAATACGTTTTATAGGCATCGAAATAGAATATTATGACACTAAAACAATTGCCTCTTTCATGGCTAAAATGGCATGGTTTTTCCTTTAAATTAATAACAATAATTTAAAAGACAACCTAACAGGGCTTGTTAAGCAATTAGACTGAACTTTAATTTAGAAATGTTAATCACTTTTGTATTTAAACCAACTTTTTTGCTAAAACTATCTCTAATATTTAAAATAACAATAAATGTATTTGTTATTGTTGAGTTTATTTAAGTAAAATCTATATGTTTATTGTGCTAAATTAAAAAGATTAATAATAGATAAGTTTTTTTTATTTTTATGGCTCTGGCACGATTTGTGCATTAGCCAGCGTCAAGTATAGGATTTTTTTACAATTCGTGCTTATCTTTTAGAAATTCGACAGCGTCCTCTATGTACGGTTTAAGCACTAGCCCGGTACCGCACAACCCTCCCAAAGGCCGAGAACAAATTTTAAATGAAATTAAAACTTGCCCTCGAACCGGGAATCGAACCCGGTACCCCACACCTATCTGCCACTTAATAAGACCGCTAGGCTATGAGGCCCCCAATAGATATGTTTAATCTCTAATAAAATTTTCCTTCTTTTATTTAAAAAAAATATTGTAAGCAATTTATGAATTGTTAATAAAACCACCATAGAGTTTTTGTTTTGTTTACTAACCGACATAGTGACTAAGACCGAATTGTTACTAAACCATTTAACTAAATATCCATATTATAACTGTAATACGTATATATTATTATTACAGTAATATTATGTTCGTTTCTGAATAAAACTCCTTGCAATTATTTGATAATGTCTGTATATAATCTATATAAAATATGATAATTAGAGTATTATTACGTTAATTTCTTCACATATATTGGATATAAAGGTATATTCCTATTTTGTACGTCTTCTTTCTTAGCAAGCAAGAATATGGTTAGACAATGCTTGGTCCTTTTTAAAAAAAGTTAAACATCTTAATCTGCAATTAACATCGGCATATTGTTTAAAAATTAAGGTAAACCTTAAAAATACAAAATGTATGAAGTCTCGAACCCTCCAAATGCATAAAAAACAAGGTAATTCTCTTCTGTACCTTTATCCTAATAAATATGCTGACACTGTTATAAACACAAACTGTTCATATTTATAATATTACAAACACAATAATACTACCTAACATCAAATTCTATTTTCTATGGTGACTCCGATATAGAACCTGACTTGTTATGAATTCCTTGTATGACGTACTTTAAAATGGCTGGGACTTCATTGTTTACTGAATCATGTAACAACTACGCATCTGAAAATATGGTTATAGTTCAAGCTTGAACACATAATTATAAGCTTCAGGGAATTAGTTAAATTTAAGAAATACAACAATAGTATTAAATTTTTTGTTCAATTAAGGTTAAATAAAAAACTTTCAAAGTCAACTCGATTCTTTACGTCACAGGAAAAACACGTTTAGCACAATTAGGCTGTTTTCGGAGTTTGCCAACGAATCATACGTATTTTTTTCCAAAAATAACATTTTGATTTGATACTTATAGTTAGTTTTTTTTTATATGTTTAGTTTTTAACACGCAACGCTCCTCGAAGTAAAATATCATTTAATCAAAACAAAGAACAAAAGATTTTCACATCACAGAAAAATCTATAAAATCGCGAGAAAATTTTCATGTTTGGTAAATTACATTTCTTTGATAGGAACCAATTTAAGTCATAAGGATCACGTGCAAAACAAACGGGAATAAAGGATCCTGGTGACTCACGTGCTTAATAACACACGACACCTGTCAAAGATCAAAAGGGCAAATTAGTTGCACTTTGATGTAAACTTACTAAATGACATGTGATTTTCAACATTTAGAATTCTCGTGTATTGACTTTCTAAAAGTATTAGACGTATACTAATAGTAATATTGTTAAACCTAGTTATTATCAATAGAAGCAAAGCTAAGTTTAAAAGATTCAAACATACTGGGAGAATTAGTTTTACACTATGTAAACATCCTTCCTCTTTAATTGTTGTCTCATGATCTACGCATTGAAATCTGTTACATAGTTTAAAATATCTAAGCGCAGACAGTAGGAGTTGTATACTATGTATAGAATGAATTATTAGTTTAAGCGTGAGTGAAACTAACTCATTACTAAAATAATGAATGTTTAACAAAAATTCTCTATTTTAGTAATAATCTTTCTTCATTCTGGAATGGGCAATAATATATAATGTTATCTGCCGTTACGTCACGGACGTGGTACTTTTATAATAATTCTGGTACGCTTGTATGCAAACGAAATCTTTCTTTCTTACAATCTTTTTTATATATATTAAATATTATATCAATCGAAAAAGACCATTAGTAACTGATACTATTTTCTATTGTTGTAAAATAATCCTTAATTCTACAATCATGCTCTCTGATGAAGGTCAAAAAACCAGAAATCGCTAGTTCAATGAAGAATAACTTCTTATTTTTAATTCTTCAATTATGAAAATTCTATTCAATTTTATTATATAGACACTTTACCGTGGCATATTCAGAGAATTTAATGAAGCTTCTTAACCTTTAAATGTTTTATGAGTAAACTTAAAAAGCTATTAAGATATCTCTGATACGTTAAAGGAAATGCATATGTACGTGGGATAGATTTAAAAGCATATACATATATGGTCACTGCGATTTTCCTGACCTTTTTTTGAACAATATTTCGAATAAATTCTTATCAACGCATCTATTAAATTTTAAGTGACGTTTTAAAATATATAACCAAGAAGAAGTTCTAAAATATAATGTTTATTAATTTCATACTCGGCCCTGATTCTTAGAACTGCGGTAAGTTTATGAAGCAAATAGATACATGATGTTGAAATGCATAATTGGTGCGAGATTCACAATACGCATGCGCCAATTTGTCTATATAAGCAAAAATCCCGGTTTCCAGACATCAGTTTACGACTTACAATCGTGAACAGCCCCTACGCTCAACACTTTAATTGTTATCGACGATAACTGTGAAAGTTTTCAAAAGTACAAATCACATTTTCAATTCTATAATATCAATTATAACTTTGTCAAAATTCATCCGTTCTGTTTTTGCCTCACAAGTGCCACTTTTGACGGACTGATGAAAAATAAATTGGAAGGTGAATTTAAATCTAGTGAGAGGTTTACCGGAGATCTGTCGGTAAACGTAGTAAGGCAACAAGCACCGAAATCTCGCCGCGAATCCATGGCCCCTAAGATTGTGGTGTGCCCTCCAGTTGAAGAAATGACTGAACCTGTGGCAGCACCTCGAGGATCCCGCCTGCTCAAAGCGTTAAGTCGGCGGCTCTCTCGCCGCAAATCCGATGACGACTCTTTAGGAAGCTCCAGCAGCAACGAAAGTATGTCATGTGATACCGGCCGAAGTGATGACCCTTCATCCTGCTCAACCAGCGACTCTGGCTGCGACGAATCTGACCGACGAAGACGTCACAGATCAACGGTGTCTTTGAGGCGAGTGTTTCAAAACTTCAGTATATCAAGTCGGTCACAATCATCTTCACCAAGTGACCGCCACCGCCAGCCCAAGAAGCAAACCCAACCAAAACGAATTCTTCGGCCCCCAGTCACCTACACATACGTACGAGGGCTATCCGGCTTGCCAACACAGCGGGTGCCTCGTCATACAGTTTATTGCGCTTCCGTGGGTCTTAACCGATAAAGATGTAATGCATCGATATGTGGATACCTAACAACAGGAATGGGAAATCAAGACTGTTACGTATAGATTTAGTCGTGAAAGGCTAGTACGTCTTATCATATCAGTAGATAGAATGGACTGATGAGCTCGACGAATGGAAATATCAACATGGACCAAAAGCGGACACCATTATGTACTCCTTTGAGGGGAGGCTGTTGAAAATTGTCTATTTAAAAAAAATCTATAAGACTGGACTGCGAAAATCGCTGAGATAGCGATTTTCATTAACTTTACTCCTATTGGCTCTACTTTTTAATCTTAAAAAATATGAATGTAATCAATTATTATTTTTTACGGCAGTTAAAAGATAACTATTAATGGATTGCGGCCACACATGTTTGTTGTATCTCTAAGTGAAGAATAGTGCCTTTCCACATATTGACGATTTTGATATGTATACCTAACGAGGCTTAAGTATTACTCAGTCAAACCTTGCATTATATATTTATAAAGGAAATTTTCACAGATAACATGTTTTCATAGGATAACGTTTTTTCACAGTATTCACCAAAGAGTTAACTAAACTTGTTTTGAAACTTCGCAGATTTTATTCAAAATTGTTATTAGAATTTTAAAAAGTTTGCTCATTAATGTAAGAGTCTTAAATCAGTAGGAGTATTGTCTTTTTCGAATATTGAGATTGTATTTCTAGGCACTAATCAAATAGTGAGTATTAGATAGTCTAAATATTAAAAATTGTAAGCCATTTTTATGTAATTATAGGTTTGATATTAAATAAAACAATTTAAAAATTACATTGTCTTAAATATGTTCCCTACGCCTTCTTTATCACCTTATAAATAAAACTCATACCATTTTTTCTAAAGAGAACAATATATTTTGTATAATACAACTATCGATTCATAATAGTACTCTTATTATTTCTATTATAATTGAGACATTTCACGGTAGACAAAGCTTCATTAATTAAACAAGTTATTAAGGTACTTGTAAAAAGATTGACTCATTGTATTGCAAATTAATTTTCCACCCACCACTACAAAATTTTCAATTTAATATTTTAGACCTATATTTTTATTTAAAGAAATATTTATTATACTATTGAAGCTGAATATTGAATATCATAAGCATGTTTTAAACACGTATTTGATATAGTTTTTTCCTAACGTAATATAAAGGCGATTCTGTTCTGTTACTAAATTCGAAAGGATTGGCGTCGAATCACTTCACTTCTCTGAGATTAGGTGGAGATGCGTTATCGACCATTGAGTTGGAAAAGTTGAAGTGAGTTCGTAAGTGAACTCAATAATTTACATTTACAGAACGAGGGCGGAGATATTTGGAAATAAACGGTACATTACTTCTACAAGTTAGTCGATAGTTAACGTATACAATATGTAGTCTTCTAAGACTATAAAATCGTTTAACAATTATATTTACCCACATTTTAAGTCTTAACTGTTAGACCATCCCTAATTTCACTGGCAATGTAAGTCTATGGGCGGCGGTATCACTTGACATTAGGTGAGCCTGTGAGAAAAAACGTTGCAGACAGATGTTTAATATAATAAACTGCCACATCATGTTTAAGCTTAACCTGGATTCATTCCTAAACGAGGTTATTAAAAAATTACCGTATTGGTTCCTTGATATCCATTATATGCCTACAGTCCTTGCTATCTCATATACATTCATTAGATTTTCATCTATATTGTCGTGCTACCTATACGGTTTATACCTATACACACAAGGCTGGACATCTACTTGCCTATTAGAATATAACGAATGATCGCGAAACAAATACAGAAATCTGAGGTCTTGACCTAAAAAGTGGATGCGCCATTGCATTATTTTCTATATGCTTTATATAGTAGCAAGTAAACATAATATAATATATAACATTAATAAAAGATATAATTCCCTAAGATAGCCATTTTGAATTTAAATAGACACCTATTTACCCTGAATTTCGCCTCTTTCTTAGAATTTGATTTTAAACCTTCTAAATTAAATAAACAATACTACCAAATTGAATAACAAAATTGTTCCACTTCCAATAATAGACTTGTTTTTTCAGATAGAAATAACATTATTATTATTATACTTTTATGTCAACTAGATTTCTCCCTATTCACTGATGATATTTTTTTTATTCCAAATTTAAAATGCAAGCATTTTAGCCATTAAGTTTCTTTTTTACTAGTAAATAAAGTTATAAAATTACATAACTTGCTTGCTTTAGAACTCATACGTAATAAAAGACCTCGAGCCCCCGAAGGTTGTTGGGTACGGGCAACACTCACACAATATAATAGAAGTTGCAACACAGCCACACTACGGATTCTCCTCAAAGAAGCACCTTCCATTGAACACTCTGCAAATATGACCTGCAAACAAGTTTTGCTCTACCCATAAGGACGTAGCATATCTCCAGAGCAGTACTAATAGGATGGTTGTACAATACTCTACGTCACTTGAACATAATTTTGGGTTAGTAGGTCATGAGAGGGGCCTGCAGTTGTAGTGAGGAAGGGGGTGTGATTTTTAAGCCCAGTGACGTCATAACGGAGCCTTGGACCCCTCCCTCTCAGAATGATGAATGAAAAGGTCGATAAAGATAAACTAATTTAACTGCAGTCCTATGACAGGTAAACTAGTAGATTAACCACCGAATTGCGAGATGTTTCTTTTATGTATATCAGTCCGTTAGCCTTTTGGAAGCTGCTTTTTATTTCAAATTATATTAGACTAACTTTATTTAAAATCAGTAACAGAATATACGTAAATAGTCTAAACAAAACGTATTATGAAGTTTTGGATAGAAAATATGATAAGCGACAACCTATCGACACGTGAGAAGCATGCTTTTACCGTCTAAATCTTATGCTATAGGTACAAACGGTATACGTCAGGTATGCGAGAGTTAATTTGCTAGTAGCCCCTGAAAGACCTGCGTAATTGAAATATTTCCCCACCTCCAACCAATTAATATATTAATTATAAGATTCACGTGACTACCCTTTTCCAATTAAAACGATCTACGTCAAACAAAAAAAGAATCAAAAGTAAAATTTGATTGTCTTAGAGGCTTACTCAAGTATACAAGTTATATATACAAATTTTAAGACATTATGTCGTAGTTTTATCATAAAAACTATTATTTTTACGTACTCTACTTCTGTCAACAAAAAATAAAATTGATAGCTTTCGCTCTACTTAAATTATGTATCTATATTTTTCTTTAATTCGGCGGGTTTTTACATTTTGACTCTTTCAACATTTATTTCGACCATGTACGGAGACAATTATATGCTCCTTTTTTTTAAAGTCCTTATATACGATATGGAATTCTTATAAACAAATATTGTTCTTAGATTATTAGCATTATCACATTGTACTTACTGTTTATTCGGCGAAAAATACCTTCTCGGAAATCATAACCTATTTTCGGTGTTTCCAAGAACTGTTCTTAACGAAGCAATTTATAGTTATCTTAAACCATTTCCTTTATATGAAATCATGATCGAATTAAAAAATCGCTACTAACATTTAAATCTCTTACGAAATTATAGTTTTGTTTGCCTAGTAGATGGCTCCCTCACAATCTGCAAAATTTGTCAACATACTCATATTTTCAAAAAACTTTATGGAATGTATACATGCGTTTATTAATAAATATGCCAGATGATTAACTTTTTATTTAATATTTACTTAAACTAACTAGAGTAATTAATATTAATTACTTTTAAAAGTTTACTTTAAAAGTGTGTTACTACGAAAGGATTACTCTATCTAAGGGAATGTAGTGAACCGTAGACCATTTTCCGCGTTAAGAGGGTCCTGGGTTCGATTCTAAAAATGGACAAATAAATTAACAAACGACATTTCGCTGTATGCACTTTTTGTACATATATTAATTGTTACAAAAAAACATCTCAAAAAATAAAATTCTTGACTAAATATGAATTATTTCATATCCTTAACAAGATCAAAGGAAGTCAGTAATTGCTTTAAGATGGTTACGTAGACGTAACTGATGAATAACGTACAATTACGAGACGACAATGAGGCGTCGATGCCCAATGGACATTCTATTTTTAGAAATTTGCGTAAATATTTCACTGCGTAGTATAATCTCCCTAAGCTGAGATAATTTGTATCGAATATTGATAGCCTTTTTTCTTTAGCTTTTGAGGAAGATAGTCCTTTTTTTATTTAAAACAGCAGTTGTAAAACCTATTTCGGTTTTATTAACATGTTTTACGTGTTGTTTCGTGTTGTTGCCACAAGAATTAAGTGCGTGCTCCTATTTCACCATGCCTCCTGCTGATAGAGGACAAATGTTTGTTTTTAATTTATTTTATTATGATTAACTATTAATTACTTACTTTTTTACTACTTACTTACTTACTTACTTACTTACTTAATTACTAGATGTCATGGAGAACATGAAGCAATGGTTGCAGCTCCTTACAAACATTGTGTAAAACAAAACTTAGCGATTAAAAAGAGTGGCGGAGAGTTTATTGCCGGTTCTTCTCTTCCGTTCCACGCCCTTGATTTGAGAACAGCCTTGCGATTCTGTAACCCACTTTTCGAACAGCGGTTTTCGCAGCGGCGGTCGCGATCAAATCAGTGGTGGAGCAGTCATTTTATGATTTGGCATTCTGATAAGAAGGGAGCTAGTACTTTATTGTTTATGAGAATGCCAAATCGTAAAATGATTGCTTTACGACTGATTTAAGCGCGACCGCCCGCGACATTTCTTTTTTGACGTTCATGTACATTGTGTTACCTATATGATGAATAGGTAACACGATAGATTTTGATTTTGAATTAAACAAAAAAACAATTTAATCATCAACAATTTAGGTAGTGACAAATGAGTATTATATAAATGACCGATCTTATATTGATAGTTGATAATCTTTACCAAACCAGGTTACTATCAGTCAGTCAGTTTCTGTCTATGAGCGGCATCAAACCTTAAGGGGGGCCTACCTCGCTGAATTGAGACCTCTATGAAATATATGAATAAGTGTATATTATGTTTATACCCAATTCAACATTGCCTGAAAACATCGTTTTCTATCTTGATGGCCTCATCCTAACTAAATAAATACTGTTATTAGAATGTTTTCAAATGGTTGATTTTTATATATAAATTTAAAAAATACCTATCTTTATTTAAAGAAACAAAAAAGCAGAGGAGAATTCTTGAACATAATAAGTTTAATTATAATAAATACTAAATATACTTCTTTAATATTATTTATTGTAAAATAAATTAAGCGGCGGGGGCTATTTTTGTAGTTTATTCTTATAATATAGATTCCTAAAGAACATTTAGGTGTGTAATTCTTTATGCTGTATTTTAATACACGGAATTATCTTTGAAAAAGTTATAATAATAATAATTTAGTTATTGCAAGAATATAGTACAAAAATGTGTAAGGTGGTACAATCGTAAGTTCGCATATTCTGCCACACACAATGGCGCGCAAATTTGCCATTGGAATGTCATGTCAAAGGAATTTAACATTTTGCATTATTAGTCATATGAATTGGTCAATTCTTATATTATTTCTATCGTGCATATCATATCATACTGTATTGAATTTATATCAACTACAGTGTCTAGTTGCAAGAGACTTTAGTAAAATACACGAAATCAACGCAGTTGGAAGCTGATATAAATAATATATGATATTTTAAGGCATAATGTTTCACTGTTTTTTAATTAATTAATAGGTATGTAGAGGTCATACCTGTTAATTAATTGAATATTATAAAATAGTTTGTGCAATTGTGTGTAGGTACACTGAAATCTTCTACGAACCAAAGTCGTTGATCTATAGTAAATTTTAAGTTACACGTTCGATGTCGGTAGACGGGGATTGTCATCTTGATTATTATCTCCATCGATTTTTTGAAATTTCTTTATAATCTTTTCTAACTCAACATAAAACTTTTCAATATCCGAAATATAAAAATTATAAAGTTTTTATTATATACTAGCTGGCCTGGCGAACATCGTACCGCCTAACAGTCGATTCTTTATTTTTTATAATACTTATTCTGCTTTTTGGAACACCGGTCTAGCTAGTAAGATAAAAAAAAGTTGATAAGACAACAAATACATTATGTCAAAAAATTAAAATTTACCTTCTCGTTATATATAAGACATAGTGAATCCTATTTATTTTAACTTATGAACGTACGTAGTTTTAATAAAAATATTGTATTTTATATATTCTTAACGAATTTTCATACAAATTGAATGAACGCAATACAATTAAATGTATAGAATTAAACATCCCAGATCAAAGATATGTAAGATTTTTAATATTGTATTTTTATAAATCTATTTTCACTTCCCCCTCACACGAAAATGCTAAATATAGAACTTTTAATCAACCACGGACGTCCAATATTCCAAGAATGGGGTTAAAAATTCGAAACTCTGACTTCGTCACAGTGTTACTGACGATTGTCAACGTGTTTTACAGAATTTTTGCACGTGATCGAAGAAAAATCCTGAAACGTTTTACTCAGCGTGTTTCGTGAAATGGCGAATATAGTTACACAACAGTTTTTACGAAATAACGTACACGTTTTTATTTATCACGTTGTAATTTGTGTGATACGTTAGGAAACATTAAGCTGTGAAGTTATGAAATTGGATTTCACTACAAGTCTTCACGCAGAGATTAAAACACCTGCCTATATAATCTCTTTGGAACAGGTTTTGCTTTAGTTTTCTTTGAAGTACACCTCAAGGATGATAGCTTAATCAGACGGCGGAGGTTCGATCCTTGGCTGTGTACCATTAAATTTTCAGTCTATGCGCGTTTAACATTGACTCGTACGGTGAAAGAAAACATCGTGTGGAAAGTGCCATGACACAAAAAGTTGACAGCGTGTTTCAGGCAGAGAACACTTACTTGCCTATTAGAAAAAACAAATGATTATGAAACAGATATTCAGACCCAAACATATAAGTTTGAAGCGTTTTTTTTAGTATAATCTCTTTATCGACACGCAGTATTTCCAATATTCTGGTCATAACGTGGTACAAGTTTTTATTAATCATGTGACAGCTGTAGGGACTTATTTTATTCAGTATGAGAAACACAAATAATATTATTATATTATTAAGGGAAACCGGACTTCGAACATATATTCCTCCCATATTCCTACTAATTTAAACCTTTTGGACCCTTTGGATTCATTGGCACGGTATCAATAAGCCCAGTGTGCAATTGTCGGAAAAATAACTGATTTGGACGTATTAAATGCAGAATTAAGAAACATTTTATGGATATGGGAACTCAAATTACATCACTATTTTATGCTTAGCTTGGAATATAAAAAATAAACGCGCTTTACTTAAAAACTTATTGTTGGTTATAAGGAACGTTCCATAAATAAGCTCCCATGCGCTCGGAAATGTGCTGTTGTATCGGATAACGGTATCTTCCATGTGCCTCGTTCCGATACATTTCTATTGTTTTCTTCGATTGAACACGTCTCGTGTTTATAAACATGTTTTGTTGGAATAAAACCAATAGCTTTCTATACCTTATATATGTTAATGCTTCTGTGTACATACAATAGAAATTAGGGACCGATAATGGCGCAGGTGAATATTCGATTGTGTAATTTTTGTATGTTTGTTTTTTTTTTTTTTTAAACGTTTTCCAGATAATTCTCCGACTATGTAGTCGTCGGAGGTGTTAAAAAGCTTACATAAATGGTATTAGTAACCCGAATGTTTACTTTCTATTACTATGTTACTATATTACTATTTCTGCTACTACCTATTTCTTTTGACAACCCCTGCATGACCCTCACAGCAAATCCCAAAAAGATGCCCCTCAACCTAACATTGAGCATTATTCCCTTCAAACTCGTCTCCGTTACCTTCATGCCCATAGCTTGCTCAGTGTTATACCTGTCGTATCCATACATGGGACAGTCGGTTAGAACAGGCAACACTGTCTCTTCAGCTGCATCGCCACAAGGACAGGCAGCACTTTGTCTAACCCTTAACCTGTAAAGATACGACAAGAAGCCACCGTGACCTGTCAACATCTGAGTAATCAATCCCGTTGGTTTCATTTGTTTACTTATCGAAAAGGCCGAAGCAACATTTGGAAGGAATAACTTAGTTATTGCAGCTGTTTCGCCGTATCGATATCTGTGAATTTTTGTATTATGTTATTACAGGTATCAAAATCTAATATAACAAATGCAATATAAAATAATCACAGGGCAAAAATTAATTACTTTATCCTAGATGTGTAGTGTTCGTGAGGTGTTGCAACTTTCTTCACTTATAGAGAACGAGAATCACATAAGTTTACACTAAAACACATTTATCTATTGAAAGTAGAAGTAGTTGATGACCTAGTAATCTATAGATCCATACTACACAATAATGTTTATAATGTTATGAAATATTTATAGTAATGTTTGTATGTTAATATTCCTTTTCGTTTCAGTTTTAAATGGCCAGAAGTATAAGCAATACCGTTTGACCAATAAGGTTCCTAAACATAAATATACAAACTAACTAATCAGTTATGATTAATGAAGATGAATCCATCGTGACATATATTTCTATATTAAAGTTTAATTCCTATAATAAAGTTCAAGCCTTAATTAAATCAAATAAAAAACGTAAAAAGCGTAAAAACTAGTACAAAAAACTTACGAATTTTTTTGAGAAAATTGGCAACTAACGATATAATTAATAAATTATCTGGTCATCCAAACATAGTGTGAAAATAGTAGACTTCTAGTTCGCCTTGTATAGTTTAAATTTGTGATGTAACATACTTCTATAGAAACTAAGAATATTCAAGAGGTTTCTCGACCGCAAGCTCTTATAAAATGTATTTACGTCCGCGTCTATATCGTGGCTCGGAGGGTGCTGTTCTTTAGCGTGCAGTACAACGTGACAGAAAGATGTGTTTCTTACACTTTTACGTGATTGAGAAAACGATTTGTCCCGTTAGACCTCATTTTTATCAGTGACAGCATTAAGGAAGATTTATAATCACGATACTTTAATCGTATTATAAATATTCAGACTTCAAGTCACTAAGACCAAGGGTTGAAAAGCTGTTGTTTATGTGTTTCTAATTTATAAATATTTTTAGTGGTGACAGTATATGGGTTACCTAAAGAAGATTGCGTCTGAGTTAGAGATAGCCAGTCGTCCGTCTAATCACGTTGTTGGTTGATTTTATTGCACTTTTATGCAACACATTTAAGTAATAAATAAATGTGGGTAATTCTTTTATGCAACTTTATAACTTTTTCAATAAACTTCCTTAATGGATCAAGGGTTAAAGGTTTTTCCTCATATTAACGGATTAGTGAAAAGACTTAGTTCTGCAGCTTACGCGGTTAAAAAGAATCGCTCACTAACTGATGTTGATACAGCTAGACTAGGCTAGTTTATTTTAGCAACTTTCACAGCTTAGTGACTTATGGCTTATTATTATGGGGTCATGCTGCTGATGTCGAAACTATTTTCATCCTTCAGAAGAGGGCTATTTGTGCAATCTATAATTTAAAATGTAGGGAATCTCTGAGAGATAAATTCAAGGAAATTAATATACTTACCATTCCCTCGCAATATATTTATGAAAATATTATGTATGTATACAAAAATAGTTTACTAGAATAGAACATACACCTAAAGTTAATACTCGGAACAAAAGCAGGCTGAAATTTTCCCGTAGGTACTAGACTATCTAATAAACTGTATAATAAAGTTAGTAATTATTTTATGGGAAAAGGGTTACTTTTCTTGAATAAAATTCCAGAGGCTCTTTTATATCTGCGTTTTAATAAATTTAAGAAATGTATTAAAGAAAAGTTGTGAAAAAGACTCACTATAAAGTTAACGATTATCTAGTTGATAAATGGGCCTGGGACTAGTGCTAGACGGGCTACTTATAATTAATTTGCGATATTTGTTTTAAAATAAATATTGTTTGCCATAGGCATTTTGTATGATTATTTGATATTATAAAAGAGTTCCGATAGTTTTTAACGCCGGCTTTTTCTCTTAACCTACACCCTCTGTCTTCTTTGCCGATGAGTCTGATGTCTACCGTAACAATTTAATAACGTGGAATAAGTGATACCTGTATCTTATAATCCATAATAAACATATTTTTTTTTTTGATGATCTAGAGTTACAATACATCTAAACCAGGCAAGCAGGTGGCAGGACCACTTGAATGATCGCAAGATTAGTTACACAATTGGCTAAACCAAGGCCTAATCACAAAGCCATCCAGTTATCTCAAGTAAAAAATCCTACAATAATCTATCTAAAAATCGGATTATATATGTATCTTTGTGTCATTTAAGTAGAGCTAGGTCGTGTCACAAAATGACGAAGCATTAAATGGAGTAATAATAATTTTATTGCCCATTTCAAGTAACCTTCCATAAAAATCCGTGCAAGGTTTATAAGGATTTAAACAATTTCAATGACAGTTTTACGGTTAGTCTATAACAAAACTTCGTCTATGAATAATGACTATTCTCGTTGGACAAATATTCTGCATCCGTTTTATGGCTCAAAAACCAGGTGTTTAAAGCGAGTCGATCCTTTCTCAGGAAATGAATAATGCTGGTATATCTATAGAGCCTAGTGCTTAAAGATTCATATCACTGTACGTCGTGCATTCTTGTAAACCAAAACCTGGCGATTAAAAAGGCTGGCGGGTAGTTTCTTGCCAGTTCTTCTCGCCCGCTCTCCTCCCTTGATTTGGGTATTGGCACTAAATGTAAATTTTGATCCTTTTTTTAAATATTGACATTGATAAGTTTACATAGTTATCATTATAAGGTCCAGATCTAAATCGATGACACGTGCTAATAAAGGAAATTTATTTTTGTATAAAAACTACTTTTCCAAAATGAATGTTGACTTTATTGAATAAGTTTAGAAGTTGGGTGTAACAGTGTGGGACAGTAATTCATTATAAAAAGCTATTAATTTGTAGGCGCGGAATTCATTTTCAGGAAATAAACAAAAGCACAATTTTTAAAAGAAGGATATTTTATAATGATTGAAGCATGCCAAATATAAGGCTAAGTATTAATTAAACTTATAATGGATGTTCATTTAAAACGTTTCAGTCTGAGTTTTCATTGAACAAAACCTTCAGCATCATCGTGCGCTCTCAAAAGGGCATGACCCTCGCTATTTGTGTCAAGGATCGTTCTATAAATAGATCTTTCAAAATGATTTCAAATTTCTAGTCAGCACTGCTCTAGTTTGCCAAGAACCACGTAATAATCACAAATTTCTACATTTTTCAAGTTTAAAATAGTAAACATTGAAATTTGGAATGGCTATATTTAATCAATTACTATAATCTGTGTCTTCCCGGTTATTTTAGTAGTAACTCTAGTATAAAATAAATAACGAATGCAGAGAAAAACTGATGTAGTCTCCATAGAAACAATACCATTATTATATTTTACAATTTTGACATGTTAGACGCAGTGAGGCGGTAATTTGCGATTTGCATAATTAAGTTCATTCAAGTATAGCAGTGCGCGTCACTGTTATTTCGTATCTATTTTGCGAATACCCTTAAGTTAAAAGAAAAAACACAATATACACGTTTCAGTCATTTTTTAAATTGTATGCATAAGCTAAATAATAATAAAAGAAACCGCAAAAGTACTTTTTATAACCCTGATCCGTTAATAATAAGATCAAACACTTATAACAATTAAAACTTACTTTATCTATTTCGTGGTAAATTAAACTGTTTGTTTGATAGACTGATTAAAATCTCTGAATTCACCAAGTTTTAACTACCTTTACTATACTGGTTTCATTTTTTAACTGTCTATACTAGCAAAAATTTAATAATAATACCTATACCATTTATTTGTTTCACACATTATGTATAAAAAAATTCATAACTTAACAAGTTATGAATTTAAAATACTTAACAAGGTACGTGCTGGAGTAGATAAAAGACATAGGCATATTTTTCATTATTTATGCTTTATTACCTTATTCACAAACATACACATAACAAAAATACAAAAACAAACATGTTACAAAGTAACATGTTAACAAAAACATAAGACAACGGGCGGCCTTATCGCTAACAAGCGATTTCTTCCAGGCAACCCTAATATGGAACAATGAAAAAGAAACACCTACAGAGGGTAGAGTACAAGAATTGCAGGAATTATTAACAACAACAAAAAAACTCAACCCGTTACTATAACTAAAATAAAGTAAAATCTAAAGGAAAAATAACAATAATAATAAATAAAAATTTAAAATACAATCAAAAGGTAAACAGAGTCACAATAATTAATATATATAAGCAGAGGCAGCTAATTACGAGGCAGAAAGAAAATGATCAAAAAGAAGCTTTTTGAATAAATTTAATGACTGAGCTCGTCTAATGTCAATTGGAAGAGAATTCCATAGCAGAATACTTTGCACAGTAAAGGAAGAGTGATAAAATTCAGTTTTATGAATAGGAGTTTCAAGAATTAGGTTGTCTAGAGAACGCAAGTCAAAACTACCGCCAGAGAGAAACATAAAATTTTGGTTTAAGTAACTGCTATAAAGTGTGAAACCCAATATAAAGATAATTATAATGTTTTGCAAATTACGTAATTCTAGAAACGTTTAAATCTCCTGTGGTTTCGAACTAAATCTGTCCAAAATGTATCTTCATATTATCAGTTAATAATGATTTATTAATTTAATAGTGACCTTTCATATTTCCTGCTTTATAAATAGAAGGACAGAGGGGTGAAATGACCTCCAGTGAATACGACCTGCATGTTGCAGGGGTGCCTATGTTCCATTTTGAATGGGGCCCGTTGTGTGACGTCAGAGGGTGTAGCTGTGACGTCAAACATGAAACTGGGACACGCGGTCAAAGACCTCGGTGCAAGCGTCGTCCTTCGACTACCGCATTCTATTCAACATGAAATGCTTCATTGAGTTATGAATATTTTTATAGCTCGAGAGTACTTTGAAATTAAATTTAAAATTAAATAGTATTCATTAATACTTTAAAAAACCGAATAGATTTGTACGTTTTAAAAATATTAACCGATCTGGTTACAAGACAGAAATTAAACACTAAAAAGAGTGAAATATTTAAAAAATTTAATGTTTTGATAATTATACGAAACACACTATACGTGAGCTTAGTTGCAATGTATAAAAATATCATTATTGAATTAGTTCAATTCATTCAGTTTAATCAGGAAAATGTTATGTAAATAATTATAATGTATATTTGATATATAAAGTAATGATGCTTTGCTTGAGTAGTTCCGCATTCATTGAGCGTGGGAACTGGGTCAGTGGTGCAGGCCCGATCGAAGCCTTCAAGTATCTTCTCATCCCCTGAACGTAGGCTCAACTATAAATAACTAAAAGTATCTGCAAATAACGACAAGGAATCTATTGACAACTACGTTATCTGGTTCTGTTAAAAGATAAATTAGTCTTAATCATAAACGTTATATATCTCTCAAATAATAGAATATTATTTGTTGTAATTTCCAGAGAATTCGAGGCGATATTAAAAAGTAGTCTAAGCGAATGTTTTATTAAATGTCTATCATGTTTATATGGAAAAGATATTTCTCAAAAAAACAAAACTAGTATTTAAATTTTTCTACTAAAGGCTGGCCCAGGTATCGCTAGATCGACCGAACGCAGGACCTGCTTCAACAATGGGATCAACGGAAAATGGCATAGGATCAATGGATGTTTATTTCTCAGGGTCGCAAAGATAGAAGGATGGGTAATTATTGTAATATTGTGATTGGTATACGCAAGTTCTACAACATTTAAATAAAAAATTGACGGCTTTAAACCAATCATTTACGACATGACGTTTCAAGTGCTTTACAGCAATTCACGGCAGTTGGAAACACCACCATATCAATTTGACAGATACAAAATTAATATCAGTGATTCTCAGCTTAGGATGTATTAGTTTAGCTGGATTTTTTACAAAATTGATTAGAGGACAAAAAGTTTATAGTCTTAATTTGTATTGAACGTTTTAAAGCAAGCTCTTTTATTAGCTATACGTATAAAAATTCCGGTATTCTAGTTATTCCGAAAGTACCAAATCTTCTTACGATTTATTTTAAAATATTAGCTCAGCCCCAACCTTAGGTGAGACTATGAACTTCTTCACATGTTTATTTATCAATATCTACTGTTCTAATAGTCACTTTTGCATCTCCAATTGAAATATGGCATAGAAGGCACTTTAAAGAATAAGACCACATATATATTATGTATATGAATAGTCAGACCATAAATACTGTTACATAAAAAGTTTTTTTTTCAACTATTTAATTAATTGAATTTGGAACACGTATTTTTAAAAACTTATACTTTTTCGTGTTCATTATCAAATGACAATATGGAATGGGGAGTAAAAGAAAATAGGATTGCAGCGATTGCCTTGCACAAGTGGGTATGGAGCCGTTGGTCATATTCTAGACACTTTAAAAGCTTGGTATCAGCCGTATGTTCGTATATCGTACTATCAACAGATACAACACTTCGTCTGTCGAAGACCAGAAAAGATCGGGGCGGTTAGAACTACAAAGGCTATTAATGCTGTTGCCAGCCAGATTTCGTCAAAACCCCATTATAAAGTGTTGGCTGTTCTAAAGAAGCGGCTCAAGTGATCGGAAAGGTACAACGTGGTCACAATCCTGCGTCAGTTATGGTTTGGTGAAGCGTGTCTTATCAAGGAGTCACAAAACTACATTTTTGTGAAAAAGTAATGAAAACTTCAGCCAAAGTGTATCAAGATACAGTATTGGATCATGTTGTGATACCTCTCAATACACTTTTAAAGAATATACCGCGGACTTTCGAGCAGGATTCTGCACCTGGTCACAAGGCACGAACTACCCAAGCCTAGCTTGAAATCAACGTTCCGGACTTTGTAAGGCTGCTGCCTCAAGGAGCGGGCGATTGCACCTGTCGTTACCCGCCCTCGCGCCGCTGCCACGCCGCTGTTTTCGAGAACCGGTCCATTTGATTTTACGCATAAGATCCTGCCGCTGCCGCCCCGCTGCCCGCAAAATTCGAGGCAGCAGCCTTTTAGAGCTGAAGACTGGCCTTCATCTTCAAATTATGGTCAGTTTTAGAGGACATGAGACATGTCAGAACAAAAAATTTTTTGGAGCAAACAGTGCGTAAATCCATAGATTCGTGGCCATAGATCTGTTAAGATTAAAGGCTTGCATAAAAGCCAAAGGTGGTCATTTCGAATTGAATATTTTTTTTTGCTGAAACTTTATTAAGATGTAGGTATAAATTTTAATAATATTACATTACTTCTATCTTCTGTATCTATAACTTTTCTAAAACAACTGATTATTAATAACAGACAGACAAGGATCAAAATTAATTTTAATCCTAACTGAAACCGATCATAGGTGTTCGTCGAAATGTCAATGACCGTTTTCTGAATACTAATACTAATAATTTGTTACGACCTTTTTACCTCTGATGTCTTTGCGGAAAATAAACGGATTAAAACGATTTAAACGTTTTAACATTCTTATAGGCTCTATTAATTGGTTATTTGTGTGTTTATTAGTAATCCACTATTATTTTAAAGAAAAATAGGTGATCAGCCTTTTATCACACATGTAGTTTTTTGGGTCTAAGTCATGTTGATTTCCTCACGATAATCACGCTTTACCTTCACAGTCGAAAGACGTGTACTGACGAGATTTTAACATTCTTATTAATTCGATAATATAGCCAATATTATCCAATATAAAAATTAAAGAAAGTGTTCGGGATGTTTAGCGTATTTATATCATCGTTGGTTATGTACCAGGTTTTTTATATCTGTTTCCGTCACTGAATATCTGGTTTGCTTGGGTAGAAAATAAATTTGAAACTATGTTTTCTTTAACTGTACGATTAATTATTGAGGCGTGAAAGTCATATAGTATATACCCTGTCGTACTAGATAAGGGTACGTTTATATTTACTTACTTTCGTTGTATTCCAGAAAAAAACTATCCAAGGTAATATTTAAGATGCTTATGAGGCACTATGCATATAAGTATTAATTATATGAAGAATCATAGTAAAATATATCGTTCAAAATAATGTAGTATAAATATAAATTAAATTTCCGTTTTTATTTTGATGTTCTTTACATTAATAAACATAAAACTACATTTCATAAACGCGACACGAAACCAAATAAGTGGAAAATAAATGACAAATAATTTACAATCTTGTCAAAAAATGCCCGAATGAATAAAATAACCAAAAAGTGAAACGGCAAATAACTTTTCTCATTTTAATTTGATTCCAAATGAACGCATCACAAAAACCTTTTGAATATTATCGGACACTGACCCCCATCGGATCTTGGTCGTGAATTTGACATGATATCATTTTGACCTCGGGGATCAAAGCTTTGAATTCGGCGATAATTTCCCTAGAGCTTAATTTAGGATAAAGGAAGTTTTTGATAATTTATTTCCTATTTGTTAACGTCAAATAAATACTTATGCAGCGATAAAATATGTAATTAACCGAAAATTTAGTAAAACATTTGTAGTATTACATAAAAAAATTGTTTCCATGTGGAATGCACAAAGAAATCATAAAAAAATCATTAATACATGATACGTTTTGTTGGTAACTCTCGCAATAATTGATATCTTATTATCCATGTAGGTCGGTCTTGCTTTTAACTTAAAATTACTCTTATTTAACTTGGATGTACTTTTCATTCCTTGAAACTTAGAAATCATAAATCCAGTTCCGAGAAACCATAATAAAAAGAAATATTAGTTTCAATTGTCTCCTTAGAAAAGTATACTTAACATGAGATCTCAATCTAAGACTGACAAATTCGTTGAAAAGGAAACTTACTAAATAAGAAAGTATTTCCCATTCGATTGTCTAAACTGTAGACCTGCTAATCCGAGTAATATATGAACGAGGTCATACGAGCTATTTTAGGCTCACAGAATCTAAATAAAGGAAATTACAACTGGCCAGTGAGCTTCAACCGTTCGTTCATATACATTACCTGTGTTTCAGAAATTCTATAATGTATTAATTTGTATAAAAATGAATTATTTATGGCTGTTGACACTTCTCATACGTAAGCATCATATTAGTGAAAAATAGATAAATTAATCTTCATTATGTAAAGTATGTGATAGTTATTACTTAGATATGTTACTGAAATAATTATGTTTGTTTTCTAAAGCATTCATATCAACTGCTGTATCAGACGTAAGTACCTAATTTAAAAATAGTAACCAATCATGATTTATTATGATATTATATATTTATATATCAATACAATATTGTTATTTGTATTTTGTGTCTCCCCATTTATGAATAAAACAATTATGTTTTAAGAAAAGTCTTAAGAGGCGACTTTTGGGTCCCAGCGCTATTTTTCCTTCACCAAAATTACACACATAGAAAAGTTCATTGGTGCCAAGCTGTAATTCGAATGCACGACCTCAACTTTAAGGGTTGCATGCTCAAGAACTATATTATTGGTATTATTAAATAGTTCACTCAATAATAGATAGAAAATTAAAAATTAAAAAAAAAAACTCTCAACGAGTTATGATATATTTTATTTTTTTAATTTTGATTAATAGATATTTAGAAGGTCGATCCAATTTTTTTGTATTATTATTATTTTTACTAACAACTATAATTATTACTTACCTTTACACAGACTACTTGTTTCTATCATTTAAACTCTCGTAAATTATATTAAGAATAATTTATTTCAAAACACACAATATAAATTAAATAAGTCTTTATTGCTGTACTTAGCCTAGCGAATAGTTGTTTAATTTTTGACTATTATTACCGCTATCAGCTTGTCTCTCGACAGGGGCCTCCTCTAAATGTCTTCATGTTGATATGTCCTTCGCTAATCAATTCCCGGCTAGCCTTGACTATGACGTCCTCCCAACACTTCATCTGTCTTCCCTTACTTCTATTTCCATAGTTACCCTCATTGTCCATATCCTCCTTTTGTTACCATCTGTCCCGCCTTCTATTTCAATCTTTTACATGTTTTTGTATCCTTCAATTTAGAGTTACTTTTTATCGTACTTAACATAACCTAATCATTTCTTCTCACTTCTACATTGCTTTGTTCCAAGTTATTTTATTGTGAAAGTTTAAAACATATGTTTGACAGCCATTTGTTAGACACACCAACAGGGAACACCACTTATACAGATCCAATTCCAACCTAAGCTGTCTGATTTATGAATATAACAGTTAACGAAACGAAATTGAAATCAAACGTCAGAGACAAACTCTGGAGATGATCTGTAATCAAGATGTATGTTTAATTTTTTTCAGGGACCGTCATCAAATGGATGTGGTGAGCTTGGTGATTGCATTACGAGTCCTGATAACTGTGATAAGAAGTGTGGTTGTGACACTTATTCACTGTAAGTATGATTTAGTGATTATTGCGCTTATTTAAAGCCTATAATAAGATCGGTAAACATACATTCACCTCTTAGAATTTAGATGTCCAAATCAAAATCTCTACTCATTTAGTACAATTTGTAATTAAAATATAACAGAATTATATACTTTTTCAATTTCAACCTACCTAACGAAGTGTAGTCAATTTTATTATCACTATTAGTGATCTTGCAAAATGTATTTGTTAAGTAATAGAAGTGGAAAGAAAAAGGATAGCAATCCACAATATATTTCTCAAAAATAATCCAGACAATCGCAATAGTCGAAATTATTATTTAAAAAAATTGTGATACTTGATGAGGATTTTTTCCTGTGTATGTGTATTTTGAACAGTAATTTTTAACTAAGACAGACCAACTGTATTTTCTTTTAATTGAATAACTTTTTTCAGAGTTCTTGTTTTTAATGAAACTACGCAGGAATGTGAATTAAACATTCAACAGTTTTTGCATACATTACAAGAAAAAGATGATATACACGGTAAGGATAGTGTACTAGTTTTGTAATTGTTCGAAATATATATATTTTTATTCTATAAATTTTGTTGAAGGTGATCTAAAATTACTACTGCTAGTTTAGATTATATAATTACTGCCTCAATGTACCTAAAATATAGTTTTAGTAAGTGTTTGTGCGTATGTTGTGATTTTATTTGAAGGCAAAGCATTTCTTATCAGTCTAAACACCTCATTGTTCCTATACGAATTATTTTGTATACGGCTAACAATTGTGTGCCTTTCATTATTAGGTTTGAATCAATATTGATGTATTTAAGGCTTTCTATCTAATTTGAAAATAATGTCTATCAACGGCCACCGAACCGTCTTTTTTAGCACCGCAATAATATAAAATGACATACAAAGAGCCTTTTCTACCTCAGATAAAGTGTTTAAAGAACAGAATTGCGACACAAGCAATATATGTATGTATAAACTAAACGTACTTAGATATAATTAAAGATCTTCCGTCTAGAGTCTTTAAAAAGCGACTTAGTGTATTACTAATATTGTCTTTGATTGACATAACCTGTACACATATAATGAGAAAAAACTGTTTTTAACGGATTAAAGTTATGTATTATTATAAATTTACAATTATTTAACATAATTTTAAATTTATCCGATGTTTTTTTTTTCTTTTTTTTTTCTTTAAATAGTGTATTACTTTTAGAAAAAATGTACTATTTAACAAATGATTATTTGCGTGAAACACAGTAATTGATATAAATTTAATGATCTAATGTATATAGTATAATAGACTAGATAATATAAGAATTGACTGACTAGTAATGTAAAATTCCTTAAAACAAATTTGTGCGCCATTGTGTGTGCATTTACGAATGTATCCACTTAACATTTTGTACCATATTCTTGTAATAAATAAATTATTATTATTATTATAAAATACGTGTACTAACGTATGACACAATACGATCCATTTTTTACTGTAGTCTTTCTCTTTTTCTTATGAAAAATGACACTTTTTTGAACCAAGCAGACGACATACGGCGCGGGTACCCGATGTTTATTTGTTTGAATTATCTATTTTACGATAAACATATTCACATACAATATTTTGTTTCAGAGAAAATAATAGCTGAAGCGGATAATGTATTCAAAAGAATTATATTGTCTGTAATAATTGTAGCAGCGTGCTCCGTACTGTGTGTCTTTTCAGCTTGTTTTTATTGCTGCCGGATAAATTATTTGTATGTTTTTAATTTCATTAATTTAGATTCGATTAGGTAAAGAGGACAGAACATTTTTTTTTTTTACAATTCACACCAATTGACCTAGTCCCAAGCTAAGCTGTTGAAGCTTGTGTTATGGATACTAGGCAACGGAAATCCGTTGCCTAGTATCCATAACCGTGTTTAAAATATGTATTTATATGTCAATCTATCTATAATATGTATGTAATACATACATATTATAGATAGATTGACATATAAATACATATTTTAAACACCCAAGACCTAAGCACAACACCAAATGCTCATCACATTGATATTTGTCTCAGCCGGGTATCGAACCCGGGACCCATGGATTCGCAGTCAGGGGTACTAACCACTAGACCAATGAATTTGATATTTATTGAATAATAGCTGGAAGTGGTATTTATGTACTAGTGAACTCTAATATGAACAAAGTGTACAGTAAAGTACAGAAATAATTAAAATCAGTTTTATTTTTTATTTTTCGTCGAGTATTTTTTACACATCTAGTATATTAGTAAAAAGTTTTTTTTAAACCAGAGCTTTATTGCCCTTTCTTTATCTATTTATATTCATATAGGCTTAGTATGTTACTCTACAAATTGAGAATTAATAATTATTTTAGGGACAACCGTCTCAAAAAGGACGTTGATGCAATGGCCGCTAAGCTGAAAAGGGAGAAACGGTATAAAAAAATAAAATCCGAACCAATTCCTGAGAAGGCAGAAAGTTGCAACATTATTGTGGGCAATGCTGGAGTTTATTGTGTTTAAATAAATTATAAGTTCATTATTGTCATTTATTATTTGTTACGTTTTAGATTTGTGAAAAAACCACAAAGAACACTGCAATTCATATTTTTTGAAGTTATACTTCTATGAAAAGTTTATGAGAGTCAAATTTTACGATGCTCGCGCACCGTGACACAAAATTAACAAAATGAAGTTTCCCACGGAAGATGCTACGGCATTGGACTAATAGAATTTATGTTAGACTTAATGTAAGAGAATGATAATATTATATTTATTTGTTTAATTTTTCAAATGTAAACTGAACTTTATTGACTATAATGACTCCTTTTCCAGTCTCAAAGACTGGAAAAGGAGTGATTGTAATTGTAATTAATTATTTGTATGCAATCAAAAACTATTTTTAATAATGCTGAAGAGGTATAACTTCTTACGCGCGTACATAAGTACACGCACCCTTTTTTTATCAGTGTGGTTTTAACTGTTTAATTATTATTGTTCATCGCTCCAATATTAGAAATTCCCTGATTGCTCATAACGCATCTACTTGGCTTCGATACTATTTTTTGCTAGTTAAACTGAGTGCCTTTTTACTTTCAGTTACAGAAATGTGTCTGCCCCGTCTCACAGAAATAAATAGCTATTTTTTCTCACCCAAACCATATCCATAGGTTGGACAATCTATAATGGTGTCAACAGCTTGAGGCAGTACACTTATTGAGTATCTTGTTGAGTTTTAGGTCGGTGCCCTTCAGCTGTGGTTGAGGACAAAAGCAAACAGCCCTTAGCTATGTTTGATCGACCCTCACCGCTTTATTACACACTATTTCGATTATTACATTTAAAGAAAACAATTTCTCAGTTCACGTAATAATTACAATATTTTGTTAATTGAATAATATCACTATAAACTGAAATTGTTTTAAAAACATTTAATGCTTGATATGTACTATCGATATAGTAGTATTGTGTCTTAAAGATTGTAAGAAATCCCGTAATCCACCAATGGACCAGGAGGTAAACAACAAATCTTTTTTTAGCCAAGTAGAACTGTCAGACATGCGTCGTCAATTTTCGGTCCTAAGACATGGTATTTGGAGGTAAAATGGCCTATAAAGTGATATAATTAAATAAATCTGATACCACATAATTGGAGTGCCGGCAACCTTTTCTTTGACTCTTTTGTAATCATTTATTTCTTTTAATATGCATGTAGGTGATCAGCCTGCTGTCCCTGACAGACTCCGTCGATTTTTCAGTCTTCTGCAAGGGAAACAATTGCTAAGAAGACTTAGAAGAATAATAAAAACAACTAGTACCGTGACTCGTACGCACGAACTCAGGACCACACTTTTAATAAATAAGTTTTTTATTACGTTACGTGAGAATCTGTAAAACTTGAACCTAAAATTACTTAAGTGAAATTCCTTCATATTAGGACAAATAGGTCGGAGGGTCATATTGTGTCTCTCGACTCTAGAATTACACTTTTATCTTATCAATTGGTTTCGAATGATTGAACGAGATAAAAATGCGATTAAAGACGCCCCAATTTGATTAAATATTTTATTTAAATTATTAAAAGTTGTATGGCTGTAACAAATATATATATATTTTTTTTTTTTATAAAATAGGGGGGCAAACGAGCTGCGGGACGACCAAAAAGGGCAGTCTACGCAGCCCATAGACACCCATTTTTAGTGGGTGCGTTGCCGGCCTTTGAGGGAGGAGTAGGCTCTCTTTTTAAACATTTGGAGGTCGTATCTCTGAGGGAAGACCCCCCCCGGGAGCCGATTCCACAGTTCGCTAGTTCGCAAAAGAAAATGCCTTGTGAAGCGGACCGTGGAAGACCTCCAACCATCAAGATGATGCTGGTGAAATTTAGAGGTCGTTCGGCTCGTACGGTGTTGGAAAGAGGCAGGAGGAGGAGGTTTTATAGAAACATAGTATAAATTTATTTACTTTACTCGATTATTATTATTAGAAAATACATTACGCTTTCCCGAATAAAACTAATTTTAATTATACTATTCTAAATTAAAAGTAAAATATAGGTAAAATAAACGTGTTTTAATGCTGTTGATTATATTATTTTAAAATAATTTTATTAGGTTTTTTTAAATGAAACAACTTAATTTCAAGCGTTGGATACGTTGAATACGAAGATTGGTCTAAAAACGTCTAGACACAATTCCTCTCGGCTCGAAGAAGTAACATTGATGATGAGCGCTGCCAAGAATACCTGTTGGTACAGCTGGATAATTGTAAATCACATTAGCATTCTCTTCTCTTTCATTACTGAATGAATGAGTGCTTTTTCTACATTCTGTCACGAAAAAGTCCATGAAGTGCCTGTTCGCTTTGATAGCATTCATTGAATGAGGATAGTTTTTAGATCGTTTCCATTCAAATGAACTCTTCTCTGGGTGAAACTGAACAGCGTAGAAGGGGTACCTAAATAAAATAAACAAGTAATAATATTTGGGTATATAAAGAGGGCTTGTTTGTACAGATAATCCAACATAATAGTTGATCGTTTGATATGTATGGATAGTTGGAATATTTTATTATTAACTCCTTAAACAATCTTAATAAAGTTTCCTATTTGAATTTTCAAAATTATCCAAAACAATAAACCTTTAATTAAAAAGTATCGAGTTATTAAAACTGTTAAAAAAGCGCGTACTTTAGTACAAACAACAAAATGATATGGAATCTTTAGGATGTCTAAGAACCCGTAACCGTTACCCAATTCCGTATCTCTGATAAAAAAGGCTACTGACCTAGTATGCTCATAAGACGCAATGAATTTTATATTGTTTGCATCATATCCGTAAGAAGTTGGTCTCCAGTCCTTCGTTAAATAATAATTTTCTAGATTCTGAAATATGAAATAGTTATATATATTTTATTACACAGGCCAGTCCATTAGATTAATTTATTTTAACTCGGAAGCTTCGAAGCTAAAGAAAACAACATTGAAAATAATTCAGTATTTTAAAAATCTATTTAAAAAAAAAATCCTGTTAAGGAATACTATTCACATTCCGCAGCAGGTCCAAGGGCCATTGTGTGACCAGATCGGGCGCAATTTCGGTGCTGTGCGGAACGGAAGCTCTAAAAAGCGTAAAAGAAAGCAGATACGATAATGTTTTTTTATTTGAAGGGATACCATGTGAATATGTCCCGCCGGCCCTCCACTAGCCCCAGGCTTTCTTGATATTATATGTACTTCTTACCTTATCCAGAATACAAAATTGATGAAGGTTTGCTGTGACGTTTTCCGTAGCGAGAATTTTGAGTATGTCTTCGTTTATGTCTTTGAACATTTTACTTGTGCGAAAGTCTAAAAATATATCAATTGCCAAGAAACGTGCCCTAAATATTCTACATAGGTAGCATAATTTTAGTTTAATTTGTAATAGGCAATGCTATTAGAACCTAGACGTGTTAATAATAATAACATAATCTCTACAAGTCATGTTCGCCTTATGTTAAATAATACCTTCCCCCATGTTCGTTTACACTGCTGAAAGCTTGCGAGTGCGTTGCAGGACCTTTTTCAGGCAATTTTGACAAAGTATAACTTTATTTAGAAACTTCATTATTTTCTATGTACAAATGTACCTGGTGCAAATATTAGCGGCAAATTTTCAAAGGAGTAGCAGGTCTCCCTGTTTTCGTTTGGTCCGCGGCCAGAAGCCAATATGATGATTAACTGAAATCCCAAGCAGGTTCCGAAAATTGGGAAATAGTCGCCGGCATCGTTAAACTCCTGAGCGATTTCATATATATGCTGACCAGCATCAGCGTAACCATCTGATTGATTTAAATAAGTAGCTCCGCCAGGGAAAAGTACACTAGAAAAAAAATTTGTAAAGGAATAATGTACAATATGTAGAATAATATATGACACATAAATTTACTGTGGAAGATGGACTTTTCTTTTAACCTAAAGGGACAATCCTCGGGCCAGTCAAGGTCAAGCCAAGGTCGAGAAGTGTTATATATTCTTAGGGCTCGGAATAACTTTAACGTGATTCAGGGTTTGACGTCATCGCTGTGATTGTAACCCTTGATTGTGGGTGTCGCTACTAAGGTACAAGATACACAACAGTAATTGTTTGACTTAAAACCTGAACTGTCCTAAGGCCGTTTTTGTGCTTTCTTAGTGAGGCCATAATTACATAGAAATATATCAATTTAACATTTCTAAATTAATTATACTACATGTTAAAACTACTAAACAAATGTATGAACTTAAAGACTACTAGACTGCTAGACTTTGAGACTATAAATAAAGGCTACAATAATTATATAGTAAAGGTCACAACTGATTAGACACCGACCCAGCGGCTTCTTGCCCACAAGAATTCTCATGATAGGAATTAGGAAATATTTTTTGCCTCTGATCGTTAAATTTACCAAACATATATATAATATGGATATTTAAAATAATATGATAATTGAAAAAGCTATGTTCGCACATTTCTTACGATGCGACACAGCCTCCCAGTTTAGTAGAGCACGGAACGGCAAGTTCTGGTTAGGTCGGATACCGTGTGGTTCTATCAAAACAAGTCTGACAGAACATAAAACATAACTTAATTTTACCGTGTTTTTTAAAATGAAGCAATTTTACCAACCGTTTTCATGGCTCAAAAAACACTAACAAAACGCCTAAAATATATACACTTACCCATTAAGTTTAAGCATTAAATCTCTGTAATAGCTACGATCTTTTCCAATTCTGCAAAATTAAACACCAAGTTAGCTTACGCCTTCCAAATTTAAATCATAATGACATTTTATTATAAATCTATCAATGTCAGACACAGAAAGCTGGTTACTGGCTTATGAATAAAACTATTAATGAAACAAATGCATTTATATATCTGTCTAATGCTTAAGAGATATGCATCAGCTCTGCCATTGCCGATAATCTCATGATATGATAGAAAGATCAATAAATTTTTATAAAAATTAAAAATAATACTTAGAACGCCGTACAATATGGGCACTACCCGGGCTCCAGATTTTTCCACATCGTTCACGTAAGAAGCTGCAATGTAACTCGTATAGTTTTCTTCGGGAAACTTAGTATGAAGGTAGCGAGACTGTTCTTGGCTTAGAACGCCAATTATTGGACGCTCATTTATTTCTTTGGGGTAATAAATCGCATCGCTGATAAAGATACACTCGAAAATAAACAAGGAAACGGATAAAAAATACTTCATTTTCTGCCTCAACTATGTGAATGATTAGATGTGAATTTCTCATTATTTATATCACTTAATCTTATCTGATAATGTATCAAAACTGATTAATTAAAGATTTTACCTATTTGTACCAGTTGCCTAAAAACATAAAAATCACCAATAAAAGGGACCTCTAATTGAGCTGTTTGCTTTTTTAAATTCAACTCGTTTAACCAATTTAAAAATTTATTCTCGTTTCTGAAGTTAATGTCACAATAAGGTCCCTTGATAATCTATTAATAATCCTACCGTGATACCTTTGGACTCGCTGAGCCATAGGAGGTAGTGGAGGTTATAAATATTCGTGGTTGCCAAGTATGTTTAAATATGAAAATCAACGCAGACCTACGTAGATGTGTTAACAGATGTTAAGGATGAATTTTTATAAATTCTAATACTATTCTCTAGTGTAAGCCCATTCTATTACAATTTCTAAAATGTATTAACTAAGTAAGCGCATACGCGCCAAGTATGACCACGTATGTCAAGAACATATTCACAACTACGGGAATCACAGTCGTCTCAGAAAGGTAAGAAATAAAGTTGTATATTTTTGTACATGCACATGACGAGGGATAGCAGTTTAAAATGGACAGTAATTATTACGGAATGGCAACCACGAGACGGAAAAAGGAAAAGAGGAAGACAGAGCAAGAAATGGGCAAACGATATAAATATAGGAGGCACAACTTGGACAAGAGCTAACATCAGAAAAGTATTAGAAGCAGCTGGAAATGCCTGTGTGCCACAGAACACGCTGATTACCAAAAACGGGTCATATGATGTACTATTAAGTTAGGTTATGTAACTTAAATAAGTGTTTATATATTATACTGGGTGTCAGCAATAAATACTTAACAAATAAGTTGTTGCTCTATTTCACATAGCAGGCATTAGCTTTTTCTTACTAGAGGAACAAACAATCAAAAAAGTTGAGAAATCTGTATTTATGGTTCCTAACGCGGCATTACTTTACTTACTTAATATTAATAACCAACCAAGAAATAAAAAACATGTTTGAGGTAAAATTAATTTAATTTAATCACAGTAAAACTTCTTTGTCAGACCTAGTATCAACTAAGTACATACCATATAATCTATGCTAAGACAAATATATAGTTTTAATAATGGTATACCAAACCTAAGTTTGTTTTGAACAGATAAGAATTAATTTTTTAAAGTTCTCTACAATTGCGGATATATTATAACAAAGGCAGTAAAATTATGTCTCCACACGTTGACGTTTCATTGTCTCTGCGGACACATAAATAATTCTTATTTGCTTTAATTTATTTCCAAGTTAACCCTTTAATTGTTTTTATATTAAACGTATCAAGACTATAATGAAGTTAGTGTTATTAACCTAAAAAAGAGTAATTTAGCAACGCCCTCCATTCCCGGAGAGAACGCCGGTTCTTTTCCCGCACAGAGAGACCATTTAGGAAATTAACAGAATCTTTGATATGATGCGTCAATGTGTAAACTATTCCTCTACAACATTTTTAACCTTTTTCTGTCCCTTAATAAACGATTATGACTAGCAATTATGTCCAGATAAATTATGTTAGTAAAAAAACGAAAAAAAATATCATTATTTTGTGAAATAGGACATGGAAATGTGAATATGGAAATAAATGATTAAATATTCGATAGAAAATATTAATACAAATCTGTTCTATAATACGAATCATGTTTATCCTTTAAAAGATCCAAGTTATATTTAGTATCAACACCTCTAGGTTCAAAGAAATAACACTGTTGGTACGAACTCCCAAGTTCACCTGTAAAAACTGGTACATACTTATATATTAAGTACTCATTCTCCTCCTTCGTACTGGGGAATAGGTGGTTATTTTTCCTACATTCACTTACGAAAAAGTCCATGAAATATCGATTTGTGTGTAACGCGTTCATTGTGTGCGGGTAATTTTTAGATACCTTCCATTCGTAAGCGATCTTTTCGGGGTGAAACTGAACTCCATAGAAGGGATACCTGGAAAGAGAATATAAACTATATTGTTCTGACTGTATACGTTTCATAGAAAATCATCGATAGATTATTTCCTCTTATACATCGGTGTGAAGGGTATTTCCCTTTTAAACTTAAAATAGTCCATTAATTAACGATATCCTCAAGCCAAATTTGAACTATTTCAATAAAAGTATTAAATTGAACAATACTTCCAGATTGTAACCTTCAAATAGTATAAATGCTTCTAACTTCTCGGAGCGTAGTTTTCTCATATTCCGATAGATGGCACTAATAATAAATATATACTAAGTTCATTTTATTGTATCACCCCAGAATGAAAATATGGCTATTTTCTAAATGTTTGACATTTCGTCCCTTACTTCTGTACTTCTCTAGTTAGACTTACTCATTTCCTCATATCCTTACATATTATAAAATGAAGTTTCCTGGCCGCGTTTAACTATTTGTACGAATGAGAAAAACTCAAAATTAAAAAAAAAATAGCATTTTGAATATTTTTATATAACGTTTAATATAGGTAATTTAATAGTTAACTACAAACACCTATATTTTTCACCTGGTGTGTTCTATAGTTGCTATAAACGATGTCCCGTTGTCGTCTTTACTGTGTGACGTAACTCGCCAGTCTTTAGTCAAGTTATGAGATTTCAGATTCTGAAACCATTAAAAAGATCATCACTAACTTATGAAAGATCGTAAACGCACTCAATTACGAACAGGTACTACTTTAAACAAGGTGGGTCACCTTACTAACATTAATGATAAATAATTTAACGGTTTAAGAAAACAACGTAGTAAGGCCTTATTATAAAACATGGACTATTGTTAGTCATTTTATTATTACATGAAAAATCTTCGTTACCTTTGTCACGTGACCATTCCCATACAAATTCGTTTAGCGTAAATGGAACACGAATGTCGACAACTCATTTTGTCTCAAGCGTCAAGTCCACATTTCTAATATGCCAATGCTAAAGTTTAATACGCTAAACAAAACGCCTGTTCCAAATATTTGCATGGAAACTGTGGCGGATTGCGCATAACATCTATCGTACAAAATTAAATTAATACAAAAATAAATCGACTTACCTCGTCGAGTATACAAAATTGGTGAGCGTTGACAGTGATATCTTCAGTTTCAAGAATTCTGATGATGTCTTCAGTGGCATCTTTGAACATTTTGCTGCTACGAAAATCTGAAATTTTTTAAATTTATTTTATACTAGCGTTCATTCTTAGCTTCGCACAGCTGAATTATTTTATAAAAAGTTAGACATATGATATCGCGGACTTTATCGCGGTCTTAGTACAGTTTCCACAGCGTACGCAATAAAATAAAAAGTTAAATTAAATTAAATATGTTTATTATGGAACATAAGATACATGTATCACTTATTCCACGTCATTAAATTTGAATTTATTTTAATATAGGGATTTTTATTAATATTTTTTAACACCTTCCTATACAATATTATCCAAGTTTACATATGTAACCCTTACATATTTGAAAATATTATATCAGGAGTAATGTAGGAATCTAATGATGAAAGAATTTTTCAAATGGGTCCAGTAGTCGTGGGTCCTATTCAATTCAATTAAACAAACAATCAAATCTTTCCTCTTTATAATATTAGTGTAGCTTATTTAATTTGCTTTAACAGATTCTATTTAAACACCACCAAAGACTTTTAAATAGTCTTTTAATTTATTTAATGTATGTAAGTAAATGTATGTATGTGTGTATGTGTATTTGTTTGTTGTATCCTAAGTAATCGTATATTATACGCTTTATATACTATTATAGGTACTAACTGTCATATGTATTCTATTTGATATAAATAACGCTTAATTATGCGAAAGCAAAGGTCCAAGCCATGTAACACACCAAAATATATATACGTACATATTCGAGAACTATTTCTCTACACCTAATTTTTTTTTTTTTAAATACAAGAATGTAGCCATCTTCGGTCATTGATAAGAATATTTTAGATGATGACCGTGCGTGGGGCATAGACAAGGGGAGCCTGTATACGTGACCACAGATACAAGATACGATTGTGGATGGGTTCCACATTCTGGGTATTACAAATTTTTTGTATGCGCATCATAAATCATAATAATGGTAGAAATATAATCAAAAACCTCTTCCGGTCATTGGTACACATTGTGTTGTTATTATTATTTACCAGGTCAAGTTGACCGAGTAATAAACTCATTACTGACTGTTTGTAAATTGATAACGTATCGATATCATAACCGTGGTAGTGTTCCTAACAGTACTATACTGGAACTATTTTTAATTTCTTTGATTTTTTGGTTTAAGTTTTTTATAAATCAAATTTTGTAAAACAATGGGGCATGAAGCACGTCAATTCTGCGTTAGATTGACCGTCTTAATCAGCTTTTTGCCTACTAACGCACAACCGTTGTTTCGCCGGGAATAAAACGGCACTATTGATTGAATAATAATGTATGTTAATAAACATAAAGTAGATGAGAACTCTTTTAGATCCAAAAGAACAAACCAAAATAAAAATATATAGATAATAATATTAGACTGTTTGCTTAGTGGCTTCGGCGTCCGATTCTCATCCTTGAGGACGTAGATTTGACCGCAGCTGTGCTTTATACTTTATGTCTATTATCGCTCGTACGGTGTACGATAAGACCGTGAGTAAACCTTGCCGTAGACACAAAATTAGGCAAAAAAGGCTTATCACCTTAAGAAATAACAAATGATCGTGAAACAGATACAGAATTCTGAGACACAGACCTAAAAGTTTGTAGCTCCGCAGGAAGATTTCAAATTCTAGTCGTTTTATTTAAAAAAAATATATTTATTATCTCCAGTGTACACGGTTATAGACTATGGACATACCGAAAGGTAATATAATATAATCTTGTTTGCCTTGTTATTGTTCAGTTTGACAAACAAAGAACGAGTTTTTATAAATAGAACGCAGGATTTCATTTTCGCAGCTTTACCAGTAAAGGCCTAGATTAATAGTTGTTTTTAGTTAGGTTAGTTTATTTAGTTAATAAATCTACGTACAAAACTCGAGTCTAGCAAATAATTAACTCTTTTTTTCGTTTTGGTCTTAGCAAATAATAATATATGCTAAATTTATTTTAACCTAAGGCTTACAAGCTTAGAAAATTTTGAACCATACATCTAATTATGGATTCTCAGTTTCTAAATCTTGGCAACAGTTTCCTTCGAAAAGTTTTATTATTTATTTATTTACAAAAGCTTGCTAACGCTCGGCACACTCATGCATTGGTACATTATGCAAAAATAAACGACAAAATTTAATGCGACAAGCACTTATAGGTAAACATAACACGAACGAAAAAAAATACATCAATTCATAATTTATACAAACTAAAGGAATTGATTTCGAAGTGTGCTATCCTTCTATGGATATCCTAATTTTTTCTTTTCATATTATATGTATTTATCGACTGTCTAAGTCTTTACATTTCGCGCAAGTGCAATATCCATATCTAGATTAATTTAATATAATTGCATTTGAAGTTTGTGTGTAACCAATTACACTACAATTACTAAGCATTTACGAGGGTTGTAACATTTAATCTGCTCTGCGATTCTGTAACTCACTTTTCGAACTCACGCAGCGGTTTTCGCATCGGCGGTCGCTCTCAAATCAGTCGTGAAGCAGTCATTTTATGATTTGGCATTCTGATAAACAATAAACTACAAGCCTTTTCCCTTTTTACCTTTTCAGAATGCCAAATCATAAAATGACTGCTTCACGACTGATTTCAGAGCGACCGCCGATGCGAAAACCGCTGTGTGAGTTCGAAAAGTGAGTTGCAGAATCCCAGGGCTGATATCCAGTTTCTATACTATAGAATTGAAGAATTGGTTCCTATGTTCTACTAAACATCCCCTACGCAAATTCTAGCCAACATGCTTCATGCATGCATTGACATTGCATGAAGTTAACCAATTTTGGCAGAAGACGATCAATGTTTGTACATTTTACAAACCCTTTTACAAATCCATTCACGATAATCCAACTATGAAACAGTTTTGCTAATCGTCGTGATGAAAATTAATATTAAATAATCTAAATAACTTGTTTAACATTTAAACTATTTCTTACCATTTGTAAAGTTGAGCGATAAATTCCGAAACGAATAGCATTTGACTCTATTTTCCTTTTCCCCTCTTCCAGATGCGAGTATTATTAGTAATTCAAATCCCAAACAAGTGCCAAAAATTGGGAAATAGTCTCCCAATCTATTCATTTCTTGAGCTATCTCGTAAATATGCTGTCCAGCATCGGCAAATCCATTCGACTGATTGAAGAATGTGGCGCCTCCTGGAAGAAATACCCTGAAAAATTTAATACTTGATGATGCAAAAGAAAATTTCGGTGACACTGTCATAATAATAAACTAATGTTTTGCATTCATAAGATAAAACTTTATTTCTATTTCCTAACTTACCCATTGATTTTTTTCATAAGATCCTCATAATATTTGCGGTTCTTTCCAATCCTGCAAATAAAACCTATTTTTAAAATAAACACGTTAGTCGTTATAGCTAAATCACGAGAAATCTAAATTTCAATTAACATAAAAAGCAGTCAAAATTTAGTTTCAATGCTACACATCCATAACAGCTATATAATTTATAGCTTACACAAATTAATAACTTAGCCATTCTAATTAGTTTTTTTAAATAAAATATAACCAAAAAGCGACCTTACATACGTAACCTTAATAAACCTACAAATATTTACGCACAGAATTGGCACAACTCGTGCTCCCGCGGCTTCAACATGCTTCACGTATGACGCAGCGATGTAACTCGTATAGTTTTCGTCAGGAAACTTCGAATGAAGATGTTGAGATTGTTCTTGTGATAACACACCGATAATCGGTCGATCGTTCAGTGCCGCTCTCGATGTTCCTTCACAATAGTATACATACGCAGTCAATATTAACACTTTAATAGTTAACATTTCTAACCAGCCTTCGGGAGACCCACCGACCAACCTAAAACGTTTGCACCCTTAAATAAATAATAAATGAAATACAATACAATTTCGCTTATTTCGCAATACCATATAAAAATCACACTTGTGACGTCGTTGAAAACACAAATTTTTATGTTGTACAGTGAACTTTTATACCTGACATGCATTAGGCTAAGGGACTGTTATGTTACTGAATATAACTCGTTAAATGTTATTTATATACGGGATTGTTTTAGTCCAACGCGTTAATAAAAGTAAACAATGTACGCGTGCAAGCAATATATTTTGACAAATTATCTTTTTGCATATTATATAAATTGATATAAATCTACCTAATCTTATCAAAGAGCAGTTAATGTCAGGTTTTTTAACCCTTTAGGTAAGCTACCAAAACAATGTCGATTCGTAGAACTGATCAATTCTTTTATTATAGAGTAGATAAAATTATTGTCTTTATATTGACAAATATTTTGTATATTAGCTATTCGAATTAAAATGTACTACTATTTAAAATATACTTAAATCATAAATAAATCAACATACATATTACGTCGATTTATTTATGATTTAAGTATATTTTAAATAGTAGTATATTTTAATTGGAATAGCTAATATTATATACAAAATATTTGTCAATATGAACATGTATAGGTACGCACCTGTTTTCCACTTTTTTCGGGACAATAATCTTAGATTGTAGCAACCTATCAATATTATTAATATAGTGTTATTGTTAAGTACAGACTTTAATAAATTATATACTTGGTTAAACATCTTGTAAAGTAATTAGATATTGTGACTCGATTACCCCATGGCATAATATGTTATATTATGTATGTCATGGATAAATTTACGCGCCTGCGCGTTTTTACGATTGCCATTACTAAAGGTACGAACGTTTATTAGAAGTACACAAGATTGCAAGCTATATAGTATAAATACATATTATGAACCATTGAATATCTTTATAGGATATATTTGATTTAGGTTCAGAATCGTGCATTAAATGAAAATGCACTTTGCCCGATTGAATGTTGAAATGTCAATTTTGGTAAATTTATTGCTGATTTTAGAGTAGAGACATATTGCCATAATATTGGAATTTCCATTTCCATACTGTTTCTTTTATAACTGTGTTTTAAACATTTTAATGTCATAGAGTAATAAAAAAACCAATAAACAAGTTATTGTGAAGAGTAATTTTTATATAAAAACAAATCGTAATTATCGCTTATATCGATAAAAAAAAATGTCGACAAGGGACGAAAATGTTTTTAAATTTGGCAATTGTCTTGCTAATCATTTACTATTCATGATCAAATATCTCTATCAAATATGATCAAAACTTAAACAATATATTAATTATATTAAAATTTAAAAAACGCAAGTTGTCGTAAAGTTATTTCACACGCAAAATTAACTGGCAACAATTTATAAGACGTCAATCGTCAAAAAGAAAAATGCCGCTGCAAAAAAGAAACGTAATGATAAAGGTATTTTGTTAGCGTTTTATGATGTTACTGTTAATAGATTATATTACATAAATTTCCCTTATTTACAAAACTTACAGGTTAGTAAAACGACAAAGTAGATCAATGTTAAAATCTTAACGCTTAATTGTATTCTAGGTTGGTTTCCTGCGTTGACAGTGGAATTCGGATATTTTCTGTAGTACAATAAGAATTTACTTAAATAAACATGTTTGAATTGGTAAGTTTACCATTACTTTACTAAATAATATGTTATGACTGAATAAATTTATACTATCATATTATATTTTTAGAATACGGCGGAACCTATGCAAGTGGACGTTCCACTTGAAGACAATGAAAACAATGAGACAGAGTGCTTTGTGGTAGAAAACCCTACATTGGATTTAGAGACTTATGCTGCCTCATATACTGGTTTTGCGAAGTTGTATAGATTAATGTTTGTAGCTGATCATTGTCCATCACTGAGATTAGAGGCCCTTAAAATGGCCATATCGTATGTAATGACGACTTATAATGTAAGTCTTTACCAAACACTTCACAAAAAACTTGCTGAAGCAATTGCTTCATCTGGCCTTCCTGATGTTGCTGTCCAAATGGGATCACAGGATATTCCTGTTCCTGATACTATGTGGGTTGAATCAAAGACCAAAAAAGCTGCTATCAAATTGGAAAAGTTAGATACAGACTTAAAAAACTATAAAACAAATTCTATTAAGGAAAGCATTAGAAGAGGGCATGATGACTTAGGTGATCATTACCTGGACTGTGGAGACTTGACAAGTGCACTGAAATGTTATTCAAGAGCAAGAGATTATTGCACTAGTGGAAAACATGTAATTATGATGTGCCTCAATGTAGTTAAAGTGTCTGTATATTTGCAAAATTGGGCTCATGTTCTCAACTATGTATCAAAAGCTGAGAGCACCCCAGATTTTCACGAGGCCCCGCCAAAGGATTCTAACTATGTCATATTTACACGCCTAAAGTGTGCTGCAGGACTTGCAGAATTGGCAACAAAGAAATATAAGTCTGCAGCAAAACATTTTCTAGCTGCAAGTATTGACCACTGTGAATACCCTGAATTACTTAGCAGCAATAATATTGCTGTGTATGGCGGATTATGTGCACTTGCTACTTTTGATCGTGCTGAATTACAAAAACAAGTTATAGTTAGTAGTTCTTTTAAATTATTCTTAGAACTAGAGCCGCAATTGCGAGATATAATTTTTAAGTTCTATGAATCTAAATATGCTTCCTGCTTAAGATTACTTGATGAGATAAGGGACAACTTACTCCTAGATATGTATTTAGCACCTCACTTAAATTCTCTTTATATGCAAATACGAAACAGAGCTTTAATTCAATACTTCAGCCCATACTTGTCAGCTGACATGCGTTTGATGGCTTCTGCATTTAACCGGACTGTGAATGCTCTTGAGGATGAACTCATGCAATTGATTCTTGATGGTCAAATACAAGCCCGTATTGATTCACATAATAAAATATTATATGCTAAAGATGTAGACCAGAGAAGTACTACTTTCGAAAAAAGCTTGGCCATGGGTAAAGAGTATCAGCGGCGTACTTCTATGTTTATTTTACGAGCTGCCATGATAAAAAATCAAATGCAAGTTAAGGTAAGGAACAGCAAACTGTACTTTATAATAGTATATATAGAAATAATTTAATAATTTAGTAATAGTTTATTTGCAATCAACAATGTTAAAGTACAACTATTGAATACAATATTTTCAAAAAAATAATCAGTTCAAGCTTACAATTCACTCTTAATTTTGTCAGATAGGTGTATGTATGATTCTAGTAACTAAAAAAAAATTTCAGAATGTTGGGCGCGATACTGGTCCACAGGGTGGGGAAGCTCCAGGGTCAAGCACAAGCCTTACGCGTACATTTGATGCAGTCCCCTTGTGATGAATTACCTCTCTGTAGTTGACATATTACTTTTTACTTTTACATGGTAATTGAAAATCACACCCAAAACTTATCAACTTTGTATAAAAACTTGTTTAGTAATAAATAATTAATTAATGCATTTACTTTGTGTATTGATAAATAATTTTTATTTTTTTGTGCTGGTTGTTAAGGCCTTGATCGATTCTAAATAAATTGTTTATGTAAAAGAACAAAATCACACAAAAAAGCTTCTATAAACAGAATTAATATGTGTAACCATATATTGATATGTCAACAACTTTATGATATTAAAAAGTAAATGCAAGTTCTTTCTTATTTTCTAAGACATACAAAAGCACGCTGACGATTTTTGTATCTGTAGCATGTTGTTATCCTCACAAGCTTTTTCTTTGTTTCACTAGTGAGTGTTAATTGTGCACATAAATAAAATTTACCATTGGTGCTTCCATTTTGCGTGGTTAAAACTCACGACCTCAAAGTAGGGAGTCGCACACGTAAGCCATTAGGCCAAGATTGAATGGTTGAACATATTGTTTTCTGGATTTTTAATTATTAACATTTATGACATACATCTTAAAAAATTTCATTACATTGCTATTTTTGTCATGTCCAATGGTTCAGTTATTATTACTACATGAGATTGGTTGAAGACATGTAGGGCAGCTACCATTTATAATTCCAAAAGATGGAGGCCTTCCTCCTTCACATGCAACCAACCACTGAAAAATCATAAAAATTTTAAATGGCATAGAAAAAAATACAAAGAAAAATTGTCCTATTAAATTATCCCATGGTCAGAAATAATCCATCTCTGAATCTTACCCTAAGCGTGATTTGTTATTAGTCAGATATCATAGTTGAAGTTGAAATATTTTCTTAAATCATAGTAATGAGACACATTACATTACCTGGAACAAACAGCTTTTATGAAAGTGTACATCACAATTTGAATTCTGGCATAATGGCTGTGGTACAGTGAGATTATCAGGCAGCTCACAACAGAAACATATTCCACATATTATTTCATCTTTCTCTTGTGCATCACATGGCTTCATAGTTTCACTTAGGGATTTAAATGAGATTGAATGATCATTTAAATCTGAAAAATTATTTTACACGTACATTACAGTCTCCTTAAGTATTATGTTTAAATAGTTTGAAGTTAGTACCAATCTTGTCTACCAATTATTATATTTAGTATGTTCAAAATTTATACATATAAAAGGTTTTTGATTCTCAATCACTTATCTAAGACCCCACGTTATCTGAAATACAATCAAATTATATGGATAACTTACCAAATATGGATGTTATGTTTTCTACTATATTTTTATCATGGTCCCAATTTAAAATTCCATCTTGTAATTTTCCTTGCCATACTTCGGACTGCCCTATTAGATGCATATTTGAAGGGTATCCATCTAGAGTAACTTCTACATACAGCCATGTTTTGTCATCTACAAAAGAAGTTTATTTAATTAAGAGCAAACAGGTAACAAAAACCTATGTAGAAAGTAAAAAACAAACCAATGCGAATATTTCTGAAATTATCCTTAAAAGTTGGCTTGATTGGATCCAATATCACACAATTATTATCTATATTCTCAAGTTCATAGAAATAACTTTGTAAGCTTTTGACATGTCTCAAGAAAGCACCAACAAGCTCTTCAACATTGCTAAAGCATTGTTCGAGAAATGGCGCATACGGGATATCACCTGAAGTGATCTTTAACTTTTTAACACCTTCATAAGTTATATATAATTCATGAAGCCTTGACTCTTCGTCCCTTAAAGTACATTTGACATCCCTTAGCGAGTCGCCAAAAGCGAAATCAACACCAGGTAGGGGTACCTTAAGTTCAGATAAAAATTGTGAATCCACCAAGTAGGAACTAATTGATTTGAAGTTATTATCTTCATCACCATTAATAAAACTGGCGAGTCCTTTTAAAAAAATTGGTAATGTATTGAATTCTTTACTTTGTAATACATTTCGAAGGCACTGCGCTTTATTCATTCTATTCCAAATATAAAAATATTAAACAAGAACTAATAAATTAATTAGGTACTTAAAATATTGTTGTTCATTAATCATTTAAAAAACCGCAATTTTTTTTACTTATTCTTCCTGAGGGAAGAGCGCAGGCTAAAGCCATATAAACATACTGCGGACTGCCACGTTTTATTTAATTATTTATTACTTCTTAAACTCTTCCTTCTTTTATTCTTACGGGTGTACTTAGAGCTTTATAAAACTTCTTAGTTCTTATAGTACCAGTGTGACCGTTTTAAAAAATGGCGATCTACCAAAACTACAAGGTGCCAGTACTAAATAATACAAAAACACCATGCTGAATTATACTAAAAGAAAAAGAGGATTTTTTTTATTAAAACACTTATTATCAGTTACTTTTTAATTTTACCAATTACACACCTTCATTATACAGACATATTAAAATAATAATAAATATTTACAATAAGTTTTATTACAAATACTCAGTCGGTTATTGCTGCACTAAGCTTACTGAAAAGCCCTTTGCGATTTCCGAATCATAAAACATTTTGCTGAATAAATCGCTGAGATGATCCATGGCCCGAGATGGTATGTTATGTTCTGCCAACGCTGTATAAAATATAAGCTCTACTTTTCTTACTTCTTCAGATATGCGTCTTTCCTTTGATGTAATTTATCATCGTTCTGATAATAGGATTTGATTAATTTTCCTATCGTAAAAAATAAGTAAAATACCTATTTCTTATTTTTAAAAAAAAGTGTCTCATTTATGAAAATATTAAAATTCAGCTTGAAATCGCTTGAGAATCAATTATACATGTGTGAACAACTGTACATGTACTATCCAAGATTCATCGGACATCCTGTAGAAGTAGGACAATTTATTCATGTGCCATAAAAAAAATAAGGGACACAATAATCTTATAAATATGTTAATGGGGGTATAGCTTTCTTACCTTGGATTGTCCACTATAATGTATAAGTTTCTGCAGATGTTTTTCAGAATATGCATGACTTTTAAGTGTAGCGATACTGCTTAAAAATGTTGCTCCACAAGTTTTACACAAGGCGATCTCATTATTTTTATCTTTTGTCAACCATGACGAAAATTCAGGATTTTGTTCCCACTCAGATCTATATTTCTCATCGTATTTGCGCTTATTATCACTACACATGCACACAGAGAGAAATAATTAAAGAACTAAAACATCCGTGGTCTTTTTTATACAGCATGTAACGTAGATAGTAATACGTAGCTAAAGCACGATTCGCGAATTTGTAAGCATTACCTGATCGAAAGAAACAAAATGATACAGTTGCGGTAAACATCAGACAAAGACAAAAACATGTGAACGAAATACGAACGAATGGAAGTGAGCGATTCCAGCCCAGCCCAAAAATATATCAAAATGTGTTTTAAAATGTTGAAAGTTTAAATGTACCAAAAAATACCAGAATATAAAAGGATACCAAAAAAATACTAAATCAGTTACACGGAGCCCAAATTATACCAATTTGGTACTGAATATACTAAAAACGGTCACACTGTATAGTACGTGTCAACAACAATACAACCAGTGTGACCGTTTAAAAATATGGTGATCTACTAAAACTACAAGGTGCCAGTACTAAATAACGCCAAAACACGATTCGACTGATTATTTTTTACCATATCATTGATGGATCAAATGAGACACAACTACACTCCCTTCACTTATACCTTGCTTAACGTGCAACACGCACGCAATATGTTTAGCTAGAAAACTGTTTCTGGATTTAGTTTTTATATGATTTACTTTATATGTATATAGGTAGGTATGCCCATTAGACATTACATAATTAGTCAAAGTTTTGTACTAAGGAACATTCACTGTATAACTGTTCAATATTTACAGCACTAGCACTACTACTAGAACCACTCATCCGGTTTTGTACCTCTGAATCATACTTAATTTGACGATATTCCCCGTCAATTAATTGTCTTACTGTATCATTTGTCATTGTTCGGAAACCTGTTCATTACGCTGGTAAGAGATGTAAAATTTTCACAAGCCGCTACTTGTAGAGAGCTAGGAATCGTTTTTTTAAGTTTCAGTAATACCCCGCGACGACGATTCTAAAGAGACAAAATGATACAGTTGCGATAAACATCAGACAAAGACAAAATTATGTGAACGAATGGAAATAAGTGTTGCCCACCCAACCCAAAAATATATCAATAATGTGTTTAAAAATGTTAAACGTTTAGAAATGTACCAAAAAATACCAAAATATGAAAGGATACAAAAAAAAAATTACTTTTACGGAGCCCAAATTATACCAATTTGGTACTGAATATACTAAAAACGGTCACACTGAACACTACGCTTGAAGTAAGGTTGAAAGTTTGAATTGTTGAAAAAAATATATAAAATAATATTTTTATATACTAACCTAACCTAACCGAACAATAGATAATAATTGGTTTTTTTGGACAGCTTCGGCGCTACGGGAAATGCAGTCTTTTAGTCAATCTTTAAATCTTTAATTCATAATGCCTGTTCTTTGTTACAGCGGGTGGGGGCTGCTCTTCCTCCGACCTACGGTTTTAAAATAACACTTTAGGGGAAGAAAAAACAGACTATAAATATAAAAAAATCGATTATTATTCATTAATCGATTTTTCTTGCTACAAACAATCGATTAGTTAAAAAAAACGATTTTTTTATGCAGAATGGTACATTTCTAATAACCAATAGAAAAGTAGTAAATGTACGGATGATGTTGTTTACGAATTTCAATACATTTCACAAATTTTGAAATCGTTTTTTTAATACTTAGACGCAACTCCTGCAGCAAAAATCACTTGGAGTTGCTCCAATCGAGGTCCCCAAGACACCTACATAATCAGTATTATCAAATTCGGGCGACGTAGTTCTAAATCCAACCCAACAAAACGTATTTAAAAAGATAGTTTTATTTTAATCGTTTTTGATTAGCTTACATTAGCAAATAGCAGCTATGATGTCGCAATATGGCGCAGCCTCAAACAAATTTATAATTAAATCGCAGCGTTAAGTATACTTGCATAGGTATATTTTTCATATTGCCCCCACTTACCTTACATTGTTGTTTTATTTGTGCCTCTAAAAATGATTAAATAAATTAAAACTAAAATAACCGATGAACGAACTGATCCTGCAGCCGGATCTCGTACTGTTGATTAAAAAATGAAGTTATCTCCATCTCTCATCTGTTTTTCATAAGGCTCAATAATAATTATAATTTTAATTAATAATAACTCATTATTGCTCAAAATAAAATTTTATTCAAATTGAAATAGATTAATACACAGACAAAAATGACTACAACCTTTATTATCATATTGAGATCTTATTTCTACACAACATCAATTTACTTAAAGTGGACACAAGAACTACATCTATTTTTAAAATTTCATCAAGTATAACAAAGTCCATCAAAAAGTATACGTATAAGTAATCCAACTGTATAGGCCAACAAACCACCAACAATAAATTTTTAAAATCTTGAATTCGATTAGCCCTTGACCATCGGGTCAATAAAATTATTGTTTTGCAATGTTGGGCTGCAATTGTGAAAGTATTGATGCACTTGGTTTCTTTCAATATTAACAGTTGTTAGTTGGTATATCAGCAACATGTTCTTTAAAATTTAGCCTAAAGAAGACATTCTCCTAGTTTTAACTAGTAATAAAAAGGTCTTACAAAAATATTATAATACAAGAGGTTAAAACAGAGATCACAAAACTACTTATTCTATACATGAATCATTCATGTTGTCATATGTACTTATTGTAAATAATCATTTTTGTATTAGACCCTTAATGGATTTTTTTGTGTAATATAAAATTAAAATAACTCAGGTACCTAGAAATGAGTCTTAGCAATGATTAGAAGATTTAACAAAATCCATTCTAAACAAATCATGATTAACACATTTCATTATTTTAATGTTCATTGTTGAAATTATATAACCTATATTAAAAAAGGACAAAAATGCATAGAAATATTAAAATAAGATTTCATAATTATTGTAACCACAAAAAAAAAAACAAATAATGGTAAATGCATTCTAGGCAAAACTTTCTCAACTCAACTTAAAAGAAGTATCATAACTAAACATGTAAAATATGATCAAATTTAAAATTTTGCTAATTATGTATAATATACCAGCCACGTGTTTATTCAAAAAAATATAATCACATGCATGGCTGATTTTAATTTTTGACTAATAAAAATAAAAATTTAGTCATGTAAAAAATTGTGATGGTCAAAAGTTAGTTATAAAAAAATTAATATTATTTGATTGTGCGTTTAAATAATAATGATGTGCATAATTGACCTCAATTAGGGAAAAAAGTTTTGTTTTATTCTCAAGAACATAATCTAGTCTTACTGATACTCTTATTATGTAATCATTATTTCATTTTGAAATATGTCAAATATGCAATAGCAAGACATATAACAGAAATGTACTAGTCAGAATTATAAAATTGGGGCTATATCATCTGGTCTCACAAGTTTAACTTCAACTTTAACCATATCATCGCCTTTGTGCATTTCAACTTTTAAAGTCGAGAATACACTAATAACTTGTTTTACTTGAGGAAGAGTCTCTGTTGCATTCCAAGTTAATTCCATCTTTGATAGCTTTGATCCTGCTTCATTAACAATATGTTCATATTTTCCAGGAAAGTCCTGAAAAAAAAAATTAAGAATGATAATAATTATTGCAGTCAAAACTTCTTTAGCGGCGTCGTACACCTTTGTTGGAATGGGTAAAAAATGTTAAACTCGCGTCAGGACACGTGACCTGATCGAAAATTCGTAAGACGGATGGAGAGAAGACAGCTGGCGCGGCGTATTTAATGTAATATAAATTGTCATGTTTGTGTACGATAGCGCAATAAATAAATATTGTATTCTCCCACATAAATGATAGTACTTTTATATTGATAATTAAAGCAATTCGTGCAAAATTATTCCCTAACCATTCCAAAATATCAAAAATGCACAACGTTAATATTCAAGTATTCACTTCTACCGGCACTCCCGGAGTGCAACCCGTCGTTTTTTTCTTGTATAGTTCCAATATAAATGCATGCTGTTATGAAAAAGTACTTTTCCATAACAACACGCATTTCTTTTTAAGGCATGGTAAAAAAACTTACATTATTGAAAAATATCCTCCTGTTTAGACCCATAGCAACTATGATGACATCAATGTATTTTTTCTTTACTTCAACAACTACTGCTTCAGTGAAGACAGGTGAGTGCATTTCTATGTATTTCAGGGTGTATAATTCTGTTGACAGTTCACCTGCCTTTTTCGCATTGTATTTTTGCTTATTGCACTGAGCTGCAACCATGTTAACAAAGTCAATGTCCCATGTTGGTACGTTGCTATACTTTAAACTTGCAGATAATAATCTGAAAATCATCACATTACCAAGTTAATCTAACATGATTATTTTAAATTTTATTTATTTCATACGCTCTAACAAATTATCACTTATTTAAAAGTTTATACAATTTTGAAGCAACTTACCTGTGGACCATAATGTCTGCATATCTTCTAATAGGACTTGTAAAATGTGTGTACAGTGGAACATTTAATGCATAATGATTGAAATCTTCTTCACAGTTTCCAGCACAAAAATATTTTGCTCTCGCCATCGGCTTAGCACACAACATACTCAGTACCGTGGCTTTGCCTTTGTCTGCATTTGGACCCATATATGGTAACAGTGATTTGTATAAGTCACCAGCAGAATTTATTTCTAAATCAATACCCATAGGTTTTAATGCTTTGGCCAATTGCCGTAACATGAAGTTACTAGGTTCAGGGTGACATCTTAAAAATGCTAATTTGGGATGGTCCTCATAAATTTTATTTGCAACAGCCATATTTGCAAGTAACATGAATTCTTCAATGAGTTGATGACTTTGTTTGCTTTCATAAATCTGAAATGATTCTGGCAAACTATTAGTGGGACTCAAGTGAAATGAAACCTTTAGTTGATCAATTCTTAATGCACCGCCTTCAAAACGTCTTTCTCGCAAAATAGATGAAATTCTGCCGAGATTTTTAAGACTTTCTAAAATATCTAAAAATTTAAAGCCATTGTAAATTTCTGGGAAACTTGCTTCTGATTCCTCTTTATCATCAAGAATATCCTGGGCGTGTTCATATGCTAACTGACAACAAGAATGAATGATAGTTTTAGAAAATCTTGTCTTTTGAATTTGAGCATCTTCTGTAATTTCCCAAAATACAGAGAAAGCAAGTTTATCAACTCCAGGGAAAAGGGAACAAAGCATACATAGTTCATCTGGCAGCATGTGATAAGCTCTTTCTACCATGTATATTGTTGTAGCCTTTTCTGCTACTTTTTTATCTAAAATAGTATTTTCTGTCAAAAAGTGAGATACATCTGATATGTGTACACCAACCTCAAAGTTCCCATTATCAAGTTTTCTACATGATACAGCATCATCAATATCTCTACAGTTAGAAGGATCTATACTAAATATACATAATTTACGACAATCTTCCCTCAACTTTATCTCTTCTTCGGGTATAACATAATCTAAGCTTGGAAATAGATGCTTCACATCTGGTTCAAACGGCGTCACATCTAAATCAGTCTGTGCCAGAATAGCTTTAGTTTCTGACTGCATATCTCCTGATTCCCCTATATTACACACAATCCTACCCATTGCAAATCTTGTATCATGCCATTCTAAAATTGTTGCTAAAAATAATGTATTTTCATACCTTTTGTAATCAGTATAAAAATTATCTGGCCAAAATGTACAAGATATATTTAACCTTGGTATTCTGTAGTCTCGGGGTACAAATAGAGCTCGCTGTCTATTTTTATCAGGCATTAACATTAAAGAACCAATACATGACCGAGTATGCACTTTTTCTTTGATATAAACAACTTTTCCTTTTTTCTGTTTAACTTCATTAGTTTCATTATTCTCTTCATTGTCACTATCCAAAATTTGTACTATCACAACATCACCTTCTAAGGCTCGGTTTCTATTTTTTACTGTGTCTATCAGAACATCTTGCTCGCTACGATCTGTACCTGTTATGTAAGCATGTTGAAACTGCTTTGGATTGATTCTTATTACTCCCTGAATTAAAGTATTTTGTAGCAAACCAGCTTCCACATTTTCCTTTGACATATATGACTCAAATTTTTTATCCTCATTATTTACATCTTTTTTACCATCTTTGTTTTTACTCTGAGGAGAATTGAAGTAATGTCCACTTGATGATCCAGGAAAAACATTCCTACATATATTGTTTATATGATTTGGAGACTTAAGGGAATAATTTAGTAATGGATGTTGCATAAGATTTTGTAAGTATTTTGGAGAATGTAAATTAGATGGTTGGAATGGAAAACTGGGACTTCCATAAACTAATGGAGAATTAGGAACACTTACTGGATATCCAAATTTGGGATGCATTTGAGGTGAACTGTGTCCAGGCTGAGGTGTATTTACAGTTTGTGTTAACTGAAACTGAGGATGATGTGCAAGATTTTCCATGTACTGAGCATTTGAATACAAAGGTATGACTTGTCTTATGAAAAAATCTTGAACAGACTCAGCACTTTGTGTGTTACATTGGGGTTTAGCATTATGCCCGATCTGCTGAGGAGATATATGTAGATTATTTAAATTTCCACTTATATAATGTCCATGCATATGGTTAGTAGCCTTTGTAGCTTGAATGTTCAAGTTATCATTCCTATTAGGTATTTTAGGGTCAACAGATGAAGTAGAAGCCATATTTTTTTTTTGTTCATAACCCTGGGTCTCATTATGTATTGCTTGTTTTTGTGCATTATTTGAATCAGGCATTTTCAGTTTATGTAATTTCGATCGTTTACGAGCATTTTTCTTTTTCGATAGTAATGAATCATTGTTTTTTTCTTGTTTCTCTACGTTTTTTTGATGATCTCGCAGTTCATTGTTTTCACTGCTGGCGTTTTCAGATTCCTGAACACTTGTTTCGGATTTTAAAGTCCCGTCATCAAAATCTTTTGGAGTAACGGTACCCATTTTTGGAATACTAATTTACTAACCATGGAGTGGAAAACTGATTAATTTTACATTAAGAAAGGCAAATGCCAACGTGAATGGTTGGTAGCTGATGTTTGTTATCTATTGACATTTGATAGTGCATTTTGAAACTTGAGAACGGCACAGAGATTAATCTATACCATATAGTACATTGTATTCTGTGTGTAGCAAGTACTTTAAATTGTTATAGTGCGTTTTCCAATTACAGCACTAGAGCGCATTATGCGGCATAATGCTCAACGTTGAATAACTTTAATTATTTTCAAAATCTACGACGATACGAAAGCTTAAAAAATATTTCAACAATAAATAATATTTACTAACGAAAATTTCGATAAATGCCAACATAAAGAAAAACACTGGTCAATTTTCTGTCACTGTGTAATGTGTTGGTATTGTTTGCGAGAAGCACGCGAGAGCATTAGTTTTGAGAGTGCTCAATTGTGCGAAGCGTTGCTGTAGTTGGAACACTCAACGTTGAGCATTATGCCGCATAATGCGCTCTAGTGCTGTAATTGGAAAACGCCCCTTATATATTTCTTAGCTGTCTTCACAAATCTGTGGATGCCAAGAAATGGAAATAAAAAAATGACCTAAAGGTCTATGTTACCGGGTCATAAAATTAAAAAAAAAAAAGGAATAAAAAAAGTCTATGTAGATTGTGTAGTTCATATTTCATAACCAAAAAATAACTTACAAAATTGAAAATACACAAGGCACTATATTTTAGATGAAATAAGACTTGTGGAATTCTATAAAATAGATTTCACTCAACTTATCAATCACTTTCCAAATGTCGAAGTGTTTAAAGAGACGGATATAGAGGTACTAACATAAATGTTACATGTTTCTCTAAAACATCAAATTTCAATTATCTGATATTTGATTCAGTAAAAAGCTAGAAATGAAATTAATCACTCATAACATGCTTACCTCAAAATGCCTTAAAGGCGTAGTTACAGGTTATCCTTTATCAATCAATGCTACAAACATTAATATAACAGAAGTTGATTACAATCCTGAATTTATTACTCGAATAATACCAAAACTGGACTGGGAAGTGTTGTGGAGGGCTGCTGATAGTATTGGTCACAGTGATGGACTTCCACAGACAATTGAACCAAAGTTTGAAGAAAACAATGAGTTTTTAAAGAAAGCACATAGAGTGCTACTAGAAGTAGACATTGAAGAGGGCAATTTAGTTTGTCCAGAATCGGGTAGGCGCTTTCCCATATCTAAAGGCATACCAAATATGTTATTAACAGAAGCAGAAGTTCAATAAATTTTGATGCAGTAATTGAATTTTTATTTGTGCTTATGATATTATGCAGATAAATCCATTTTAAAAATAAATTTTCCTACATACATAGGTATTACCACATCTTGAACATTACCTATGTGTTCACAAATTATATACTATTTGTGAACATCAAACCTTTTAACATTTAGTTGCACTTCTAAATTCTGGTAGATGTGATTCTTGGAAATAATTTGAACTTTGATTTAAAAAAATTAAATTAATATGAATAGAAAACTTTGAAGATATAATAAAACTCACTATTAACAGCTATTGTTTATTTAACAATAAATTATAATAAATGTACAATTCAGAAATTTCCTTAATTGTTAAATTAAGGTACATTTAAAGGAGTTAAATTTATACTTCATCTACATATGGAACGAACGCTAGGTTACCAACGGCTCCCATTGACATTTTGTTTCTTACAGCATTAGATAGAGCCTGTAACAAAGTAAAAATTAATTTGTTTTATTTACAAGCTTAATAGTATAAGTTTCTACATTTTATTTGTCCAACTGGGAATCCAAAATATTATCATTTATTAGATTAAAACCAATCTACCTCTGATACATCACTGTCGGAAATTTGATCAATTTCTGCAGCAATCTCAATAGGGGATTTGGCTGTTCCTGTGTAAAAGCCCTGGGCAGCAAGAGATTCAACCAGTGCTGAGCCCTGATCAGCTTCGCTTAATACTTGTAGTTTTAGTTGGTTCTTGCCAGCTTTAATAGCATCATTTGACAGTGAGGGGTTCTTCAAAAATTGACCAGCACTCTTTACTGCCTGAAATCGTTTAAATAAATGAATATAATATTAATTAAGTTTGAGTTCTTAAAATAATTTAACAAAAATCAATTTACATTTTAAATCACATGACTTTTCTCACCTCTTTATAATGTGACTAGCGACTCTTCTAATTGAGCCATTTTGAATTTAAGGTATAGTTGATCTCATAACTAAATATCAACACTTATGTTGAGTAAGTTTTAAGTACATACTGATTAAGTTAATAAACAAGAAGAAATAAAATCATAATAGATGAATGTATGAACGAACAATCACTGTATGAAATACATACACTAGCTGCCTCGTCCTTAGCCACTGAAAGGATAACACCAAAAAGTCCATTGTCTGAGTATGAGACATTGAATCCAGCTGCAGCAAATGGACCTACATTGCCAATTGCCTTGGCAATGGGCGAGTTGTCAGCTCCCCATTTAGTAACCGGTCCACTTCCAATTGCTGTAGAGAAACAGGATAATCATTAATCAAATAATTCAGTTATCCCAAACGAATTACTTCTCTCATTTCGTCTTCAAATACAACATACCCTTAGCAGCTACAGCAAGGGCGAGGCTCTGTTTAGAACCAGCTGAAGCTCCCTGGACTGCTAGTGCCACATGAGATAAATCTCCACCCATTTCCTTCCTGGTAAAAATCCAATATCAGATATTTAACAATAAATATATTATTACACAAGTGTAAATTGGCCCGTTTGCATATACATGGAATACCATGAGGTTTTCGTTTTACATGACTGAAAAGTGTAACAATATTTTTTCCAACAAAGTTTGTCTGCCTTTATTAAAAAATGTACTACAATGATGCATAAGCCAGCACTTTAAACAATCAAATTTAGATAGATTTTTTTAAATTTTAAGTTCAAAACGCACTAATATAATGTAAGTTACAATCTCGTCTTGCCACTTATAAAAAAAATATGGTTTGACCACACTTAAAACTAGATTTAAGATTTTTTGGCTTTCTAGAACCGCGGACCTAAGAATACAAACTCGTTAATACATTTTCTTTCAAAACATCTTACATTATTGACTTTGTTTGATCGATTTAATATTAAAAATCGTAGGATAAACAAGAGGCAAAATGCTTAATTTTATATTTCCTCTTATGTAGCCATGTTGAGAGCCTGCATTCATTTCAATGCGTAAATTTTCTGATATCTCATCATATAATTGACTTTTATTCTCAATGTTTGCCAGATGTTGATTTTCATAAGAAATCCTTGTTCCTCCTTTCAACAAGATTTTCTTTAATTATTTAAAATATTGTTACGAAGACGGGTCGACTGCAATGTTTTTAGATTTTTCCACTACTTAGAGAACTTTTCAGCAGGCTGAAATGTGATTTCTGACCGTTTCAGGAGAGGGTCGATCACATATTAGAAAATCGTAATTTACAGAATGTTACCCTAGTTTTCAGGAGCCTGAAACATTTTTTCGGGCCGTTTCAGAACAAGTGTAGTCGAATGGCACACTTTTCAGGAAACCCGTTTGCAGGCGTTTTCAGGCCTGGTTATACCCCTTTGATGAAGGAATGTTCTAGAACGAATTTTCTAGGTGTGTGACAAGGACGGAATGATACGCGAGAGAGAGGGAAGATCGGAACCTTCTCGCAGCTAGACCGAGCATTCTAGAACGCCGTACGACAAGGACGGAACAGTGTAATGTGCGAAAGAGATAGCTAGTACGCACGTTCTAGAATTGTGCGATCGCTACTCAGTTGCGCTGCCGCCTAGAGAGTTCTCGAACATCGCTCCCAGAGATATATAAGCGAGCCGAAACGCGACCGATTAGTTCAGTTTTGAATGCGATACCAAGCGATAAACATCGGAGTGACAAAGTGCGAATATAGTGAATACAAGTGATTAAGTACTGTGTGAAGTGCGTGTAATTAACGTAAATAGTGACAGTATTTTGTGTGTATTCAGTGAATTTTAGTGCGTAATTTCCAGTTTTTAGTGTTAACAAATTCCTCGTAGATTTAATTGAAAATAAACCCTTGAAGAAATCTACGGCGTTTCTATCCGATCCCCCAGCTCGTAACAATATCAACAAAATAACATATATTATAACTGGATTGATAATTATAATCTATTTACTAGTGTTTTGACATATTTTTAAGTATAAAGGTAATACAAATTAGAAAAAATGACACTTACACCTCTCGGTACTCTTTATACAGGCTATGATAGTTAAAATATTTAAAAACTTTAAAATTAGTTCAATTTGCATACCTAAGTTCACCTCCAAAATAAGAAGCCTTTTCACATGATGCATCACCAGATGAAGGTAACTGCAAAGCTTGAGCAACAATGCTGGCTTTCTCCTAGTAAAATTAATATAATATAAATATCAAGTGTTACAACACAAATACACATTTGTATATGGGATAGATAGGAGGGGTACATTGTGTTTACAAACCTGATAATTAAATTTCCTGGTGAGCTGAATGATTTGAAAATATGTATTAGCCAATTATTGTTTGTTATTAATTTACATTTGATAAAATAAAAAATATTATAATGATAAAATACAATTTTGAATAAACAAAACAAGTAACAATTTAGTAACAAAATTCGAAAGCATCCCCCCTTCTTACGTCCAGGTTAATTGTCAACCAACAGAATTGGTGAAGCGCACTCATAAAAACTTCTTTATCTAAATAACTGTTGGACTAAATGGGTCAAACCAATTTCTAAGAATCAATTTATTTAGTATGCAGAAAGGGCAATTAATTTAAATATATTTGAAAACTTAGGATAATTTTTTTTGTTGTTGTATTTTTGAGCATTGCACTTGGTTCAATTCATAGTAACACTGCATGGAGACTGTCAGGTATGAAATCTTAAATATAAAAAAAATGCAACAATCAAATTGGCCATGTCACACAAACCTTTTGTTTATCAATTGTATGAATTGTTTTATCTTTATTTTTCAAATAAATTTAATGTAATATTTTATAACAGGTAAAACTACCTGGTTGCTTCCAACAACAACAATGGCACAACGAGAGTGTGACAATGTTGTACTGGCATAATGTTGTACTGACTCTGAGCTGATATGACCAATTTTCTTCGGGGAAATGAAGAGGGAATTCCCAAGGCCACGGCGGTAGGCTGCACGATGTAGAAGATCTACAGCACGAATCTGAAAGTTTAACACAACAGATATTATGTGAAAGCAGTGGCATAACTATACCATCTGGGGCCTGTGGCAAAGAATTGCCTATCAGTAAAAGTCTTCCCTACTCAGTTTTATTTTAATAAAATTTGAGATTTTCAGCATACTCAATTACACATTGTTTATGTCCCACTAATGGCCATAGGTATATTTACTGACATTCATAAGTGTACATTGACTTACCTACAGTGATTTTTTAATATTTTGATAAGACAGATGTTAAATAAATAAGGTGTGGCAAGAACATCACTACCCATCCGCCGATTCAGGTTATGATGTCTTCACTACACAGGTATATGTACTACCTATAAGTGATATAATAGGAAAATAAAATCAGTCACCTGAGGTGCTAGAGACGCAATCTCATATTTCATACGAGGAGCATTGTCACTGAGCTCCCAAGGCCTGAACTCCTGGTTAGACACAATGTTGTTCAAATATTCAAGAGCAACATCTAAATTGTCTTGAGTGGCCTGAAATTACATTAAAAAATTATGGTTTTACACCCCATAAAATTAATAGAAGCAATAAAAGATTAAAAAAATTAACTACTTTAAATATATATACTTAGGTACAGAGCACTCCTACTGTAATAACATAATTATCATATATACAGTAAAAACCATTCTATGACAACATCGTTTAGAACAACATACTAGTATAGTGAATTCTATTGTAGTAGGTACAATGACATCGACTGTTACAACTAACAGATTTTATAACAAAATATAAGTAGTCCCTTCTATGTCACTATAACAGATTTTGATTGTATATATAATTATTATAAAAAGTAATTTACCTCAAGGGTGTAGTAGATGAATTCTCTGTCCCCTGATGCAGAGAATGAAGCTCCAACTTGTGACAGTTTGCGAGATATCATGAAAGCACTAGCATTCCTAGTGCTGAGGCCTGCAGCTGATCGTAGGACATGAGCAACACCCAACTCTGTTTGTGGCTCATAACGGGAACCAGCCCTGAAATTACATTCTCCAATTCATCATATCATCTACAACATTGACCGCATACTCTGGTCTTATAGTTGATTAATTATTCTGCTGGCGGATAAGTAAATATCAAATCTTTTAATAAGTCTTACTTAAAGGCTATGGTGACTCTGGTAACTGGAGACCCATTATCTACTGTAGCAACAAAGGTCTTATTCGACAATATATTCGAATTCACGCGCACTTCCCTTGTCGCAGGAGCAGCCTGTGCATAACCCCTTGTCTAAAACCATATAAAAAATTTATAAGGAAGAACTTATCATTAACGCGTTTACATAACAGGGTTTGACACTAGTCATTAATATAGCATCACATATTACAATGAAGATATTTACCGCAATTTGACGAACAAGAGGCAAAACCATGGCCTTTGAAGTCATATTAGATATATTTGCAAAATTAATTATTAATTCTTTTTCGGAAAAATTGGTTGGCCGTGGCCAGCGATCGAATTCCTAGTTCCAATAATTCATAGGTGACATTGACAAAAATGGACTCGTGTGACAATCCTTCAAACCTTAACTTCAAAGTGGTGCAGGCCAAAAAACAGAAAAAAAAAAATAAACTTCAGTGTCACAAATTTGTCACTATAAAGATAAATTTGAATTTTTGCCATAAAATTGAAACTATTGCCATAAAAAAAAGTGCGTGCGTACAAGTTACACAATTTGGTGCGTTCCACTAAGCGTTCACAACGCTCACGCTCACGACCGCTGATTTCCCCATTCCACTTGATTGTGAATGTAGTCTAGTCGACAAGTTGAAAATGGATCAAAAATAGAGATACTGCTCTTAAAATTATGTGCTATAGCTCATTGGATCCGGAATGACTTCTAGAAAAATGTGCTAAAAGCGTGTATTAGCACATAAAAAATTGCAAAAGTTATAGACAATTAAAGATGAAAAAAAAATATTGGTTGTTTGTAAAGTATGTTTACGATCGAGATGTTTACGTGATAACGTCTTATTGGTGATATAAGTTTTTGGGAAGTAAGGAATTAAAGAAGATAACAATTTTTTTTAAATTTTAAATGACATCTATCGTTTTATTCACACTTTTGATGATAAATTTCAGGTGTAAAATGACAAGTTTACTTATTCGACTATGATATACATTTTTCTTCATACATACATTCATACAAACATACTTTTTCCATCTTTCATTACTTTTACAAGTTTATTCAAGAATGTTAATTGTTAGTAAGTAGGCTATTTTATTTTATTCACCTTTTTTTGTTACAATTGTTGTAACACTTCACTTGCACTTCACATTTTGTTTCACTGTTAAACATTCAACGAAAACTTAACCGCACGAGAAAATCTCCATTCGTTTGTATGCCGCTAGAGTGAGATGAGACGGGAGATCGGTCCGTCTCTCTCTCGTTATACCTGCGATCGCGCTCGTGAGGTTTTGGTGTGACACAAGTTTCTGAACATGTCACCCGACTAAAACGATTTTAAAGACGTTATCACGTCAAAAATGGCATTTAGTTTTTTGCCAATATTTAATAAACTATTAATATTTAAGAACTCCCGGAACTCTATCTCCATTATTTATAATTTTAATTTAACTCTGAAAATAGGTCTGTGGGTGAAATTTTTAGGATTCGCGCGTGGCGTCAAAAGCGACTACGGCACATAAATTAATTTATTTAAGGTATTGAATATTTTTTTTTAAATTTGAAAAAATTATGGTGTGTTCTGAACACTATAATTAATTTATTCCCGTTGAAAATTTTACTTAAAGTTAATTTTTCAACAAGTTAATAATTGTTAACTAACGAAATTTTCTCGAACGACCGTCTTAATTGTAAGTGAAAAAAAATGTTTAAATAATGGTCGTAAAAATATTTTGCTTCGTAGAGCCTTTCTTACATACATATTTAACAAGATCGTGCCATAAAAGTTAAAGAAATATTTATACTTTGTTTCTAACAATTTTTTTACTTAAACAAAAACTTAAAATCCAAGTAATGTTCTTAAAAAAAATTTTTTTTCTAAATCAAATATATCATCGTTTTTTTATTAATACAAGATATTTATTGATTTGCAAAAAAAAAATTCCCGCCATTTGTTGAAATTTTTTTTTTAAACAAATTGATTAAATGATTTTTTTTTTTAAATTTCCCAACTTTATTACATTAAAAATATTATGATTTTTAAAAAATTTTTTTTTCCTTAATAACAATTTTTACTTGTTAATAATCGTTTTTTTTAAATTTTCTATTGTTTAAATAATTAGTTAAGAATTTTTTTTTTCTAAAAATCATAATTCACAGTCCTCTATAAAGTAACAGGAAAATTTTTTTTTTAATCAACAATTCTATTGTTTCTTAACTTACCAATTTGTTATAAACAAATATTCAACTTTTTTTTATTTTTTTTCTAAAACTTCTAAAATTAACAAAAACAACCATATATAACAAAGTATAGAAATTTTTTGATTATCATGAATATGATTTTTATTTAAAAATATTTTTTTTTTTTAACACGTTCGGTCCAGCAACGTCTCATGACGTTAATTTTAGAAATTTAGCAACAAAGAGATAAAAGGTATAAAGTACATAAACCACCAATCGGTCGTTATAGAGGAACCACGAAAAAGGAACTCCATAGTTCAATGCCAAAGATGTCAGCAATATGGTCACTCTAAAAATTACTGTATGAGGCCCTATCGCTGCGTAAAATGCGCGCAAGCACATAGAACAGCAGACTTCCAAAGCTTGATCGAAGTACTCCAGCAAAATGCGCCTTGTGCCTCGGTGCCCATCCAGCCAACTTTAAAGGCTGTGAAGTATATGTAGAAATTTTATCGAGAAAATCTAAAAGGCAGTATACCCGCGCATCTAGGATAAATCAGCTATTATCCAATCCAAATCATAATAATAATCCGGAAAGACAACGCAGCTCTAATCAGATGGCACCTGAGATGAATACACTACCACAGTTAGAAAATAATAAACCTATTGGTGACAAAAACTTCCAGTCACAATCACAACCACAACACTTATCTAGGAACAAGGAAAGACCTAACAATGGAAATATCAATGGACCCATCAATCGATCAAGCTACGCCGATGTGATAGGATCAAACCAGAATTCTTATAATATACCAAAACCTACAATGGAAGAAATTTTAGTCAAACAAGCTGAAAAGTTTGATCTAATCGTACAACAAATGAGTACTTTAATCAATTTAATTACAACACTAGTCACGAAAATGTCCAAATGACTTCCCTTAAGATAGCTACCTGGAACCCAGATGGGCTATTGCCTAATCTAGAAGAAGTAGAAGTACTACTACACACACACAACATAGACATATTATTAGTGTCTGAATCTCACCTTACAGAAAATAACAGAGTCACATTACGTAATTTTAATATTTATGCTACAAACCATCCCGACGGAACTGTACATGCGGGAGCAGCTATAATTATAAGATCAAATATCAAACATTATGAACAACCACAGTTTCAGAAACCCTACATACAAGCTACAACGGTTGCAGTTATAGATAGAAACGGTACGTTTAATGTATCCGCCATCTATTGCCCCCCCAAGCACACTATAAAAGAAGAACATTTTGAAGAGCTTTTTATATCACTGGGGCAGCGATTCATAGCAGGAGGTGATTGGAATGCCAAGCATGTTCATTGGGCCTCTAGGCTAACGACAACAAGAGGAAGAGAGCTTAAGAAAAGTATAGATAACCACAATCTCACAGTGATTTCAACGACGGACCCGACCAACTGGCCGACTGACTCAAACAGACTTCCGGACGTCATAGACTTCTTCGTCATGAAAGGCCTGTCTAGACTTTCTTACCAAATACAAACTTGTTTAGACTCGAGTACAAACCATGTTCCAGTTATATTGACTATTGGAATTACTGCTTTGAGCAAAGAACACAACCTTAAATTGTACAATAAACGAACTAATTGGAACTTATATCGAGAACTGGTCCATGACAGACTAGACCTAAAAGTTGCCTTAAAAAGTGAAGTAGGCATTGATCACGCAACTCGGTTACTAACCGAAGTGATCCAAGAAAGCTGCTGGATGTCCACGCCCGAACTCACTGCTCGTCCGCCACAGAGTAAGACCTACTCGGACACGATACGACAAAAAATATTAGAAAAACGAAGGCTACGTCGAATATGGCACACTAGTAGACTGACATATGACAAAACGGCGCTTAATAAAGCGATACGTGATTTAAAATCCCTAATATCCGAAGCTAACGAAGCAGCCTTGAGTAAACACCTGGAAGGATTGACATCAACAAAAGCAACCGATTACTCGCTTTGGAGAGCCTGCAAAAACCTAGCTCGACCACTACACCAAAAGCCACCACTACGAACGCAGAACGGGCAGTGGATAAGAACGGAACGAGAAAAAGCTGAAGTTTTTGCTAATCATCTTAGTCATGTATTCAAACCGAATGACCCCAGTCCTAATGTAGATGAATCGGATATCGAACTAATCATTGACCAAGACCTGCAACTTGATCTACCATTAAAACTAGTGACACCACGGGAAATTAATCGCAACATCAAATCAATGGACAATAATAAAGCACCGGGCTATGACTTAATAGACAAAAAGGTCCTCGAAGAATCACCACGCAAAGTGATAGTGTACCTTACAATGCTATTTAATGCAATCCTAAGAGCTGGGTATTACCCAGACTTATGGAAGGTATCACAAGTGACTATGATCCACAAACCTGGAAAACCTATTCACGAAATCACATCATATAGACCCATTAGTCTGCTACCTATTATGTCCAAATTATTTGAGAAAACTCTACTACACAGAATGCTGGACATAATACAAGTCCACAGAGTATGTAGAAAAATAAGAAACTCCCTCGAGAGGAGAGAATACTGCTCATCTGTATTTCTTGACGTACAACAAGCCTTTGACAAAGTGTGGCATAAGGGTCTTTTGTTTAAAATTAAATCCTTATTGCCACACACATTCTATAGGATCCTTGTCTAACAGAATATTTCAAGTTAAAGAAGGTGCCAGCACATCCGGTTTTTACGAAATTTGCGCAGGTGTGCCACAGGGCTCAGTCCTCGGACCCGTCCTGTACACACTATATACACACGACCTACCACAGAGCCCAGAGATTACTATCGCCACCTTCGCTGATGACACGGCTCTACTTACCTCCAACAGAAGTCCCATTCTGGCCTCTAAAATCTTACAAAATGGCTTAAATAAAGTAGAAGACTGGCTGGCCAAATGGAGAATTGCAGTTAGTGTGTCCAAATCGGTGCACGTCACCTTCACGCTCCGAAAGGAAGACTGCCCCCCCGTCACTCTAAATGGCACCCAATTACCACATCAAAATACAGTCAAATATTTAGGAATGCATTTAGACCGCAGACTCACCTGGAAAAAACATATTCAAACAAAGCGAGACGAAATTAATCACAAATACAAGGGTCTCTACTGGCTAATGGGACGAAATTCAAAACTATCCACTGACAATAAGTTGCTTTTGTACAAAACCATTCTCAAACCCATATGGACATACGGAATACAGCTTTGGGGATCTGCTAGTGCCTCAAATATAATAATAATACAAAGAGCTCAAAATTACATACTCAAGCAAATATCAAACACCCCATGGTTTCTCAAAACTACAGAAGTCCATGAATTTCTTAATATGCCCATGGTAAAAGAGGAAATAATCACACATGGGTATAACTACAAACTAAGACTTCAAAAGCACCCCAATCAGCTAGCAGGACAGCTAACTATACCAGAAACTACTCGACGACTAAAAAAGCGGCGAGACATTTTTGACCAGGACAATCCAACAGACTGAGTTTAAATAAGAATAGGCAGGCTCCGCTGGGAGTAGCGCCTAACACGTCAACAAGCTCTCAACGTATCTACTTATAGTCGCAAAGACTGATTGTATGATTAATATTTAAATAAATAAAAAAAATAAAAAAATTTTAGAAATTCATAATTGACACAACGTTTAATTACGTCGGCTTTTAATTTCCATTTATTCACACTACGTTCCCTAACGTCGGGAGTCAATACGATATTCAACTAAATAGATATTTGCGCCGCATCACTTGGAAGTTTCAAAAGTCTACCGCCGCAGCAAATCAGTTTTTAGGAACGTTTTGCGAAAATCCGTTACACCCGCACATATTCACATACGCACACACAGAACGTTGGTAGACGTCACGGGAAGTAGGGACGCGGCTAGCTTCAGTCATTTTGCGCCGCATCAAGAGAAGCTCTTGGTTCGCGTACATCGCTCGACCGAATTGAAGTTTCGAAACAGTAAGTTTATTGTAATACATATATTTATTTTTGATTAATATTCATAAATAAATAACTAATATATATTTATTTTAAAGTAATCAAAAATCGATTGTTTTAGATGAATAAAAAGCGGCTATGCCGTAAGGGGTTATGATGGTATTTGAAGATTCTTCGTCCCGGAAGTTACTCCAGATCCCTTCAGTGATGACGGAGAATACGGAAGTGACAAGGATTAAGATCCAGAACCTATAAATATTGATAGCGACAGCCCACTTAGCTACTCACATTCTTCCTGTTCTGAGAATTTTCTACACTCAAGTAGTTCTGAAAGTATTTTCGATACCAGTGTTCGCAATAGGCAAAGAAAAACTACTTCACATAAACAAACGAACAGTACAGATACGAACGATGCAAATACTATTTCCATGGAATCTCTTCCTGGTTATGGTAAATAGTCGAATACTTTGTGACATAGCGTTATATAACGTCGACGTCTATTAACGTTGTTGTCGAATCAAAACTTAAGCATGCATACATGAAGAGCACAACGTTAAGAAACGTCATTCCAATTTGTATGAAAAAATAGTGTGTCGCGACGCGAGACTCTTTTTACGGCGGCGCTGGGCCGAACGTGTTAAACAATAAACTACAAGCTACAACAACCTTTTCAGAATGCCAAATCATAAAATGACTGCTTCACGACTGATTTGAGAGCGACCGCCGATGCGGAAACCGCTGTGTGAGTTTGAAAAGTGAGTTACAGAATCGCAAGGCAGAAATGACGGCACAGTGCTCAGAGTTATTGAAGTGAAACTTCTTTATCGGGGCTGGAAAAAAATTTAGTGTAACATTTTTTCGTTACGCGTCACATTTTCCGGTTACGCGCCATGTTGCTTTTTGAAGACAAACTTCTTTATCGGCGTTGGAATGAAAGTTCTTTATCGACGTATGGGAAAAAAATTGTAAAAATCGTCACGTTTTTCGGTTACGTGCCATCTTTTTCTTGTCCCTACCACGGTTGATCCGAAGAGATTCGAAGCCATTAATAACAAAAATATATAATAACGATAACAATGATAGTAATAATTCTATTACAATTAATGAAATTCTGTAATAATCTTAGTAGTAATAAGGTAAAATGAAATAATTGTATTATTTGTATTCAAGTATGTGATATTAAAAGCCTTTTGTTAAACTTTATCTAATTTAACTTAATTTAACCAATTTCTGTAAAGTTGCATATAGATAATTTTTCGAAAAATAAGGTCAATAAGAAGTTTCACATCTAACGTGTAGTACACGCACATTTTTTGAAGTGAAACTTCTTTATCGGGGTTGGAAAAAAATTTAGTGTGACATTTTTCGGTTACGCGTCACATGTTTCGGTTACGCGTCACATTTGACCGTTACGCGCGTCTTTTTCTCGTCCTTACCACGGTTGATTCGAAGAGATTCTAAACCATTAATAACAAAAAATTATAATAACTGTAACAATGATACTAAAAATTATATTACAATTTATGAAATTCTGTAATAATCTTAGTGGTAATAAGGTAAAATGAAATAATTGTATTATTTGTATTCATGTCTGTGATATTAAAAGCCTTTTGTTAAACTTTATCTAATTTAACTTTATTTAACCAATTTCTGTAAAGTTAGTTGCATATAGATAATTTTTCGAAAAATAAGGTCATAAAGAAGTTTCACTTCTAACGTGTGTACACTAGTACACGCACATTTTTTTATTTAAATGATTTAGTAACAGCCTTCTAAGCGTTATTCACGTTGGTTCATTTCAAAGGTATTTTTTCCATGGGTTTATAGTCTATTCTAAAAAGTTTCACTTCAAAAATTAAAAACTTGAGTTAATTTGGTGACGCCTCCAGTAGGCAAAGTGATTTTTTCTTAAGCCCCAAATCCGGTAGAGATCCTTTTATGCTTTTATATCTACTTACATTTGGTACTTCCAAATTAACTTTAATCACAAATTAACCTCCTTAAAAAAATACAAATTTGGCCGTCGCTTTGGCCTTCTGGCTTCTAATCTCTATATCTTTGTGTCAAATTCTTCTAGTTTGTGGCCTCCATTGTGACTTATGACGTAGCTTTATTTACTACATGTGTAATGTGATGTTTCATTTTCATAATCTATGTTAGTGCATTTGCCTTTGAGCGCCAATTTAATATTTATTTCCTTTAATTTGTCCGGGATTTTGAATGTACTTTATTTAAATAAATTATTAATGTGACTTAACTTCTTAGTCATCAATAAGAAAAATACTTATAAACGTACTTACTTAAATTTTTCTTCTGAAAAGTGAAATATGAAAGCAATGTGTGTGCACTATGACAGTATGCTTGAATTTCTAAAGGAAAATGATCAAATAACCGATTTTATACAACTATTATGCTTATAAACAGAACAGACAGAAAAATCTAGAAATCTTAATTTCAGTTCAGGTACCTATTGAATTCAAAGTTGTCAATAAGCCACTATTTGTGTTGGAGATAGTATATTTAATATCTTCTAAAGATATATAAATCAAAGGCCAATATGGGTAAAAGAAGAAAATGTAGTATCTTAATTGAATCTAATAAAGAAAGTGAAGATAGTAAGGCTGTGACTTTAGAGCTAAACAATAGCCAAGAAAAGTCTTCTACTAATGCATTTCAATTGTTGATGGAGTCCAGACTTAAAAGCATTGGAAGCAACTCTCCTGGGAAACATAGACCTGTCATTGAGCCTGAATGCCAGGAACTTTTAGTAAAAAGAGAACTGAAAGCAAAAAGAGTATTGTCATTACAAAAAATGGCTGAGGCGAAAGGATCACTAAAAAATAAAGAACTTGAAGATTTTAGAGATAGAACCATAAAGAAACAACTTTCGAAACAGGCAGAAACATTTAAACTTATGCTTAGACAGGAAAACTCTGAGAGAAAAAATAAAACGAATGAGAATAAAGAACATTCTTTGAGTGATATTGAAATCATTGATGTTAATGATACTCACTTACTAGATGTTAAGAAGACTTTACAATTATGTAATATGTTTGAAAAATCAGATGCAGAGGGTTTTAGTAAAAAATTGACAAATAAGAAAGTTTCTACCGAGGATATGGAATTTTTAAGTAAATTATCTCCTTCTATTCGCAAAAAAGAAAATATGATGAGTTACTTTCCTAAAGTAGAAGAAAAAGTTGCTGATACAGATAACCCTGCTGATGAAGGGGAAATAACTGACACTATTAAGGTAAAATTTAAATCAAAAATAATGAAAACAAAATCACATAGAAGAAACAAAGATCAAAAATGTTCTAATAATCCTCAGAATAAAATGGAAATCAGCAGATGTGATGAAATACAGGATTTAACTAAAAGTAGGAAGCTCAAAGTATCTGAATGTTCTACTTCAAACTTAATTCCAATAGATGACACTGAAGTCATAAATGACGATAAACGACCTAAACGAAAAACTAAAAGGCCAGCTAAATACCTAGATGATGCTAAGGTAAGCAGTTCTGATGAGGAGCTTTACATATTTACACCAAAAAAAAAAAAGGATTCAGGAAGATTTACTGTAAATAAGTCTACCTTAAATTTAATAGGTATTAAAGAATTATGTCAAAATAAAAATCCATCTATTAAAGAAAACCATGAAAATTTACAGTCACAAATAAAGTCTATGAAGTGTAGAGATAATAAATTAATCAACCCATTGAAATTAGCTCCTATTTTTACATTGAAACTATCAAATCTCAGTGTAGCAGAAAAAGAAGCCAGACAGAAATTCTTGCATAGTGGTATTCCTCAGAAGTTGAAAAAAGATAATTCACAACTTAAAAATACTACTGCTAAATTAGAGTTTCATCCTGTAGTCCACATTCAACAAAATATTGCAAAGACATTAGATAAAATTGAAATAAATTTTTCTTCCCTCTGTGATTCATCTAATGATTCAAATTTAGAAACCAATGATAATCTTTTCAAGTCTTTGACTAGCATGGATGAAGAAGTGAAGCAAGTAATTCCATCAAATCAACATGACCAGGAAAATCTTTTACATATGATAAAACATTCATATCACAAGTTTCCAGTGTACAGAACCTATCATTTGTTGAAAGGAAAAAGTAACGGTGAAAACAAAGACTTCAATTACCCAGATTTAGACAACAGTATTGAAATAATCCATGATCTTCCAAATGATTTTGATTCTATAGACAAATTATGTTGGGTTGAAAAATATAAACCTACATCTACAAAACAAATTATTGGGAACTTTGCAGCAATTGATGAGTTAAAGAAATGGTTACAATCATGGACTGAAAGTTTAGTTAAGACTAAAAAAGGTGGAGGTAGTAGTAGTTCTGATTTTGATGATTTTCAAGATTCAGATGATGAAAGTAGAGAGACATTGAGAACTTCTAATAATGTGTTGGTTATTTGTGGAGACGTCGGTTCGGGAAAAACATCTAGTGTTTATGCAGTTGCAGCAGAACTGGCTATAAAAGTTATTGAAGTGAATTCTAGTAGTAAAAGGACAGGAAAAATAATGTTACAAGATCTCCAAGAAGCAACAAGATCCCATAAAGTAGATAGGGGAAAAAGTAATTCAGATAATAGCCAAAAACTTCAGGAAACAGCTAAACCTAAATTGCCCAAGAAACGAGGACGACCCAAGAAAGCAAAAGATTTGTCAAAGGATGTAAAAAAAATTGAAAATATGAAATGCATTGTAGAATGTTCTTCTAGTCAAGATAGTGTAAGAACTGACAGTTCTTTAATATTAATTGATGATGCTGATATTGTGTTTGAACAAGATGATGGATTCTGTTCTGCTATCTCACAATTAATTCAAAGTTCAAAAAGACCAGTTATATTGATAACAAGTTCTCTGTCTTGTCAACATTTGCAAAAATTCATTCAGCTTGGGAAAGTTATTAAAATGCATAAGTTTTTACCAAGAATGTCAGGGACTTGGTTAGATATTATGTGTGTAGCTGACACGGGAATTTGTTTTCCTGGTCTTGGTAATGGGTTATTAGATTATTACAAAGGTGACATACGAAAAACAATTCATAGCCTGCAATTTTACATGGTGTCCTACAAGCACTCGACATGTGAAAATTCACAGGAAATAGCACATGATAAATTAAGTATTGAAGACGAGAATTCATGTTTATCTTGGACAGATGAATATAATACAGACAAAACCACCCAACCAAATACATCAAAAAATTTAGTACAGCAACATATTAAAGTAATCAGTCTTGGTGCCCCATTAGACCTATTAAGTGTATGGTGGAGTATTTCCAATGTATATGAAAGTCACATAGAAAATGATAACCAGGATTCAAAACAGCTAATATCTATATCAAATGGGCTTTGTATTATATCTGAAGCTGATTGTTTCACCAAAAGAGCAAACATATGTGACAAAATGTGGTATCCAAAAGAAAGTGCCAGTCTCAATGAAACTCAAAGTTATGAATATTATAATAGGAATAATGAAGTTAGCAAAGATATAGCCAGAGAGCTTGGTTTATTAGGATCAAAATGTACAACAAATTGCAAGAGTGAAGTAATTATCGATATCTCTGCTCCAGGATATTATACAGAAAGGTGAGTTTTAATATTGTCTTTTGATCTCATTAGTTAAACATATTATTTTTGGTTCCAGCAAAGTATATCATTAAGTCAAGTTGGGCTTTCTGTTTTAGACATTTAAAAAATTATGTAATTGTTCAGGTACTCCATTTCTTTTATGTTTATGTTATATCTTTGATTATCACCGATTAAAAAAATACATACAACAAAAACCCTTAACATCACTGAACTACTGATGAGAAAAAAAAATCTCACTTCATTTGAATATCAAATAAAGTTATTTAAAAATAAATCTAATTTATATATTACATTTCAGAGAGCAAGAGAAAATTGCATCTCGTCATCATACTTTGTCAAGTTATTTAAATCTTGGAGCGGTACTGGACAGAAGAGCATTAGCCCTTGACTACTGGCCGTCTTGCAGAACCATATGTAGGATGGAGAAAAACACATTGAATACAAAAAGAAATAACCGCTTTTGTCATTATCTTAAATCTTTAAATGTCCTATGTAAAAATGATTACTTTGATGCGCTCAGCAAAAGCTTAAACAATGCCCTATAATTTAAAAACATCATAGATAAAACAAAATTCGCCTAGTTGTAACATAATCATATTTGTTTTAAGCCAATAACTTTTTACTTTAATCAGTACTTTGCAGTTACTTTCTGGCTATCTGTATAGTATAAAGATAGGTTCTATATATTATAAAATAAACTTAATACATTTTTAATATAGCTATGTTTTTAAATTTCTGCCTCCATAATATTTCATTCTCCTAGTATTGTATATTACTTATTAAAATTTACATCAATTACTTATTAAAATTTCATTTTTAATTTAATATATATTTGATTATCCCTCAATCATTTTTCATAATTCAAGTCATCATAGATACAACTGTGAAAACCGTGGCTAGTTGGTTAAGTGGTAAATAAAGAAGGTAATATCGGAATATTCTCAAACATAGTCTCGCGCCGCATTTCACAAAACCTAAAAATATACTTCACTAAAACTTAGGTTTCCTATAAAAGCGGTGCCGTTATCTAACGGCCGTAATGTAGCGTTGGGTGACATCACCAATACGTTGTCACTTGTCTATAAATAACATCGGAGTAGGTTTCCTACAGAACGTAGTGTCACCGTAACGTCTAATAGCGGTGCTGTCATTTGCATGACGGCCGTCATAGCGGTAAACATTAGTTCAACGTTTTTCGCGTGTAGCGGTGCCCATATTTAATTAAGTAATACAATGAGTGGAAACGTGACTTGGACGAGCGAAAATGATGTTTTTTTGCATTATGTTAAAAAGTAAAGACGGCGGTTAATAACAACCGTCTAATGGCGGCTGTTAGTTAACGGCACCGCTTTTCTAGGAAACCTAAGCTTTAGGTTAATAATTTCCCTATGTATGAATCGAACCAGTAGAAAAAAAATGTACATGAGAAACTGATTAATTTATATTGTGGCCTCTATTGACAATACAACACAAATATAGTACAATATCTAGGCCTGAATTATGATACTTTGACGATTGGAATGATACATATTTAAAAATTAGCCCCCAAACAAATAATATTATATTTAAAATAAAAACAAATCAAGTGTATTTTAATTGCAATTCTTATTAATAAGTAGTATTACAATCGATAGATTCAGGGTCAGTTAAGGTTATTGCAAGAATTATCTGCCAATTCAATACTGATAATTAGTTTACATATGTAGTATTTATATTTTCAAAATTATAATTTTTATCAGACAGCAAAATTTAACCAAAAAATTCTTATCGGCTATATGCTAAAGTATGTTTTGTCTAGTTTAAATCTGGCTCAAAGCTTATTTGTAAACGGAAGATAGTGTGATAGTATATGTAGGTATGATAAAGTAATTGTCCTCCTGCCTACAATGATAAAAAAATACAAAGTACGTACATAGTATATTTTCCAGTCGCACTCTTCATTTCTGATGATCGTGTTAGTGGCCTCCTCCAACTGCCTCCACTCTCCCCAGTCTTCGGCAAGCCCCTGCGCCTGGGTGATGGTTCGACCCATAAGGGCCTTTACTTGATCGAAGGTCGGGCATCTTCAGTTGTAACACTGACTAACTTTCAAAAGACTAAAGTTTCTTGATCGCAAATTATTCAAATCCTACATGTAGCAAGACGAGAATAAAAATTCAATGGCCGTATATCTTCATATTTTGAGATTATTTTGTTAAAATATTTACAAATTTTGTTGCCCTTTCAAGTTTGTAACTTTTTTTAACAAATATTTTTGGGACAAAATGTCCAGGAAGTATGCAGAGATATACCTAATTTGTTTCGACCAACCTATACATTATGTAAATACCTAGTCTTCGTATTTTTTGTTATTATTTCAATATATAGGTAAATGACCGCTTATCAATTATATATATTATAGACTTTATTTACAATTAACTTAAAATAGTTTAATTAATTTACTTCAATTATTTTTATCTAAAATAAATTTTATATATTTTGTTATATTTTTGGACCCACGTATTATTTGCTGGTTAAGGAAAATTAAAAAAGTATTGTATCTTACAGTGTGAGAATTATCTTATAAATGACCCCTTAAATTTATCGACACTAATTATATGTGTATCGTCGATCAATCCATGTAGCCAACACGTGATTGTTTCAGTAAAATATTTGTTAAGAGATCAGCTTTCTTTGCTTGTCATAAATTGATGTATCCCAGTCACGTCGGATGCTGCTGCATCGCTGTTCAAGCAAGTTTGCGCAAAAAAAATCATTTGGGCATAGCTGGCGAACGATCAACCTCGGGGCTGAGAATCGTAAGCTTACCTATCCTAGGCTAAATTACTTAGAAGATTACGACTCCTCGTACTGAGCTACTCTCTATCGGTCTCTATCTCTAACTCAGTACGTAGAATATAAGCGAGGCGTTCGATTACACATATTTCGTTACAATAACTTGGTTTCGATGGCTGTGCAATATGCCGTGGAAAAATTTCTACAAGCAGACGATTTCTTGCGATGGTCTTAGATTTAGTAGAATTATAATTGTCTATTTTGTTGTTTACAAGAGTAATACATATTTAAATAAATATTTAATGTAATAAATCTAAGACATTGATTGATATGATTCTGACATACGGTAGTCAGTGCTAATTCTCGTTTCTGAATTTATCCTTAATATTCAATTATGTTACGAGAATTTACCTACTTTATAGATTGAGTTTAATTTTTAATATGTTCCTATTTCTGTTACTTATTCAAATCTAGTTAAATTAAGGATATAAATAGTGATTGTTTACATCAAGTCACTCATCGATAAGCGGACCCATGTATTATAGGACGCATTCATCAGTTTCCAGAAATATCGTACACATTCGTTTGTTCTATGAATGAACATGTCTGAAGTACAAAATATGATATCGGCGATTTCTGTACAGTTAGGTTCAAAATTAGTTAGTGTTCTTAAAATATAGTAATGTATTAAGACAATATGGCAAAACAATTTTATATTATTTGACGCCCATGTTAAGAGAGTATCTAATTAAGGGGACACAAGAAAATTTAAATATTTTTCGATTTGTTATTCGAAGCTAACGCGGACGCTGTATTTTTTCAAATCATTTTATTTAGGGGCAAATTCCAATATTTACTGCAAAATTAAAAATTAGCTTAAAACTCAAAAACATGCCATTTCACTGGATAAACATCTGACAACACTATTACAGGAAACTGATTGTTTTATACAAAAAAATAGTAATTCGTGGGAATGAAATAGTATAATATGTTAACTAATCTTTGTTTACGAGTCATATTGAATGCGCTGCAGTTTATATTGAGGTTGCCATTCTGGTGATTACTGGTAAAGATCTAGAACAATACTGACGCTATCGGACATAAAATATAATTGACATCTTCAATTTAATATTTTACACTTATAAGGGGTTTATTACTTGTTTTAATAATGAATTACATTAACTTCTTAGTAAATTTATCTTCGCATTAACAGTTTTTTTATGACCCAGACCACACTAATACGTTACAGATTATTAGACCTTGGGTAGAGCATGCACCTCCAGCCTCTCCTATTTTATGTAATAGTGTGTGTAAGGAATGGAATAGGATTGATGGCACAAATACGATGTCTAATGTTGTATATGTTGCTTGATCGTGCGTCTCTCATCCCTGAGGACATAGATTCGATTCCCGGTTTGCACCAATAGATTTTTCTTCCTATGTCCGCGACGAACTCTCCCGTAAGGTAAAGGATAACGTTGAAAGAAACCGGCATGCTTTAGACACTAAAAGTCTTTGGTGAGTGAAATAAATCAAGAACGAATTATATAGAAAATCCTCGAGGCGAGGTCCCTAGTTTTATAAATAGCATTAGTCATAATAATTATATAGTTTCCAGTTATTTCGTCAGATTCCTTCTATATCAGACTACGTAGAGTCGTATTCATATAGTCCTACTTATAAGTATTAGCCATTATTGATTCTAAGGCCAGAGCTAAGCGGTCGGTAACACTTCGGCGCCGGGAAGGGGTTATCAGCTGTCGCGTGCGGTACGCCGCATAAATATACCGTATCGAAGACGTCCACAATAGTCTTTTTAGGACAATAACTTGTTACGCACGTCAAAAATGGTGAAAAATTGTCTACGCGGTGACACTTGCGGTTATTGCAATGCCTGTGTTCGGTTGAGGTTGTGCGCTGCCCGTGGCCGCAGCCCGGAGCCCTTGGAGTGCGCATATAAACACATTTTGGAGTCCTACGGAGGGCTCAGCAGCGGTGAAAAAGTAGTGGAATCTCCCAAACCTGCGTGTGCTTCATGTAGATGGACGTCCAACGCGCAGTTCCCTGAAACGCCACCCTCTTCAAGTGATCTCAGTTTAGAGTGGAGTCCACAGTCCAATAGATCTCGAACCAGACGCCGTAAGAGATAGATGAACTTTGAGATGTTATTGGAATTATTGTCTCCTATTCAAACGCCTATTACCAGCTGTTGTAAACAGCGAGCGGTGTTATACTAGTCATTGTGTGTGTCCGATGTATGATGTTCAATGTCCTATGTATTAATAAATTATTTTTATGTATTGTTGTTTTATTACTCAAACCCAATTCACCATAATTAGTAATTACATGTTCATTTAATTTAATTTAATTTTTCAACTGTGGTAATTTTATTGTGTCAAAAATAAATAAAATATAACTAAATAGTAGTATAATCTTATTACTAATCTTTCTGTATTTTTTGCAAAATATTTGTTTAAACACACAGCCTTTCATTATGAATATCTAATCTATGACAACTCATCTTCTTTTTCTTATACACTTACGTATTAAAAATAGATATCGCTAAAATGTATGGCTTTATTAATTTTAAATTTTATCGATTACTATGTGCGCTAAATATCGCATTAATCTCTTTTAAATGCCCAAATTGTACACTGTTGATTTTGATTTTTGTGTCTGTGAACAAACAAAGGTTCATTTGCGGCTGGTTAACACTATTGCGCACTTTCTCTAAATCACTACATTGGTACATGATATCAGCGTGATTTTTTAATTGTCGACCGACTATCATATCTCGATATGGAGGTGACTTCGACGCTTACAAGGATTTAAAAACTTAAAGCGTTTTTATATAACAATGGATTAATCTGGAGTTATTTATTTTCTTTTTGTATAAGTACGAACTTGGCACCGTTTTGTGGTGGGTAAGTTCTTTTAGTAAGAAAAAATATAAATGCGACTTCTCGTATCTATTCCAACTCATGCCCATTTTTCGGCAGAAAATGTACTGTAGTACAGCTTGTTCAAAGTTGTTCGGGCTTGTCTTTTATTTTTAATATTACGAGCGTATAAGATTCAAATTCTGAAAAGTTACAAGGAGATGAAGCTTTAATGCTTGATTGATGATCCGGTTTTGGCTCAATATTCCACAGAATTATTACAATATTTTCACTCTTCATACAATAAAAATAAAGGCATTCTAAAAATATGAAAATTTGTTTCACTTAAAAATGTATGAGTTAAACTACTGATGTGCCCCAATCTTTGTTTTTATAAGATAGTGTTCGTACATCGAGTTCATTAAGCGACAAATTGCTTTGGCGTGATAAAACGAGAATGAAAAAACAAAAAAAATATTATTTTTAGGAAATGATATACCTATGATATTTTTAGCTCAACAACAAGATATTGATATCGTGACATGGAGTGAATTACTGTTCATAGTAAACATAATTAAATATTGACAAGCAATAATATAATTGAATTACGTATTTACGCACACTATTTTACAATTACTGTAAAGGTCAGAAACGTAATAAATTTTACACAGCTATCGCTATCGGTGGCTGCGGTTTTACCTGCATGTAATTAGAATACGTTATGCCTGAAGAGTCTGAGAGTAGGGTTTGATTCTCAGCAAAACAGTAACCGTTTCGAATTCTAATGTTGTTACTTCCTATTTAAAAAGATTAAAAATGAAAGATACATAGAAATTTGTCCATATCCAATTAACTAGGCAGAATGAAAATATGTATAAGTACCGTAAAAGAAAGGTCGTTTTTCTCGGCACGCCGCGCCGCGCCGCAGTCAACGACATCAAACACAGTTCTCTCGCCTCCGTCGATATTCTAGCCATTTTGGAGCCAAAAAGCTAGAGACGATGGCAAGCGGCCGTATGGGATGTTTTTGAAGCCTTGCCGGATGGGAAGGGTTTTGGTATGGCAACTTGTGTTAACACGTTAGCCCCGTCTCACCTCCCTCGAACAAGCACAAAAGCTGGCGAGGCCGCAGAGCAGGCAGATAACAATAAATGGCTAAAATATAAGAGCCTTTCCTCTAACTTTGTTTTGTTTCCTTTGCAGTAGAGACTCTTGAGCTGTGGGGTTTCAAGTGCCCAGGCACCTTTTAAAGTTTAAGTTGGCGTTTGGTAGATATTACTTACCTGCCGATGACCCCAGAGTTGGTACTCGCTCAACGAATGAGTATCGCAATACAGCGAAGAAATGCTGCCAGCATTAAAGATACACGGCGTCAAGGACCAAACCTTTTAAATTTGTTTTAATTTCCTATTTATCAATTGTTAATTGTTATTACTATTATTAAGAATATTGTTAATATTGTATATTTGTGTGTTGGAAATTAATTAATTTTAAGTAGTAAACGTTTAATATCCCAAGATAATAATTTTACAAAGCTCTCTCTGACAAAGAAAAGCCGGCTAAAATTTTCAACATCACTTTATTTCAATATAAGCACAAGTGAGAGATATGACATTACAAATATTAAATTAAACGTTACTAAAATAATAAAGCTATTTCTCAGACCTTTGATCTGTGGGAAATTGTTTGTGCTTTTGAAACTCATGCCATTAATTATTATGATAGGTAAGAGACAGATACTTAATTAAATATTACGTGCTGTCAAGAATAACTTGACGTTGTAGTGGCGCCTCCTACACTTTATGTTTTACCTTTATTTATTTTATGTGTTTTATGGCTTACATGAAAATAGTACTAATAACACGAGGTATTATGTAACAGTTTTTTAGATCAAATTGAGACTTGCTTGAGACAATATCACTTTGCGACAGACGTGAGCCACTGGATGCCAAACGAAATTTGTATGAAAATCATGTGACACAGCATGAGCGAATGTTATTCTGATACAAATTTATATTTTGGTAGTCGCCTGTCGTACAGACACATTAAGAATTTTTTGCCGACATTAAGAATTTACGTTTGTCAATATTAATTTCCCTTTTACCACACGCCAATTTATACTTGGCAGATTGTTCTCTTATATTTTAGTCTTATTATACAACGCGGATATACAATTGTAACCATCGCATAGCGACTATGTTAACATTTACCGTAATAACGTCCACGTATATACAATGAGGCCGTATTGTGTAAAAGTACTTACACATTCCACCTAAGAAAGTTTTTTTTCAGATTGGTGAACTTTAATTACACTGAGTTATAACCACTACTTAGCTACTAAATTCTATATAACAATATCTCATTATGTTGGAAAACATTTTTCAGTTATCAACTGTTATTTACAGAAAGTAACTAATTAAAAATTATAAACCAAAATGAGATACAATATTGGTACAATTACGTATTTAATAATAATTTTACAAATCTTAAATATAATCTTACCTATATAATAATATAAAAACGATAAAATATTTATTACCTTCAAAAGGTAACCTTCCTACCTTTTTTACAATTAATATAAAATCATAAAAAATATCATTAAAACTATTTTAATACACATAGGTTACTATTTTTAAACATAAGGAGTTAGTATTTAGCAAACAAAAAAGAATTATGTATTTAATTAATTATAAAATTTATAAAATAACAACACAAAATGATAAGTAACGAAATAAAACATTCAGCACTGACTAGTAACCCTTACATAATATCTTTAAAAATCTATTGGTCAAGATGTTAGGAGCAATTGAACAGAACAATTGTCAAGCGTTTGAAAGGAAAATTCTATTTTGGCCTAGCTAGCATGTTGAAAAATAAAATAATATGCGTTTGCGATTTTATCAAAATACAATAGTTTAAAGCGACTACTAATGATTGATGATGATGTTTAAAGATTCCAATGAGCAAATAAAGCTGCGCATATTCGCGTGATACTCCGGCTTTGGCGGACATCCGTTCGAACGGAGACGCCTAAATAGTGTACTTGTCGTAGCGACACGTAATAGAAAATGGATGTAAAACGGATCCAGTTTATAATGCGCTACTTGTTTCGTAGCAAGCAAACAAAATGTAATATCAAAATATGTTTACTCACACTTTTGACTCCGAAATAAAGGCTTGCTTCTCTATTAAGATACGTAGTGACTACTCTGACAGTGTGTATTAAGTTTATCTGAATATTTACGAGTAAAATAACGATTGGTGATATGTAGCATTAAGATAATTGTAATGTAGTTACGAGTACGATTTACAATTATTTATATTCTTTAATGCTTATCATCAGTCATAATTACTTGGTAACACCCATTAAATAAATCATAACAAGCAATCAGCAAATTGTAGAAAAAATAATTGGTTATTTTCCAAACATGATAATTGCATTTACAATTAAATTTATCGCACTTATGGAATTAACAACGTCATCACTTATTAAGATTAGTTATATCAGATTAATTATAGTATTATAAAATATTACGACTATTTTGTATGTAAATGAACTTGAAAATTTTAAAAGTTTTAACTGTTTAAAGACCAATATTAGAGTATTATTATATTGAGCAGAGTTGGCCTATTAAATTCCGACTGTGCAGTGTGCACAAATGGTGGATTTTTCTACAGGCTGTCATTATGTCACTTTTATTTGACGTTCTCATGCCTAATGTTTTGTCTATGTGTTGCCATTTTGTATTGTATTTCAATGCTTGATATGTATGAAAATTTGTATTTGTGAAATTAACAATTTTTTGGTCTTGTTCACGGCATATTGAAAAGGCTGACGGCGTATGTAAGTAAAAGAAGTTGATCGCCTGTGCCTTTAAAACAAATAACGAAAGCACCTAAGGCAGCACCAAGAGTTCTAGCGCCATTATTTTTATTATATTATTGCAATTTTTTTATTTTGTATGTAATAAAATTATTTCAGTAATATTTCCGTCCTGGTATAATATCGCCAATTTAATAATAAAAACTCACATTCGTATTCTTCTAATTCCTTGTACTAAATTGGTAATTTTATTTACTTATCTACCATATTCTCAGTCCTTGAAAAGCCATCTTCAATTTACACAATTTTAATAATAATATGATTGTAAACAAAACAGTGAAATATGTAGATTTTACTTTGCAATAGGAAAAAAAAAACATTTGGTAAGGCAAGCACAACAATTGGGTGATACGAAATAATGTACCATTAAAATGTTAGTAACTAATATTTATATGATTACTATGATCTACCTAAATAAATACTAATATTAATTTCTAAACTATCTTAGGTGTTTAACAATCGACTATATATACAATTTTTATATTGCAGATATTTAATATAGCATACCAGGTATATTCTTAGTTAAAGTAAAGAAATTTCTATACGATAGTCAAATTTTGACATCCTACGAAGCGATGACAAAAAAAATTAATGTTTGCCGCTAACATCCACTAACCCTAGTTCTCACATAATCTGTTCAGTTACGGTTAAATCACGGGGGATTCCTATCCGTAAATCTGTATTCCTTGAAATTGTAATCACCGTGATTTTTATTGTATATCACAATAAAAATCACGGTGATTACAATTTCAATATAAAATTCCAACACCAACCACAGCCATGTCGAAGTGCTAGCTGACGTCATTATGGTTCTCGGTTATAACCAATGTTATGATTGGCCTAAAGGTCTAGATACCAGGCCATAAACTCCAAAAAAAAAAAAAAAACCAATGTTATGGTACGTAATTTTTCAAATAGCTCGTGAAGTTGTGTTGTTTCTTGACTGTGGTGTTTTTTGTGTCTACCGTAGAGCCATTATTTAATGAGGTGTTGTAATAAAAGTAATGTTAGATGGTGTAGTAATAATAGGTGGTAATGTTGGTAAAGGCGGAGTGGGGTATATCCGACATGGTGATCCGGTTGGCGGTCCCAGCATGTTAAGAAGCAAGTACGATACAAGAGTACCAGATAATAACCCGCCATTGTATGAAAGCGTCATCATGTTACCTGAAAATTCATTCTTACTCACAATTAATTTGTATGTGGTTAAGTGTGGAAATCGCACACCTTAAGCTCAATAATTGTGGTCGTAGTGTTAAGAAATTAACACTAATTTTCTTTGAAATATAACCCATAAAATGTACATTGTGAACATGCGGGAGTTTTACATCTATGATTTATATACTGGGACGATAATGGAAAAAAAGGGAATTTAATCAACTTCAAAAATAGCGAAGGAGGAAGTTATCAATTCGATGTGTAATTTTTTTTTGAAGTCAAGATACATACTGTGCCACGGTAAAGGAAAACGTGGAGAAAAATGTCTTAGAGCCAAATAATGACGACGTGTCTGACACAGCAGGTTCGATCAACCTAATTGTCTCTTTGATTTAACTAAAATCATTAAAATAAACATCGCGTCACGTCGATACAACTCTTTAGGTCTGGGCCTCAGATTTCTGAATCTGTTTCATGATCATTTCTCAATCTAATAGGCAAGTAGGTGATCAGCCTCCAGTGCCTGACGCCGTCGTCTTTTTGGGACTAAGACATATCGGTTTCCTCACGATGTTTTCCTTCACCGTTCGAGCGAATGTTAAGTGCGCACTTTGATTAAACTATGCCCACTATTAATTAGTAAGATTGTTAAGAATTATCGTAAATCCTAATGGGGCCCGTATTAATTAATTTAAGGTAACACACGACGTTTTACTAACGTCATTGTTTAATCAATAATTATTCTAACCTGAATTGGTTGAAATTTTACCATCACCAATCACATCTCTTCATTGACGTCATCAATCATCTAAACCGAAACAATTATTATTTCCCTTTAAAAAGCTTTTTTTTTCAATCTATGACGTATAATAGTATGTTAGCTTCTTTAATTAGTTTCGATACATACCAGCTATTTCGCGGTGTTCTCTCCCAACTCGAGAAGGAGCCATTATCATCGGAACCGATCCAAACAAGCCGTTGGAAAAGCCCAATATGACGGAGAACATAATTGGGTAAATCTGAAATTTGTTTATTCTAATTAGAAATCAATTTTAATCTAAACTATCTTATTAACTTCTAAGCCCTTAAGCCTATCAGTAATTTTATCACTATCCATCTCTTTGCCTTATCGTCTCCTAATGCAAAATGAGGAAAAATAAGAAATCTCGCGCGTAACCCACGAGCACAGACGTAAAGACGTAAAATATAAACAATTTTAAAACAAATCGTGACTTTCTCCAGTATAATACTCGAAACAGAACTAATTTAAGTATACGACCAACCGGGCTCCAGAAGATAAACCACTCCTTATATGGAAATTGTATTCGCTTTTACAACCAACTCTCAAGCGAAATTAGAGAATTATCACTAAACAAATTCAAAGCTCTCGTTAAACGTAAATTAATCAATAAAGCTTTTTATAAATTTGACGAAGATTTAAATAATCCAAATCTGATTGATTTGCTCCAGTTCAAACAATTTGTATGACTCAAAACTAAGCGATTAAAAAGAGTGTCGGAGAGTTTTTTTTCAAAGTTCTTCTTGCCCGCTCAACGCCCTTGACTTCCGAACTGGTAGAAAATTAAACATCTTTTCTGTCGACGTTCATAAGTTTACTTGGTTATCTATATGAATAAAGTTATTTTGACATTGAAAGGTTGCAATATTTTTAAATTAACATGAAATGTGTGTAATTATTTTTTGTGGGGCCATGTTATTTATTTTTTTTGTGGTCGGCTTCAAACTAATTTGATACAGACTAAAAATACTAACGTCTCCAATAATGTGAGGTGAATGCCGAGGTGCTGCACATAGTAGAAGTAAAGGAACTAGCAGCAGCCGCAGACCACTAGCCATCAGTAGCTGGCTACGACTCCACTCGTAAGGCCATGCCGCTGCAAACTAAAAAGGGCGTCATTTGAATTAGAACATATCACTTATTATTTGGAGAGACCGGGGCAAAACGGGATAGTGAATAAAAAAAACATTATATGACATACATACTTTTTAAAAATATTTTTCATTTTAAATAACAGTAATTCTTATATCTATCTACTTATCATTAAAGACTTTATAAGTTAAGTTACAAAATTTTCTTTGGAAATAATATATTTGGAGATGATGATAGTTTTTTTTTAGTCACGAAACTGATACAGAATTTTGATGCCCAGACCTAAAAGTTTTGAAAAATAGATAACAAAACTATCCACTAATGTTGTAACGTTATTTTGATTGAGCTAAAAATACAACTTTTGATAAAGTTCAAGACGGAAGACATAATAAGGAACTAAAAAATTGATAATAAAAACTAAATATTAAGATAAACTTCAAAGGTCGATATTGGTAACAAGTTCATATATGAAATGGGGAGGCATACGGAATAATGGATTACAGGGCATTAACTAATAAATCAGCCAGAACAATCCTTTAAAAAAATGTAAGTGATTTCAAAATCAAGTCAAATATTCATGTTAATTGGTATGCCTAATAAATTTGTACGTACCCACAACCTTCAAGCGAGTCCGACGTTCAATTACAACTTCTTTATTCTTATTAATGTATTATATTTTTCAAGTTTTAACTTCAACATTGATATAAAACCACGTGCGCGTACTTGTCATGCGTAACGCACGAAATAAACGACAATTCGCTTCTAGTATTGATAGAAATAGTAGAGTAAAACATTACTACTAACATTTAGCTATAAGTTAATACTAACAACATTTGAAATGGATATAGAAAGGCTTTATTATAATTATTGGTAAATAAAATTTATAGGGTTATTAGGGTGGGAAGTTGGGGATGGTGTTGGTGGGAATCGCTGATGGAGTGAGGTCAGCATTGCCTAGAAAAAGCCAAATAAAACCAGCTGCTGTGTTTTGTAGTGGAACACTAGTTTAAGCAGAACCCCGGCCAGTCCGAGTCATCCACGTCCTAGTCGTCCACCCTGGGACCTACTGCAGCCACGCTTTCGCGTGCCCACTACCTAGAGCTGCAGTTGAGCTGAGGATGCAGGGCAAAAGGCGAATATTCTGCGCCTTAAAACAGAATCTACTCACTAGGGAGGTAACCCGCATAAAACCGAGCTTGTCTGGAAGCTCTAAAGTGGCAGCCCCACTATCAGACTAGGGCACAGTGGGCTAATCTCCTGCTTGCCTGAAAAACCAACAATGATTCAAGAAACCGAAACAGTGAGAAACCGGACCGATCTTTTACCGACGACCTTTGGCATTAAATCACGGACACGAATTGCTTTTTGGAATGTAAAAACGCTTAGCAACGACACTCGACTAGCACAAGCAGAAGCAGAAATGCTTAGATACAATCTGCAGATACTGGGCTTAAGCGAAGTGCGTAGAAATGGTTTTGGCGAACTGAGAACGTCCAAAGGCCTAACTCTTCTATACTCCGGGAAGGAAAATGAGGATGACGACCTTGAATATGGCGTCGCTTTCCTCCTCTCTAACTCCGCAAAGAAAAGCCTTTTGGACTGGAAACCGATCTCAGACCGAATCATCTGGGCCCGTTTCAACTCAAGAGCCCGGAAGATCTCCATTGTGCAGTGTTACGCTCCCACCAACACGTCTGCGGAAGACACCAAGGATGACTTTTACAACACTTTAAATGCCACACTTAAAGGTATTAAGAAACAAGACATTGTGATCGTCATGGGGGATCTTAACGCAAAGGTTGGAAGCGAAAACAGCAACTGTGAGCGTAACATGGGAAAACACGGACTTGGTGCGCGAAACGAGAATGGTGAACGGTTTATAGAGTTTTGCCAACACCATGACCTGACCATCGGTGGGACACTTTTCATTCATAGAGATGTACATAAGTACACATGGAACTCCCCTGATGGCTTAACGAAAAACCAAATTGACCACCTTGCTATCAGTTCGAACTGGCGCTCGTCGCTCCTTGATGTCCGAAACCGAAGAGGCGCTGATATTGACAGCGACCACCATCTGGTTGTTGCCGAAATGCGACTTAAGGTTGCGGTTGCGCGACCAGCCGGTGTTCCTGGTAGGGCTGGAAGAAGGTTTGACGTCACTAAACTGCGAGACCCTGAAACTATGAATAAGTTCAGGCTTGAACTTCGTAACCGCTTCACCGGACTTCATGCTGACGATGACTCAATAGACGAAGAGTGGAAACGCATCAAAGTGGCCTACACAGAGACCAGCTCATCCGTCTTAGGTCACACTAAGCACCCGCGCGAGGATTGGATGTCACAAACCACTTGGCAGTTGATAAACGACCGTAGGGAACTCCACCTAAAACTGCTAGGAACCAACGACGAGCTACTACAAGCCGACCTCAGGCAGCAGTATCGACAGATTCGTAAGAAAATCTATCGCAGCTCGCGTAATGACAGAAGGTTGTGGGTTGACGGTATTGCTGACCACGCTCAAACTGCCGCTAACACCGGCAACATGAGAGAACTTTATAAAGCTACTAATATCTTGGCAGGCAAGAGAAGGCAGCGTAAGAAGCCTCTAAAATCAAAAGATGGTCAGCTTATCGTAACTTCAGAGGGGCAACTACGACGCTGGCGTGAGCACTTTGAGGAAACCTTCCGGCCCGCAGCTTTGTCTACGTCAGATGCCCCGCAATATACTTCTACACCACCCAGGCTACTTGACATCGACGTCGAACCACCCACACGTGATGAGGTAGCGAGAGCGGTCATGGGTCTTAAGACTGGTAAAGCACCAGGTCTCGACTTAATAGCTGCAGAAATGTTAAAAGCGGACTTGGCTACCACAGTCGACACGCTAACACCTTTGATTGGCAAAATCTGGACCAGCGAGAAGCTTCCGGAGGACTGGAACAGGGGACTTCTTATAACTGTGCCCAAAAAAGGTGATCTAAGCCAATGCAGCAATTGGAGAGGTATCACCTTGCTCTCTGCCCCTTCCAAGGTTTTCTGCAGAATTATCTTGGACAGGTTGTCTGGAGCCGTCGAGCCTCTCCTTCGCATAGAACAAGCTGGCTTCCGGCCTAATCGCTCGTGTACTGACCAAATTAATACTCTTCGTATCATTCTCGAACAGGCATCAGAATGGCAGAGGGAGATTTATCTTACCTTTGTTGACTTCGAAAAAGCTTTCGATACGCTGAGATGGAGCAGCATATGGTCGCGACTCTCTAACATTGGTGTCCCGCCAAAGATAATTAACCTAATAAAGGCCAGCTATCGGAACTGTTCTTGTAGAGTGACTCACGACGGCCTCGTTTCAGACGATATTCAGGTGCATGCGGGCGTCCGTCAAGGCTGCTTACTCTCGCCACTACTTTTCCTGGTTGTTCTCGACGGGATTATGCATCGCACACATCAGAACAAGCGCCGCGGAATAGAGTGGGGATTAACCAACATCTTGGAAGATTTGGATTATGCCGATGACCTATGTCTGTTAAGTCACACGCACCGCGACATGCAATCTAAGTTGGACGACCTGGAACGCGAGGCGGGAATTGCGGGACTCAAAATCAACACCCGAAAAACGAAAGGAATGCGTGTTGGAGTTGAGAACCGCACCCCATTGCGTATGGGTGTAGAGGACGTAGAAAGCGTTCAAAAGTTTGTTTACCTCGGAAGCGTCGTGTCTGAAACTGGAGGTACAGAAGAGGACATCACTTCACGCATCGCCAAGGCCCGAGCAACCTTTGCACAACTTCGGCCTGTATGGCAGTCACGGATGTTGACGCGTCGAATCAAGTTTAAAATATTCGGATCCAACGTCAAGTCTGTGCTGCTCTATGGGTGTGAAACGTGGAAGGTCACCAAAGACATCTCGCACCGACTCCAAGTCTTCGTCAACCGCTGTCTTCGCCGTATTCTGGGCATCTACTGGCCTGAAAAAATCTCTAACGAGCAACTTTGGGAGCGCTGCCGAGAAACCCCGATCAGCCAGCAGGTCAAACGACGCAAGTGGAATTGGATAGGCCATACACTCCGAAGGGATCCCAATCATATTCCTAAGCAGGCGCTTGATTGGAACCCGCAAGGAAAGCGGAAACGTGGCCGTCCCAAGCAAACCTGGCGCCGTACAGTCGCAGACGAGGCAAAGAGAGCCGGAAAGACTTGGAGTGAGGTAAAATACGAGGCTCAAGACAGAACGCGATGGAGACTCACTGTGGACGCCCTCTGCCCCAACTAGGGGTTATAGGACATTAAGTCAAGTAAGTCAAAATTTATAGGCTTTTGGCGACATCGAAGTTCAACGAATAATATTATAACGTATTAACATAGAATACATGTCCTGTTTAACATTGGTGCATTGTAATAATGACACTCTTTACGTCATTCTACTCAGAGTTATTACTTCATCTCGTCATGATTAATTAAAAGACTATGAGGAACTTATATATATGACTTCCTTATTGTAAAGCTATTATTAATACCTTGTCAGTAATTTTGATGTTTTGTCTAAGGCTAACATTATCTGTATTTTAAAACAGGAGAAAAGTATCTTTGGCAATTTTTGAAGGACTAATTTTTAAAGTTATACATCTTTAGGCGCGTTATAAAAATTGATGAGAGTGAAATTTTACGATGCGCGCGCACCGTGACACAAAATTATCAGTATGGGCGCCGAGCGTGCGCGAGCGAGATGGGAATAAGACAATCTACAAGTAACAAGAAATAGAATATGCGTGAAGTTAGCAGCTATGCCAAGAATTTTGAATGACTATAATGACATTTGTAGTCCCTTTTAAACAAATAATGGAGTTTTAATTATCTTTTCAAAGAAACTTAGCAATGCTTTTTCACAAAGACCTAATAATATAATAAAATAATAAATAATCATAATTATTGTTATTAGTATTAATAAATAATTGAATAATGTCCTAAATATTAAATACATATTATTAAATTATTAACGTTAAATATTTATTATTAATTATTTAATATTTAAAAAAAATCAAGAAAACAAGTAAGTACATATAACTTCTTACGCGCGTACATTAGTACACGCACCATTTTTTTTTTAAATTAGTTTATGAGCAAATACAATTTTTGAAGTAATACGGTATTGGATGTTGAATTTACGCAATTATTATTCTACTTTTTCATTCAACTAAAAATGTATTGTTGGTATTGCAATGGGATTTAATTCCCGCTGATATAATTGTTTCGGGTTGGTACGCACAGGATGAACATATAAATAAAAATGATGATGGCGCAAGTCTACCCCATACCCCGCTCCGACTTACAAAACATTACCCACGCAAAAGCTCTACATACCTTTCCTATTAAGTCAAAGAAGTTGAAAGATGACATCAGAACGATAGCCATCCAAGACCCCAGTCGACATGAAGGTACCTCAGAAGCAATTCCGGGATATAAACTCAGTGTTGTGAAGTAGACCAGACCGATGGAAACCATGTAAGGGTAAATGGCTCTAGCAACTGACCATCGTGCCTGCACGCTACCTGAAAAAAAATCTATATTTGTCTAACGATATTTGTGAATCGGTCTAATTAGTTTATTAAAAGTATTTATTTATTTACACTTAAAACAGGTTACATAAGTTATTAGGCAAGTACTGATAGTTTTATCATACCCAATTTGACAGGGAGAAGAGATTAATGAGAACTTCAGCTAAATCATTCATAATTAGCTTAGTAAGTCTATTAAAAATATTAAAAAATTAAGTACATATGCGATATTGACATATGTGCAAGATCGAAAAGCATGGTACATTCTCGAGTACATTCTAATGCTGATGTGTTTTTATGAATAAAATAAAGTTTCAAAGTTATATGTTCATTTTTCATATGCGCAGATTTTGCTATATTTTGTCCGCAGGCGTTCCCTTATCACCCTTATTTTGCTAAACCTGGTAAACGTATAGGCGTAGGTGTCATGTTTTAATTCTAAATTTCTATTACGTGGTAAATGAAAACTTACGTTTAAAGCCCCTCCATGAGGTAGGTCGGTCTGGTGGTTCGAAGACCACGTCCTCAACTTTGTATGAAGGCCTTGGGGTTTGCAGCGCAGAAGGGGAAGCTGAAGGTTGAGAAGCACTTGGAGGTGGTGAAGCACCACCAGAGCTTCTAGGCTCTGGGCCACTCGCAGTTGGTGAGTAAACGGGATTAGCGAAACTGAACGCGTTATCTGTTTCACCTGGAATGTTAAGTTATTAAAAATAAATAAAGGTACATATATTCAAACGGAAGCTTTTGTATATTTTGTAGCTTTCGTATTAGATTAGGAAGAGATTTCTGTGTAGTAGAAAGTGAGTTCTCAGAATCTCAGGGCTGAAATCGTTAATTTAAGTAAATCTGTGCTAAGAAACGCTTACTGACAAATCTCTTCCAATTGCTAATACGAAAGCTACAAAATATACAAAAGCTTCCGTTTGTATATTTTGTTTAGATGAGAAGATCACTTCACTGATTGACACAATCTACATTGAAGCGCTATTATTAATATCACTTATAATATTTTAGCTTTTCTATCCAATACAAGGTAACGTATAAAAATAAATTTACCTGTATTCGAAAGAGCAGGGCTTTGTAACTTTAACACCCCATAAGTTGCGTCACCAGCCTCACTCTCCATCTAGAAAATATTTTTTTTTTTTTTTGAAACCTACAGTTAACATAAATTATATATTGCAGAAAAGATAATATAATTATAACTGTAAATATAGCCAAAAATGTAATGTGCTTTAATACAAAATTGTTAAACATTTAAAAAACTGACCACTATTATTAATGAGCCCGTAGGATCAGAGTTTACTCTACGTTACATAGAAATTTGAAAGAGCAAGACAAATACTATACAAACTAAAAAGTGTGTTCAAACTCAAAATGTCTTTATTCATGTAGGTAAACAATTACACTTATATTATGAATTGTCAAGTTAAATTAATTGTAAATATACGTTTACTACCAGTTCTCAAGTCAAGGGCGTAGAGCGGGTAAGAAGAACTGGCAAGAAACTTTCCGCCACTCTTTTTAATCGCCAAGTATTGTCATACAAATTGTTTGAACTGGAGCAAATCAATTCCAAGGATTAGGATCATTTAAGTATTCCTCAACTTTATAAAAAGCTTTATTGATTAATTTCCGTTTAACGAGGGCTTTGAATTTATTTAGTGATGTTAAATAACTATTTATGTCAAAATTACTAACCAAAGTAGCATCTTCAGTAGGATTTAAATGTAGCTGAATACGTCGCCTGTGTCGGGACTCCACGGTGAGCCTTAGGTAATGTAGAACAAGAGGATGCCGCATCATCAAGTGATGGAGCACCGAGTGACCCAAAAGTATTAGTATGGAGAATGTGAAGAACATAAATGTACTTCGTTGAGGTTCACTGAATTCGAACTTCGTCATAATTCTGTCCAAAGACACCCAGAAACCGGCCGCGCCTGGTAAAGTTTTATTGCAATTCAGTTTAGGTGCACTTTTAATATTTTTAATTCATGGTGCTTTAAAAGAATTATCTACTTTTGAGCATAAAATTTACAGAGCATTTAGCTTGATGTCTGTTGATCATTTTTGGACCAATTATTTATTTATTTTATTAAATTTACCTATTATACTGACAAAGTTATTACTCTACTAATTGCGTGCAAATCTAACTAAGCGTCCATGATTTTATTCATTTGCAATAAACAATTATTTGTACGTTGCAGAAAAATCGTAAAGAAACTGTGTCTTATAATCAAAAAATCAATGACGCGTGTCAGGCACTTAACCTACTAGCCTATAAAGAAAATGATCCACAGATACAGATTCGAGGGAATCTATAAAGGGTTGTAGGGCTATCGCTTTTCAACCATATATACTTACTTTCGCCTGCCATAACAGCCTGAGTATATCTTGGAGGAAGACATCCTGTGAAGCCATAATAGGAGGCTTGCTGTACTGTACAACCGAAAGCGACAACTCCTATTGCAACTAAGTTGATAGTATAGGACACATTATTTGGAAATCCATCCCATCCTATGTTGCACACTGCGACAAATATCATCGTTGCTAGGGACAATAGTATACCTGAAATGAAATCAATCTTGGTTAAATATTGGTCCCGGTTAGCGGGTTTTTATCTCATAAATTAGAGCAACAATCAAGAAATTAAAGATTAAATTACCAAATTGTTTCATATAAAATACAATGTTTGCATAATAAATGGTGCATGAATAGTTTTTATTATTAAGTGTCAGTATTTTAAGTTATATACGTACCAAATGTTATCCTAGTGTTGTAAGTGAAGAGATCTACCAGCAGATTGTTAATGACGACAGCGACACAAGCAGACGCGATGTAAACAGTCGACATATCAAACATTATCGTCGAATTTGGATAGTGATGTTGGAAGTAATCTACTGCCATTATGAAACTGAAATATTTTCATTATATTGAATACCTGTTTTGTTCTTGTATTTTATTATTATGACTAGAGGACGCTATATTTTGTATATAAAATTGCGAAGCGCGTTAGATTTAGTTGAGTATTGTAAACGTGAAAATACAAACCTAGTATTAGGTCTTTACCTGTGAAATGTGGAGATTGGTATGAAAACTTACAAGTTTGGTTTTTTTTTATTTCAGATAATCAAAGTTCTGGCCATAATTATCTATACTACTATTGCCATTTCGATGGTAGTTTGTTTATCCCCGTACTGTCTACCGGACGGTAGGCGATAAAGTCAGCGAAATAGTTTTGTACTGGTGTTGAATTTATTTGCACTTAAAAAGTTTAAGCAAAACAATAATTTTTTTGGGGAAAAATTATCACTTGAGGCATTGCTGAATATGATCGTTGACTCATTACAGAAATCCAAATTTCTTAATTATCTAAGGGTTAGCCGTATCGCATCCTGTGCATCAATAGATTTTCTTCCTTCATGCGACCAAAATACTTGCCATGCCATTACCATCTTAAAGAAAATTATGAAAATCGATAGGTAATAGAATTATTGTTGTTTATGAATGAATCTGGTTCTTATATAATTAACGTAAAATTAAAACGTAAATTTAAAATTTAAATTTAAATAATATTCGATTACACAAAAAACTAGATATTGTTAACCTAATTTCTGTTGCTATTGTTTTCATTAGAAACAGAATGGTGGTAATTACATACTTTAAGCCTGTTTAACACGCGAAGTAATATTTCACTGGCATTACGGAATAAGTACCTCGATTTAAAATTAATTTTTATAAGAATATTGTCTGTATAGAAAAATACGAATAATTATGATCATTACAAAATAATTTGTTTCGAAATTATATTTGTAAACATGATATATCAATCTGCAATATCTTATTGGACTAACTGATGTCATTTTCATTCAAATAAATTATTTTGCAGAAATTAGTATTGTTTCTCGTAGTCAAACCTATGACTTCCTAGCTGAACGTGTGCGGTACGAAAATTACCAGAATAAAAATTCATGAATTGTGTAATAAATAGAAAACATGAACCGGACTACTGTTAATTTTATTTTCAAACAAAATTTGTTTATATAGTATAAAGTAATTACTCACCTGTTAAATGGTAGTAAGAAAGCAGCACCAGAGACAAACAGGGTAAAATAAACGGAGTTATATTTATCTGGAGGTGGTGGGCTGGGCTCCGGGACACTGCCCATGGGCTCCCCTCGAGCACCACGCATTGCTTCAATGCGGGCGTACCCGCGGCCTAACTCATTCATTTTACGCAAATTCGCAACCCATTTCGGCGTATTCCAAATTCGAATATTTTTCGTCACATACCATAATTCACAGATTACAAATAACGACGACCTTTGTCTTTTCACTTTAATTTACATTTATCTGACTTTTTGTTTCAAAGTCAGTAGTGGTTTTTCTCACGCTTTATTGATTGATATTTAGTTTAAATTATATGATAATTATTCGTTTATATTTTGTGTTTTAAGTTATTTATGTCGCGGTGCACCGGCTCAATTTGACAGCTGGGATATGCGATTAGGGGCGCATGCGTGAGACAAAATCGATGTCTAATGTTAAAAAACGAAACCAGTTCCAAGTTTAGAAATTGTATGAGATGATGTTGTAGGAAGTGGGCGGGATACTTCATAAAAATTCGTATTATATTTTATAAAACTTTGAAGAGCTATTTCTTACGAATCTATATTAATGTTGAAAATTTTTTCAACACTGCTTTGAGGCCATAGACAAAAATACTCGGTGACAGGCGCTATCCGCTTCTCCCAGCGAAATTTTACGGAAATGGTCACGTAACTGTAAGGTTAATCCCATACAGTTTTATAATGCTTGCGTCATACTTTTGATTGGGCCGTTTCTTGTTAACATTGTTGCTAATAGACAACATTTTTTTTGTTACCAATCTTATTGCTTTATAATTGGAACGACAATAATTATTACTACCATAGTCTGACTTTTGCAACTTGAAGTGAAATTATATTATTTATGCTTTCGTCTAGAACAGATAATTAAAAATATTATAAGTAAAATACTATACATATGTAACATATATTCTAATGATATCATATCTATCTCTCTCTGTATTAATAGCTGCGTGCAAATAATAAATTATTCTTCACAATGTTTATTTGTATCTTATAATAATTGTAGTCTAGAGAATTTTTGTAGGGATAAAATAAATAAATCAAACATTAAATTTATGATTTATTCCACACATAAAATCTTTATTTGTACTGTATAATAAATAATCAATAAGAGAAAATTCTCCAAAACTCGATAAAGAAATTGTTCCCATTCCCTCAAGCTCCAAAAGTACCTACCTTTACTCGAAAACTCAACCACACAGTTTAGTACATAATGACTCGAAATATTTAATTGGAACACTGTATCTCCAACATAGCACTGTTTTATATTACAAACTTTACGACGCAATAATTTGAAGCTTTTTCGTCTATAATTCGAAACAAAATAAGTTATCTGCTTTAATCTTACTGTTTGCCGACAGCGTAACCCACTATTGTTCATGGATTCTGACTCTAAAAGTTGAAACAAAATCCGCTTAAGTCAAAATCATCCGAATGTTACAACTCGAATTGTTTAGCATCTCTTGGTGTTCGATTTATAGAGGTTTTACTGTAGTTGTACTCTTAAATTATTTATTCCGCCTTAATTCAAAAATGACTCTGAATTCTTTTGCCGACAGTGTAACGCCATCTATCGGTTCAGTCGATGGTATGGGATCTCCATTAGGTATTTTAAGGTTGAACCTTTGCAAAATATGAGTAAGGAACAAAAATAGTTCAGCACGAGCCAGTCCCTCGCCAATACAGCGCCTTTTACCTGTAAAAGGTAATTCTCAATTTCTCATTCGAATAATTTAATGTCTTAAATTCTTATCGTTAATAGGCAATACAATTTAAGATAAATATCATACCTAAATGAATACCGGTAATATTACTATCTGAGCCTACTTAAGTTTCAGTCAATAGTCGCTTTTAGTTATAGATAAATAAATTAATATTTTTCTGTAGGAAATTATGCGATTTTTGCGAAGATTATAACTCGTAGTATTCACTGTTAATTTGAATATAAACCCTGTTTTAGTCCCTTAGAAGAGGCTTTTGATTACTTACTATACTACGCCAATAAATCTACTCTAAATACGAAATATTTGTTGCAGCCACCAATTAAGTTCTTCAGCTCAAGCATAATCGCGATACACTATGAAAGATCCTCCTTGAGATACTAGAAATACAAAGTTTGTATGGCATTCAATTTAACGGTTCAATTGAAAAAAGTTGCCCATCCTTGCACTTTAGCGAAAAATTTTCGAGCTTACAAAAATTTATATATTTTTTAGCAGAGGATGTTAAGTGATACCGCCAACCACAGACACATTGCCAGTGGGCAAGGCAACTTCATTGCCGGCCGTTTAAAAACTGGTACTCTCTATTCTTGAAGGACCCTAAGTGGTATTGGTTTTGAATTACTTCAGTGGGCACCTGGTTCCAGATAGTGGTGGTGCGTAGCAAAAACTGCCTTAAAACGCTCAGTTCTGGAATGAAAAACGTCGAGACTTAGGTGATACGGGTGGTATTCTGCCTTGACGCCCGATGATGAAAAACAATTTCTACCTGGTTTAATAATTTAAGGATGAGGTGCATTGGTTAATTTTAGGGCATGTTTCACTAGAATGGTCAAAACCTGGTTATCTTAAAAGGCCGAAACTAGATTAACAATAAGATATGTACAACAATATCCAAAAATTAAATAAATACCAAAATTTCATATAATAAACAAATGCAATCACGCGTACATTAGCCCATCCCTGTCATTCGTGAACCCTGATATACCGGACCTAGAGTAAAAGGCCAGATTGTTAGTGGTGTAATACTCTCTGGTTGTAAGTGCAATAAAGATAATACCTTTCATTAAAGCGCCAACATAGCCACGGAGGTCGATACATAGCAACATTATCAGATTTATATTTACCGGCACCAAATGGCATCAATAAGTCACTTTGAATCAAATTTCCTTCTGCTGTTATGAATCGTTCCGGTTTGAATACATCAGGGTTCTTCCAAAGATCCCCGTTGTGAAGATCATGGATAGCCAGTAGCAAAAATGTACCCTAAGAGGAATAATTACATAATAAATAAAATGATAACACGAGCAAAACAAGTTCAACGAGTATCATTGATAACAGGTCATTTTAACAATTGTTATTATTTTATTTTACGTCACTGTTACTTCAAAATATTTTTAACAAGTTCCTATTATTATTTTATAAGATATTGATGTTTTAAGGTTTGTGTTTACTTGCAAAATATTGTTTTTATATGCCGCCATGGTGATGTGCGTTCTATTGAGAATCGATTCAGAACTTTTCTAATGCAGTTGTATAAATAAAAGACATTATAATCAATGAAAACATATAAATAGATTATTTTTTGGTTTGGTTACAACTGAATATGAAAACTAAATGCGCGGCCCGCGAGATGGCGGTGATGGGATAGGGGCCACATTGTGAATTACGAAACCAGAGGTCGTAACAATTTTCAAGTATACAGATTGAAGGCATTTGCATTTGTAAGGCGGCCATCATTTTTTACGGCCATTTTGAATTTAATACACTACCCCTATTAATTGCTCAAGGTTTGCTACAATTTGACTACAAGGACTTGGAGCCGGAGACCGGGAGATCGACTCCCGTTACGCTGTTAGCCATGTACGGCGGTTTTATGATTTTTGGATTAAAACTTCCGCAAATTGGATCCCGCTAGGTGTTACCATTTAGGCCGACTGAATTTTATTTCAAATATTCAGACCTAGGACTTGCCAGATATTTCCTGTTACATAATGAATTAATGTATTTAAGAATGAATGTTGTAATTGAGCGTTATATATTATAATAAGTTTAAGCCTATGATAAATAAAAATACTTATCGGATTTGATTTTAAAATTCATGAATCACTATTTATGTGGAGACAATAAAAATACCACACATTTAGAATATCAAAATTCTAGTTTTTAATAACGCTTAATTATCATATTTTAAAAAATAGTGCTAAAGGTCACATTTAAATATATTGCACGTATGAAACTTTAAAATACATTAATTAATTCATATTATTTTTCGCCCGAAAAGCATTTTATGATGGTAAAGATTATCAAAACCCCAATAAGATATAACAGAAGACAAAAATAACATTTAAAATGTGCTGTACGTTGACTTGAATATTCTAAACACAGTTTTCTGTTGAAACAATAAATTAAAGTCATTGTATCAAAATTAGTTTATCAAGTAAATTATAATCGTGCATACATTAAACAGATTTCGGAAATTCAAAGAGTAACGAGAGAAGCAATCATTGTAAACCAAACAGAAATAATACATTTATAAAAAAACTAGCTGACCGGGCAAACGTCGTTTTGCCACGTATATCATTTATAATAAAAAAATAGAGGTTGATCGTAGAGGGGTGAAAGTTAGGGATTGTATGTATTTTATAATGCTGTATCATAAAAAAATATCTAAAAATTAAAAAAAATATTTAGGGGTGGACTACCCTTAACATTTAGGGGGATGAAAAATAGATGTTGTCCGATTCTCAGACATTACCCAATATGCACACAAAATTTCATGAGAATCGGTCAAGCCGTTTCGGAGGAGTTTACCCACAAACACCGCGACACGAGAATTTTATATATTCGATAACAGATAAAAGAATTAATGGTAAAGGACCGAAACAGTCAGACTGGTGGAGAGTGGTAATGTTAAGTAGAATTAACAACGGTAGAATAAACTGGCCGGGGTCCATAAAGGCTACTATGTATAATGCAATACATATACTTAAAATACTGACTTTAATGCAGAAATTACCTTTCTTATTATATAATCACCAAGTCGCGCATCCTCTCTTGCCATATGAGGTATACCAACCGCTGCTACACTCGATATTCGCAAGGTTTCCAGTATTACTGCTTCCGTGTATATCATCCTATAAGGAGACTTTTCTTTTAGTCAAGTCAAGTCAAAAACATTTAATCATATAGGTAACACAATGTACACTTATGAACGTCAAAAAAATAAATGTATATGAAATGCTTCTAACTTTACATTTAGTGCCAGTTCTCAAATCAAGGGCGTAGAACGGAAGAGAAGAACTGGCAATAAACTCTCCGCCACTCTTTTTAATCGCCATGGTTTTTTACACAACGTTTGTAAGGAGCTGCAACCAATACACCATGTTCCACATGACATCTTAAGTAATAATAACATAAAATTAAAAACAAAGACTTGTCCTCTATCAGCGATTTCTATTTCACCATGCCCACGAGAATGTAAGTGCGTGCTCCTGCACACACAAATGTCATTACATTTAAGCGAGCATGACGATCCTTGAAATGTGAACTTGGCTTGGATATTAAAGAAATGTTAAATTGATACATATGCTGTCAATACTGGTGTCCGATTTGAACAAAAACATTGAACAATATTGGCTATTTAGTTACTGAAGGAACAAAGAAATGTCAGCCCTGCGATTCTGTAACTCAATTTTCGAACTCACACAGCGGTTTTCGCATCGGCGGTCGCTCTCAAAACAGTCGTGAAGCCATTTTATGATTTGGCATTCTGAAAAGGTGGGAGCTTGTAGTTTATTGTTTATTAGAATGCCAAATCATAAAATGACTGCTTCACGACTGATTTCAGAGCGACCGCTGATGCGAAATCCGCTGTGTGAGTTCGAAAAGTGAGTTACAGAATCGCAGGGCAGCTACGGCATTTATATTTACTCACCTGGACCTATCCTTAAGTGTTGGAGGTCGATTCTCGATTTCCGAATCGATCTCTGCCTGCAACTGTGTCTGTATATCTTTATTTAAAACTATATGAAGTAGCATAAACACTGCCGTGTTATTAACTGTTTCTACTCCAGCCTCCAACAAATCGCGACAGATAACTTGCAGCTCTTCATCTGTTACTGGAAATAAATAAAATATAAAGGAAAAAGGAAAATATAGGTACGGTAGTTGCCGGTGACGTTCTTGATTTTAAATAATATAAAAATCTCATTCATATTTTAATATTAAACAAAATGTATAAAGCTTCTCTTTTTAAAAAATATTAAAATTATTTCCTTATAGTTTAAATATCCTTCTAAATACAAAATTTAGTTTTATTATATATTTTTATATGAACATATGAGGTACAACAGTTAACTTCCGTTTACCTTGATTGAATTACAACTGTACTGTATTACCTGGTCGCGGCGTCTATAATCATGTGTTACATTCTATTTAATATGTAATTTTCTTATAAGTATCATGTTCGTGCACAACACCTATATAATTATTATTTGCTATCATAAGCAGGCCATCTAACAGTATATTTGTAATATGAGATAAACAAATTATATTATTAATATTGTGTGTTAAGTGCTCAGGGGAATAGTCAATGCTCCCTGATACATTCGCAATGACGACCTCCATTGGGACTTTAATGTAGAGGACGTTGCCACAATAATCAAAAAGATTGCTGGAGCCCAAGGCTCCACCATGTGAATGTCAAGGCTATTCAACTTCTTGACACCACGGGCCTAGTGAGAAAATTAAAAAGGAGAAAAACCATTCGAAGTAGTGAATTAGTGTGAGTGCACGTTAGTCTTAAGTGCTAATCAGTGGTAAGTGAAAAAATAGTACAAGATCAGAGTGTCTTTCCCTTAATAGAGACTGTAAGTAGTGTTATTAGACACTTTCTTATGTTCAATATCATTTTAGTAAATTACGTAACTATTTTTTCTGAAGTTACGCTAGATTGTATTGTTAGTTGTTAATGTTGATGTCCTTGTGCAGAGACAATATGTATATATAAAAAGCTATCGCAGCCCTGTTTTGTAAAAAAAAAAGTGTAGTAGTAGTAATTTAGAAAAATAAATTTCATTAACAAATAACGCATTACACGTTTTTATTGATGTAATGTAACTTCTCGTTTTTGGGTTACTCAGTTACTGAGGTGTATGTTTCCTGACACACGCCAAACTTTGGGTCTAAGACGTGCTGCTTTCCTTACGATGTTTTTCTATACCTTCACCGTACGAGCAAGGGAGAACGGTTGCAGTTTGTGTCAGTTTTATATTAAACGTGAAATCGAACTAGGATTTCAGGAGAGAGAGCAGCAATGGGCGTCGACATACAGATCATGAAACCTCAAAGATATTATCGCGTATTTCATAAATGTTAACACAATACCGATTTAATCTGCAATAAAGAATGACGTCATCTATTGATAAAAACCCATTCATGCAGTTTTCTTAATTTATAGCACATGGCACTCGAAATTAGGGTACGAAAGTTAATAGTAAAATCGCATACGCATTTGGAATTTACAAAGCAGCTCCAGGCGCTATACCCTATTTGAGGATATAGGTATATAGTCTATATGTAGATAACTGATAATGTATACAATAGAATACATACAACATTCGTCCTTTTGTTCCATAATATCAATGAGAAAAGAGTCGATTAGATCTCTTGGTTTGTTGACGTCAAGCGATGTACGATGCTCGTGTATGGTTTCCTAAAATAAACATATTAGGTGATAACAATCTACATGTATATTAAAACATGAAATAACTGCCAAAACTTGTACTAAAGGAAAAATCATATGAACCACGTTATTGTGTAGGGTTATTCTTAATCTCCGGAGGTTTTTGAGTGTAACATGTCGTTGAGTTCCCGGTAGAATGCGACAGCGACCCCGGAGCCTCTGTAACGCGGCTTTGTCGGAACTACTCGAGGTGGTTTTAGTGGGTATTGCTCACCCAGTCTCTGAATAGCAGAGATTTTGGCGTTGGTCGAGTCCCACATACCCTTGTTCAGGGGATGCGCAAATGCATTTCCACCTCGGATTAAAAAAAAATAATAAAAAAGGGTTATTCTTAATACCAAGATATAGAAAGTAAAACATAACGATGACCGACAGTATTGTAAGTTTTAGCCTTTATATATTTACATATTATTTCCGCCGCAGAAAAGGAAAAATTATATAGGCTGCTCCCGGACTCCTTCCTTCTTATTGGCAGTTCTTATTAGCAGTGCTGAACTACTTCAGCGTACGACTCTCATCGACTCATTATTGAGGTCAACTGTGCTGCCACCAAACCGTCAACAAACACCAATAGACTTTCGGCCTATGTGTGGATTTAACATTCGTACGGCCTGACGCCTGACTCGTACGCAGAAAGCTGATCACCTACATGCCTATACAAAACATATAATCTCGAAACAGAAACTAAATGTCAGATGGAAAACGTCACTAACCTCTAATTTACAGACTATATAGCGTTCCATAAAGTCATCTAAATAATCTAGTAGTATAAACTACGAAAAGAGAACTTATATGATACTACAAAAGGAACGCAATCTTTTTGAAATGTATTCTTCAAAACCATAAATTACGCACTTCTACAAAGTGATGTGTACATTTTGGTGCAAATATTGTATTGATCGTTCATCAATTGCTAAATAAATGACCTCGATAGTTCTGTAGTAAGTTTCTCGTCATTAAGTCTTAAATGTGCTGTCAAAGATATTTAAAGTAATGGGCTATCAAATAAGGTTAATCGTTAACGTACTGCGTGATTCAGCTAAGAAACCCATGAAGGTTTGTATTGAATTGTTCCGTCAATTTTCCAATGTTATAAATAGTTATTCTGGACAACAAACCAAAAACTACGAGAATCGGTCCAGCCGTTCTCGAGTTATAAGTCTTCGAACAAACGCGACATTGTTTTATATATTAGGATAAGTACATATACGAGTATAACACTTTACTACTACTTCATACCAATTTATTGAATGTCCTGTCTGCTAAATAGCAAATGAATCTTGTTTAAACGATGTAAGTAACGACTACAAATTTAAAAGCGTAGCAACGAAAATACTTATTAATTATGAAATAAATAGAAGGCATATCATAAGTTTTAGGGGAAAATATTTTATTAATAAATTAATTACCTTTATAAACTTATATACATCATCATTTACGGCTTTTAAGTCTGTATATCCAATTATTTTTGGAAATAAATGTCTCAGATATGGCATAAAGGTTAATATTCCACCACTCATGTCCACAACTTGGAACGATTTCGTTATTAAATCACACAATAGTATCAATCGGCCATCGTTCAAATCGTATCTAGAAAATTTTAATTTTAATAGTTTATCAAACAAGATAATTTTGTTAATGTGTTTTTGAATTAAACACATTTTCCTGTTAAAAAATGCGTTTAGTAAAAAATAAATTTCACGTCGAATTCATAACGTATTTTTAAGGCTAATGTTATTGATGATTTTCTCTCCTAATTATTTTTCTCTTTGTTATCCTTCAAGTTTCTATAACATAGTGCTTAACTTATGACTTAAAAGTGAAAGACATATTGAAGCGTGTGCTCCACTCACCTTTTCCCAGCGACTAATTTCCACAAAATATTGACGATGGCCACATCAAGTATATGATTTACGACAATCGGTATTCCGGCATCTATTTTTCGAAGCTCCACGATTGCTTTAGCTTCCTCGCTTATATTGGCTTCCATAGCTCGTGAGCTGTAGCCGAAATTCTTCAGATGCTTCAGCACAGCACGCCTTGTTTTTGCCCACGTAGCACCGTCGGAAAAAACAATACCTACGTTTGTTTGGTTGAGTACAATAAATAAAACAAAAGAAAAATAATACGCGTTGATACATGCATAGTTGTATAAATGACCTTTTAAAATGGGCAAATTGGTGTCATTGTAGACTTTTACGTTGTTAATTTATAAGCTGTGACCGTTTAAAACGAAATGCAGCTGACAGTAACGGCAATATAAAACAAAAAATTATATTGTAGTGAACGTTTTCTTTCAAAATTATCAAATCTATCCTCACCGTGTGAAGACTTAGAACGTGACATTGGCGGAATTGTGATTTACACAGATGTCGCCATTATAAATAAAGTGAAGTGAAGTGAAGTGAACGTTTTCTTTTAGTATGGATATTTTAATAACCTAAACAAAATGAAACTAAAATTTATATTCACGCTTACCCGATTATTTTTTTTTGTATTATATGTTTTCAATCAAACAATCGTTACTATTTTAAATTTTGTACTTGCACCGTTATTTAAACGTAATTATTAGAAATAGTTCAATCGAAATTACTGTGTATGAAACATTTTAATATAAAATATATAGTAATTATTAAATCAAATAATAACGATTGATAGATGGTCAAGTTATTTAAATTTCTAAATACAAAATTGTTTACGTAATCGTGACTGACATAGATACACTTACATATATACACTTTGCGTACGATATACGGAATCAAATTCTCAAAAAATACTAACCCAGTTTCTTTCCGAACGACCTTATGGTGTACAAAAATCCATCCGGTCTTCCATCAAACACATCTCTAGACAACACTTCCTTAATATATTTCTTCCCAAACACCACAACAACATTAACTACGCCTAATCGTAAGCCAAGTATTTTTCCATATTTCTTGGACCAATTTTTCCAAACGCAATGATGATATTTGTACCTTTTTAAATTCAGCCACACGCTTAATAAATTGCCTATGACCGGTAATACTGGTGGTCCTGGAAGTATTTAAATTGAGAACAAAAAATACCAGTAAAAAAGTCTTACTTATCAATTTTAAATAATCAGTCAACCTGGTGGAAAATATGCTGGTTGTTGTACGGCCTCCTTTAATATGAACATGATTAAAATGAAAATTATTAACACCCACATCTTAGCTATAGGATTACAGGAGACTTACTGGTGTCTGGATTAACTTAAATCGTTTAACGTTTAACGTAACGCTTCTTTCATATTTAAATATGTGTATTGTATTCTAGTAAGTCGAATAATAATGGGATTTCAATATCTATATATAAAATGGCGCTACAACCTTTTGTTTTGGCCGCACATAACAACCGACGGTGCCGGTTTTCTCATGATGTTTAAGAAAACCTTGAAGCAATGCGATTTTATAAGTTCGTAATGTTATCTTTTGTATACTTTTCTTTGAAATAAAATTTTCATAAATCATCTAGTTGACTCGGCCAACGTTGTTTTGCCGTTATAAATATTATTAAAGAACTAATATCGCTATTAAAATATGGAGGTTAGTGATATAAAGGTAAAAATTAGGGTTATATTTATTTTTTATGCCAAATAATAAAAAATAAAATCCAATAGTTTATTGTCGAATAAATTACAGATACGTTAGTTAGATCCATACGTACCATCTATCAGTATGTAGCTACCATAAACAATTACCATGATTGCGTCGTAACAAGCGTCAACTTTTTTAAGTGTTTATAACCATTAAATAACATGAAAACTACGTATTATTTCGAACAATCTCCGACGAAATGACAACACTAAAAAGTAAAACCGTATTAGTATTATCGAAGCTAGGTCGTCGTCGATTCGACTAATCTGAGACTGTTTAGCTTTTCATTCATCAAATTCATCAAAACTCAAGCTTAAAAATCAGATAATTAAAAACTAAGGCTAACACTGTTTACTGTAAGTAGGTATAAAGAAAATATTAATCATAAAACTTAACAGAGTTGCCCTTTGAAGTAGGCAAAGTTCAGTCTATATCTCGATTCCTAAAACAAGGACTGTACAATATTTATAGTGAGTCAAGCATTGTTGCGTCTGTAATTCATTTGACTAAAAATATCAAGGAAGAAATTATTTATCTACATTCGATTGCAAACAAAAAGTCACTATTAAACATAATACGATGCTGCGGCTTATCTAACAAGCAATCTCTCGCAGGAAATCCGAGACCAAACTGGTAAGACTGAATAATAAAATATTCGTGCAAAAAATGCACCTTATTTTTATAGATTCGCAGCTTCGCCTCATAGAAGATACATACAATATCTACTCAACGACACTTATATTTTCTACTGAAAATATATTTGTGAACAGTGAGGTGCTTTATGTAACTGCTTGGAACAAAAAACGTATTTCAACTTTACATCTTTATATAAAAATGAATACCTTTTTCCGTTTAAGAAAATTAGATTTTTTTTTTTATTAATACCTAACCACCATATTAAGTAATCCTGAATTTTGTTACGATAGCTTTTTTTTGTCAGTGCATACAATTCAAACTTTTTTGATGTAACCTTATGGCGTTTGACATAACATTGACAGTTTGCGTGCTGCAAATATCGTCAAAATATGTAAGAAAAATGAATGTCGTTTAAAACAAATGCTTCGAACGGATTTATTATTTTGATAAAATACTTATAAATTAATAATAATATCATACTACATACATTAATGAGATCTACAACATAGTCGTTAAGAAGTCGGTAATAGCATTAATTAATGCAACAATTTCCACTTGATTTAATTACCGAATAATATTGGCTGAGTCAACAACAACTTGAAGAAAAAACAAACTGGTCTGGATGGGTGTTAGGTGTTCGATTGTGGTTTTTTTAACATTGACCTTATCTTGTTACAATCCTTTTTTGTCGATTAGCCAGGAAACGGACCAAATTCCTAGGCGACTTTGTAGGCATTCTCACATATAAACGATGTTCGATAAGTGTCTTTACGAAAGTAATTTCGTAGCCGTTCATTGTACACAGTCCGATTAACGGACCGCAAATGAATTAACGTACTAAAACAAAATAATGATGTCAAAAATAATGTTATTGTTAGCTGATACACACAGAAATATATAATATAATAGATATATAAAATCAATTTAGAGGGTAATAATTAAGATATTATTGTTATGAAGATGATGACATCTTTTTTATATCGGTAATCATGTTTTGATAGTGATATCCACATTATTAATTTATTAAAATAATTTATAATCTCATAAAATTGTTTTACTATAGGTTTTTTAAATTTCATTTTTATATTTATCTATCAGGATACTTATATAAAATGCTATCTAATTCATAAAGATCTAAGGAAAATCGAAATTTTTCAGGTATCTTTCCTACTTAATTAGATTTTTAATAATAATTTATGTTAAACAAAGCGTTTAATAAGTAATTTTATAGCCTACGAACTGGTTATTATTGTAATGCGCGCACATTTTTCCGAATGACCAGTAGGTTAACGTGTTATGTTATGGTAACCAAATACGACGCTTTTTTAGATACATTTTATAGATGTAAAGTTTGTAAGTTTACAAACTGATAAGTCTAAAACTCATCTTGACAAGCATATTTCTGACTCCTTTCTACGCGAACGAAGACCTTAGATAGAAGTTGATAATAAAGCAATAACAAAAATAATAGAGTCACTGTATTTCCATAAATAAATATTGACGGTATCAATGACATGTACCTACCTACATAAATATTATAAGGAATGCCTTTTAAATAGTGCATATATTTTAAATAAATCATATTAAACTATCCTATATTTTTGTTATAAATACAATATTTTTCTTAAACTTGGCTTAAACCAACTGCCGCGTAAGTAGATTTGAAATAAAACTATCACAATCCAGGTATTTAACGTTCAAACAAGAAAATTGAAAAATAATTTAATAACAGTAAGGTCTTAAAACAAAGATTACGAGAACAAATTGAACGTCCGCGCACTATATAAAAGTGAGAGAGACGTGCCGATCGCATTATATTGTATGTTATCGAAGACTGTGGACAGTTCTCAAATAATTTGATTGATAAATTGTGAAGTGATGTCGGTCCCAAATATGAATGGAACAAAAGTGAAACCGGCGAAGGAAACATTACCCGAAGTTGAGGTGGAAAGCAATGGAAATGGTCACAAGATGTAAGTTTGCTTTGTGAATATTAGTTTTTTTTATTAGTACAAGATACAATTACGCAATATTATTTTATATTACAGTAATGATGTTAATATTGTATCTATATCAAGTTTTTCTATCGTCTAATTAATCTTTAACTTTGAAATGATAATTACAAATGCAATTTATAAAATTACTTTAAATATTAGAGCTGATGCCCGCCGCCGTAATTTCTAAGACCCTATCATTTGTTATAGTTCATATGTTATCACTAAACATAAAATTTACGAAAATTTGTTATAAATTTTACCACGTCGGAACAAATGAACAATTCCACTCTTGCGTACTTTGTAATAAAACAGTACTTCATGATCGTAGTTCGCAAATAAATAAGGGTTAATTGGATACGAGATTGAATGGCATCTTTGTATTCTTATCAATAGTACAGATACTTACTTCCTTAATATAGTAAATGAATGAATATACTGCCTTTAAATCGCTACTAATCGCTATGATACATTCTTGATATACAGAAAAAATATGATACTATAAAATGCATTGTTAAATACATCACAGAGCCTCCGGTAGAATTTTCGTAGATGGACCTAGAAAAAACTAACTAGGTACATAAAAAAAAAAATCATTTGCACCTCATGGATCGACCCCCACATTCCCCGCATCACTTTCAGACGGCCCCGGCGCGGGGTTATATAAATTGATTGCCCAACAATAATGGTTGTTAATAAGTTTTTCGATTTTTAAAAATGAAATATCATAAAAAAATATCTTAGCTATCACTGAAATTGTATACTTAGAAACAATGTGAGTTGAATATAAACTATTCGTCATTCTAATCATTTGAAAGTTGCAAGCCTTCCTAGGCTGGGAGCAACGTAGGATCACTCTGTAGGCCATTGGCATTTCTTAATGACAGGAATTTTTCTTGTCTATAAAGAAAAAACAAGTCCTTATTGTTTACATCCTTGTAAACCAGTTCTCTTCTTGTTGTAAAAGGCACTGTTACGTGTGCACTTATACGTATGTTATTAGGTAATTACTTTTTTATTACATTAAGTTTTTAGGTACTTAATATAATTGCAATAATAAATATAAACCTTCAACCAAAATGCGTGTGACTTGCATAATAAATAGGATTAATTTTACATTTTTAATTCAGTAAATTAGTAGTTATTATTGAAAACAAAAACAATAAGGTCCTTTAATGTGTTTCAAACAAGCAAGAGAAAGAGAGCAAACAGAGAGTTCTGTCATGTTCTATTTGAAAATTTCTTCGTCGTCTTTATACCTATGTCACAAATTAATTTTTTGACAGTTAACAATATCATGAGATTATAATATTACGGCGTTTACATTTTATCAATGATTCAGTGGTTAGTAAGATTTACAAAAACAAACTTTTAAAACATTATATAATACGCAATTTCCCATCTTGCAGTATTTAATCGTGTCATACGAACATTCCTACTGCGCCACAGGACAAAATTGTTAATATTTTTCGATTCTTTGGTATATAGACCTTTTATAGGAAATAATTAATTAAGTATATTAATTTTATACTTTGTCGTACATAGCCGACGGACCTGATCGTATGCAGCTTAAAATTCGTCTAATGTAAAAATTAATTGAAATCATTACATTTTCAATGAATTGCATATTTGTTAAGTAACTTTATTTGTTATGAAATTAATATTTAGATAGCAAAATCGAATGAAACTACGACGCTGGCGTGAGCACTTTGAGGAAACCTTCCGGCCCGCAGCTTTGTCTACGTCAGATGCCCCGCAATATACTTCTACACCACCCAGGCTACTTGACATCGACGTCGAACCACCCACACGTGATGAGGTAGCGAGAGCGGTCATGGGTCTTAAGACTGGTAAAGCACCAGGTCTCGACTTAATAGCTGCAGAAATGTTAAAAGCGGACTTGGCTACCACAGTCGACACGCTAACACCTTTGATTGGCAAAATCTGGACCAGCGAGAAGCTTCCGGAGGACTGGAACAGGGGACTTCTTATAACTGTGCCCAAAAAAGGTGATCTAAGCCAATGCAGCAATTGGAGAGGTATCACCTTGCTCTCTGCCCCTTCCAAGGTTTTCTGCAGAATTATCTTGGACAGGTTGTCTGGAGCCGTCGAGCCTCTCCTTCGCATAGAACAAGCTGGCTTCCGGCCTAATCGCTCGTGTACTGACCAAATTAATACTCTTCGTATCATTCTCGAACAGGCATCAGAATGGCAGAGGGAGATTTATCTTACCTTTGTTGACTTCGAAAAAGCTTTCGATACGCTGAGATGGAGCAGCATATGGTCGCGACTCTCTAACATTGGTGTCCCGCCAAAGATAATTAACCTAATAAAGGCCAGCTATCGGAACTATTCTTGTAGAGTGACTCACGACGGCCTCGTTTCAGACGATATTCAGGTGCATGCGGGCGTCCGTCAAGGCTGCTTACTCTCGCCACTACTTTTCCTGGTTGTTCTCGACGGGATTATGCATCGCACACATCAGAACAAGCGCCGCGGAATAGAGTGGGGATTAACCAACATCTTGGAAGATTTGGATTATGCCGATGACCTATGTCTGTTAAGTCACACGCACCGCGACATGCAATCTAAGTTGGACGACCTGGAACGCGAGGCGGGAATTGCGGGACTCAAAATCAACACCCGAAAAACGAAAGAAATGCGTGTTGGAGTTGAGAACCGCACCCCATTGCGTATGGGTGTAGAGGACGTAGAAAGCGTTCAAAAGTTTGTTTACCTCGGAAGCGTCGTGTCTGAAACTGGAGGTACAGAAGAGGACATCACTTCACGCATTGCCAAGGCCCGAGCAACCTTTGCACAACTTCGGCCTGTATGGCAGTCACGGATGTTGACGCGTCGAATCAAGTTTAAAATATTCGGATCCAACGTCAAGTCTGTGCTGCTCTATGGGTGTGAAACGTGGAAGGTCACCAAAGACATCTCGCACCGACTCCAAGTCTTCGTCAACCGCTGTCTTCGCCGTATTCTGGGCATCTACTGGCCTGAAAAAATCTCTAACGAGCAACTTTGGGAGCGCTGCCGAGAAACCCCGATCAGCCAGCAGGTCAAACGACGCAAGTGGAATTGGATAGGCCATACACTCCGAAGGGATCCCAATCATATTCCTAAGCAGGCGCTTGATTGGAACCCGCAAGGAAAGCGGAAACGTGGCCGTCCCAAGCAAACCTGGCGCCGTACAGTCGCAGACGAGGCAAAGAGAGCCGGAAAGACTTGGAGTGAGGTAAAATACGAGGCTCAAGACAGAACGCGATGGAGACTCACTGTGGACGCCCTCTGCCCCAACTAGGGGTTATAGGACATTAACCAAAATCGAATGTTGAATTTTCGAAACGTCTATCAGCTTATTTCATTCCACGTCACAAGTCAAATGTAACATTTTATATCCAGTTTCAATAAAACTGTTGTTCTTATAGATAAACGATCTTGAACTTTTTCTTCTATTGACTACATTAATTTAAATTATACAAAAACGAGATATTTCATTAATAAACGATTAATCATTCATCGTATTCAATACGACTATAGAATACGATGACTTTTCAGGTACATATTGAATATTTTGTTATTATTCTACAACTAAAAAAACAAACGAACGCGACCTAGTAAATAAATTTATTACTAAGGCAATTAACTTGTGGGTTTTACATAAATGCTTAAAATAAGTTGGTAAAATAAACAACTCTCGGTACGCGCCTTAAGGCTTTAATGATTCCGAGGGATCTTTCTAGATGGGACCTATTTCTATGCCTGGTTTATTAATTATTTTGGCATTAATAATGCAAGTAGATGACCCAATCTAGGCAATACCTATTCATTCCCCTGTGTGATAAATTAGATAGTTCTTTATGGAAGGTAACGATGGACCAGATAGACTTTTCTACACTAAAAAATCGGCGCAAAATTTATTTAATATACCTACAAAATACAAACACAGGTGATATTCATGTGTGGGAAAAACACATTAACGGAGATGTTTGACACATCTTTAAAATAATCTTGTAATATTATAATTAGGCTTAAACTTGAATCAAGCATTTGTGTCTTATCTAGTAATGTCATAAATTATCATAATAATCTATTGACAAAATACATTCAACCACGACTTTGGCTTTACTGTATTCTGTCAATAAATTATACTATATAGATTATAATATGTAGATGAAAAATACATAGATAACAGAATAATGAAGCCATTGCGGAGTAGGCAAGGGTCAATAGTAATCTACTATATAAAAATAAGTCGGGTTTTCCTTCCTGACGCTATAACTCCAGAACGCACGAACCGGTTTCCACGGTTTTGCATTCGTTGGAAAGGTCTCGGGCTCCGTGAGGTTTATAGCAAAGAAAATTTAGGAAATATTTCAACAGAAAAGCGGGATCATCAAACGAAATGTTACATGAAACGAAGCCATCTGGTGGCGAAACGGAGTTCGCCGAGATTGCTAGTTTATATTAAATTTTGGTTTAAGAACATGTATAATATTTAGAATATATTAAAATGTTAATATTGTCTTCAATTATATTTTTAAAAATATTTCGTTTTGTATCGTGAAGATAAGATCTTGCCATTTGTCACTCAAAATATTTTCGTTTAATTAGATCTCGTAGGCATTCAGTAAATTTTCGTTGAATTCTTATTCCTAAAATTTCATTACTATTTATATCTTATAGATGAGGAAAAAATCAAATTTAAAGAAGAAAAATAAACCTTTATTTTAGTACTACACTACAAAACTGAAAAAAATTAATGTTAAATGAGAATAAGAAATACCAAAAACCTCAAAAATTCAAAAAATATTTATTTTTTGAATTTTTGAGGTTCACATAGCCATGCCTTACGTATCCCTGCACTCATCCACTAGACCCTCAGAAAGGCAAAAAAAAAAATACTTATTTGGATGGAAGATAAAATATCATATCACAAATCTGGCTTGTATTTAGTCATAGAATAAAAATAAAACGGTTACATCTATAAAAAGACAACAGAGTGAAAGAATTGCTCTCGTGTTTTTATAAGTATTTTATAAATCTGAACTGATATGACGAATTCTTTTGAATTTATATCACATAAAAATGCTCATGCAAATGCTTAATTTTTTAACTGACTTTAAAAAGGAAATTCTCTCTTAGATTCTTCTTCAGGGTCGTTTTAATCTAAAGGGCATGGGGCATGGTAGATACATTTCAGCGTAATTTTAAGTAATCAAAGCCCGATATATGTCGTTGATTTGTGGTTATATCCATATCCATGCCGGTTTTCCTACGATGTTTTTAATCAACGTGTCATGCGTTAATAGTAAGAAAAAGCTATTGGTGCAAAAACCAGGGTTCGCGAACGCACTAACTCACGGTTGAGAATCGTATTTTAGTATTACAATATACACAGCAATAAACGCAAATAACAAAAATAGTTTTAACACTTTGTTATTAAATATTCTAATAATTTTATAGACTTTTCTGGAGACATTTACAATAGTGAAGAAATATTTAGCAGGAAAATGGGTTTTAAAATAGTAAATTTCTAAGTCAGGTTGCACTTGCAACTAAATAAATAAATTAAAAATTAAAAACTCAGCCGATTTTAATGTTTTGTTATATTTTAATATATATCGAATTGTAAAGTTTTTTATTTGTTAACAGGTACTCATACGAAATGCTCGAGGAGATTGCAAATTTCCTCCTGACGAAAACAGAAATTAGACCAATTATTGGAATAATTTGCGGCTCTGGCATGGGTTCGTATTGGAAAGACGGTACCTATTAATTACTTCCATTATTCTATGAGAGAAATGTATTAGAAAAAAAAATCTTACATTTTTGAATTTAGTTAACTTACGATGCTTTTCCTTTACCATGTGAGCTAGTGCATAACATCGAAGAAAAAATTCATTATACCATATGTATTAATATTTGTCTGAAAAATAGAGACTTATTTAAAGCCAAGTATGCGTTAATTTTAGTCTTCGATTTTCCATATTATAGGAGTACGAATTCTATTTGAACAATGCTTGTTTGTGTGTCCATTTACTCCCAACTCGATTTCAAATAATCTATCATTTCTATTCTATTACGGCTCTTGTTACATACAGTTCATCCTAAAGGTGCTAGTCAAAGATATACTTATTGTTACAAACTCCTTACTAATCGAACCTAACGATTGACATAAGACTATCTTTTATCTTACATTCTTGTTCCAGGATCGTTAGCAGATACTATTACAGACGCTGAGCGGATTCCATACGAGGAAATACCAAACTTCCCTACAAGCACAGTAGAAGGCCACCATGGTCAACTTGTATTTGGTCGGCTTGGAGAGGTCCCCGTCGTAGCTATGCAAGGACGATTCCATTATTATGAAGGATACCCTTTATGGAAGGTAAGGTCTAATTGTGAAACGCTTAAATGTAATTAATCTAAGACCCGTAAAAATTATATTATTTGCAAGGCAAGGTAAGAATCGCATCTTAAGACATCGGACGTTTCGATCAGATGAGATCCTATCAATTAATTTAATTATTAGAATTTACAATAAAATGAATACGGAAGTTTCTTGATGATAAATGACGGCTCTCAACATAGGGCAATAGGCGATAATACTTTTAATATATGCAAATATCATTTAAGCAACTGAATATTGAAATTTATTCTATATAAAAATAAGATTGGTATTAAAATATAAATTGACGAATTCCATAATTTGACTATATTTATAATCCGTCGTTAGAATAAATTTAAAATATTTTTATTAATGCAGAAATTATCACTGAAATAAAATTCACATTGCATTCATTGAATATATCACGCATTGTCCTTTTGATTGTAAATTCGTATCTATGACTTGTATATGAGACATAATAGTATTATTAATAGCCAAGAAAAAATGTTTGCAAGAGACGAAACACTAGCTTGAAAGTTGTTATCAACAAAATTTAATAATCAAATATTGTTATAGAGTAAGGTACAGCAGTGATAAATAAACTTGAATTTACTCCAGTATAGTCATCTGATTGGTAAGCTGTACAGATAATATAGGATGATGCAAGGGCGTATTGTGTCTCGACCCCCAGCGACGGGGTTATCTCTTTGAACCATATGTCGCATTTAGATAAGATTTAGCTAAAGGCGAACAGAGTAGGTACTCGGTTTTAAGACTTTTTATGTACTGTTATCAAATCTTGACATGCCGCAACTTTTCCACTGTATTTTATCGGTATAATGGATATTCTGGATTTGCTTATGTAATCTTTAACCAGATAATAAGCTAAGTTTTTCCACTTTAAATTATGCGAAGAATTTCTACTGGAAATGAGTTAGATCATCTCCTACCAAAACATACTTTAATCGGTGCGATACGTATTGCGACGAAATAGGTTATAGTTTACCTGATAATACTATGTAGGTATGTCTTAAATTAGTTATCAAGGAAATTATAATAGAATTAAAATTCAATATCTGTTTCAGTGCTGTCTGCCCATACGGGTTATGAAATTACTAGGAGTTAAAACCTTAATGGCGACGAATGCTGCGGGTGGCTTGAACCCTTCATACAAAATTGGTGATCTAATGATTGTTAACGACCATATTAATTTGATGGGATTTGCGGGTAACAACCCGTTACAAGGTCCCAATGATGAGAGATTTGGTCCTCGCTTCCCACCTATGAACAAAGCGTATAACTACGAATACAGAAAAATTGCTAAAAAGGTAAATACAAATAAAGTACATAATAATATGTAACAATATATATGTTTTGCTAGTGTATTACAATTAATTTAGTAGTAAAGCATGTTTAAATAATAAAAGTTCTATGTTCAACAAATAGATGTCACCTGTGGAATCTTGAATCGCGGTATTGTTTTGATTTAAGAATAGTAGTTCCTACTCACTATTAGTACTGGACTCGGTCTTCTCCTTAAAGCAGGCAAATGCTTCGAAAAACTTATACTATTCTTAAATCAAAACAATACCGCGATTCAAGATTCCACAGGTGACTGAGGGATGTGACATTCTGCATAAAAAATCGATTTTTTATTAATCGATTATTTTTTTAGCATGAAAAATCGATTAATAAATAATCGATTTTTTTTATTAATCGATTATTTCCTAATTTTTGAATTAATTTCTAAATAAACACCCTAAATATTTTATTTTTCATGGTTTTTTTAATTAAAAATAAACAATAGAAATTATAAACACAAATTAACGTTTAAGAATAATCAAAATCGAAATTAACTTATTCTCGTTTTGATAGATTTTAGGTGAAATTTGATAAATGCTGAGTGTATGCCTTTTCAGTAGCACATTGCAGTATTTTTGTTGTCTTTTTAATTGTATGTAGTCTTGTGCTGCTGAATAAATTTATTTTACTTTTAAATAAGAGTGTTCCATTCAAACTTGAATTTTTGTAAAATTAATTGGTTTTATCATCCTTTAGATGTTTTACAAAAAAACATCAATGTATCGAGTATATCAATACATCTTCAAAGAATCGGATTCAATGTATAGCATTGTAAACATACAGACAATGTCGGGAGGTGGCAGATGAAAAATCGACTATGATTGATTTTCAATTATAAAAATAATCGATTATTTCAAATATAAAAATCGCGTAAAAAAACGATTTTTTTAATAATCGATTATTTTTTCACATCCCTACTGTGAAATCTGTTTGTTGAACATAAAACTTTAATTATTGAAACAAAGCATTTTTGTGTTATCATATTTTATTTTGACTTTCGGATGATTTTTAATAGAAGAAAAGCAGACTGACTAGTATTATTGAGAAATAAGGACTACAAAACCCGTTTAGGGTGTGTAGACAACCTTTTAGGAAGTGGGTATCATATTTTAATGATAATACAAATGAGATAAGAACCGTGTGATGAAGAACCTTTTTCTTAGTTATAGGTCGCAGTATCTAGTACTATTATGACCCAGGCATTGTTATGATAGAATATATCAAGCATCTGTTCTTCCGAGTAGATAACCTTAAGTATTTATAACTCGATTATAATTTGAAGGTAGCCAAGGAACTGAATCTGGACAACATCATAAGGGAAGGCGTTTACACGTGCCTGGGTGGTCCCAACTTTGAAACAGTCGCGGAATTACGAATGTTAAAAATGGTTGGAGTGGACGCTGTTGGCATGTCTACTGTACATGAGGTACGTAAATAACACGACTTTTACAAAGCCTCAAGCCTTGAGATTATACTAAATACAAATTATGTTTCGGCAGCAGTTTTTATGTAAGTTTATTTGATTTCCAGTATTCCCACAGCTACACTTATAACAATAATATCTACAAAATTACACATTACATAAAAACGAAACAGACATTAAAACAAAAAATACTATAGGTATATCTATATACATAAAAATTAAACCCGTTTTCCGTTGTCACGACATAACATGTAAACGGCTTGACCGATTTGGCCAATTCTTTTTTTATAATATTCTTTGAAGTACGATGACGGTTCTTACGGAGAAAAATTTAAAAAATTGAGTGAAAAAGTCTAAAAACAACACTTTTCTATATTCCCATACATAATATTCGTAATAATACTTAAAAGTCAATTTGAACTTCAATACCATATCATGTTAGCGGAGGGATTCCGGGAAGGTAAATTTTTATTTTTTGACATCATGTATTTGTTGTCTTATCAACTTTCTTTTTTTTATCTTACTAGTTAGACCGGTGTCCCGAATAGCAGAATAAGTATTTAAAAAAAATTAGGAATCGACTGTTAGGCGGTGCGATGTTCGCCAGGCCAGCTAGTATTATATAAAAGACAATACGATTCTCTATCTTTGAATATTTCCGATGTTATTAAGTCTATTCCTGCTTAGCCAAACTTCAAAGATTTTCTACCTCCCCCATTAACTGAATGAATACGTGTTGAATAGGTTCAGCCGAATCACTCTCCGTTAATTAAAAAAAAATTATTTGTTTGATAGGTATTTTGTATGGATATAGAGAAGGAGGTAAATGGAAATCACAATTGAATTCATCAAGTTACATTTATTTGTACGCATAAATACAATTATGTCAATTTTAAATGGAACGCCTTAGAGCGAGGTAACGCCGCATGCGTCATGTTTTTTCGTGCGTGCAGCCGGCTCCATCGAATTATAAGACGTTGTCACGTCAAAAACATTTCCTATGTGTTGTCTCCAGCGTTCTAGCTGCGCCACTGAGTTAACTGAAGCGTTCGAATGGTTTATTATTAGTTTATATTATTACTAATACTTTCAAACGTTTATACTGGCAAATATGCATTTATAAAATCGACCTATAGTTAAGTGCAAATAGGAATTGCTGATTGGTAAAATGAATTTGATGAAAACAATATAATTTTACAGGTAATCACAGCGCGCCACTGCGATATGAAAGTATTCGGTCTCTCTTTAATAACCAACGAATGTATCACGAATTACGACGTAGAGGCCGAAGCCAACCACGAGGAGGTACTAGACGTGGGCAAAATGAGACAGGACCTTTTAAGAGAATATATTTCTAGACTTGTCAATGAATTCAGCAAAGTTTAACACAGGAAGAGAGCAATAAATCAAACGCATTTATCTATAAAGGATATTGAATATGTAAAAAGCTAGAATAATATATAGATAATAGCGAAATGTGTATTTAATTCTATTGATCAGTGATTTATGTTTCCTTTGCGTCATATAATTCACTTTGTATAGTTGTTATTTTTTTATGCCTTTGATTGAATCTATAAAATTTTATTCTTTTTTTATATAAAAATATAATTAAAACTTTAATTTTAATATCTACTTAATACATATAATGTTATCGTTTTATATATGGTGCCTTACCTTTTTAATTTATTTATGACAATCGCTTTAAATGTTAAAATAGGTAAATAATTTATGTTTTCAATAAAATAAATATATTATTATTTCGAGAATTTCTTTTATCACATCGCATTAATTTCTTTGCTTCCTTAAAACAAGGAAGTAAATCGAAAGTTATATTAAAACCAAACTACAAGCATTACATCATTTAATAAATTGAAAAACAAAAACCTATCTTACATAACTAAAACTATTTCTTCGGAAACAGATGTGCGCACTCCTTGCAAGCTGCATCAATATTATCGTATTTATATTCGAAGCCATATTCTAAAACTCTTTTCGGTGTAACATGTTGTCCTTTCGTCATCAACATTGCCCTTTCTTCGTGTAAGAGGAAATTCAGTAAAAATTCCGGTACCGGAAACAATGCTGGCCTTGATAACGCTTTCGCAAATGCCTGTAAATATTCAACTATTTTCATGAAAATATAATTACAAAGCCTCTCGTGTCGATGCACCTGGCATGATTGACAGCTTTATATGCTCATAAGTGTGTTCGCCTCCAATTTTATAAAATTCAAATTTACCTTAAATTGTTGTTTAAATTTATCAATAAACACATTTTATCAATGTGTTTTCGTTTTAAAGAACTTTTAATGTTTAAATTGAAGATTACGCACTGCAGTTGACCTGATTGTTTATACCTAAGTACATATATATATTATATACCTGCGTAAATTGTCCATTCGTTACCACATGTGGCGCTACTCCATTTAATATCCCCTTGACATTTTCATTTTCTATAGCGAATGTTATGAGCCGACTCAAGTCTTCGATATGTATCCAGGGTAGATATTGTTTTCCTGAACCAAGTGGACCACCAAGACCAAAGAAAAATGGTAGAATCATATTTTTTATCATTCCACCGTCTCGTCCAAGGACTACCCCCGATCTGATTAGAACCTGAAGTATCCAAATATTACATTAAAAAATATTATTTTCTTTCATTAAATACATACATTGTATTGGAGACAACATATCTCGGGTCTTTAATGAGATGGATCAATTAATTAGCTTAGTGTACATTTTTACAAAAAAACTTATACCTAGATACTTAGAATAAAATGTTTCACAAGTTACTACGTAAAACATAACATATTTATTTTTAATATGTTGAGAGCACCACAAAATGACATATTAATAATAATTTATAATTAAGCTTTATTTATTCCGTGAAACAATACTTTTTGCAAAAGATACTTTTACACAAAATAGATATACTTTTTACATGTACGTCTTAAAGAGTAAAAGTCTCCTTCAAGAGTCTCCATCTATCTCTATCTTGAGAATTTTTCTGCCAATCTTGCTTACCAACTTCTTTAAGCACGTCGCCCCACATTTAGGCGACCTCTCTTTCTTTTCCCTGGTCCTTTCCTTTTGTTTGTCCATCTGTCATGCAAGATGTGTTGCCTGGCCATTTTTACTGAAGTTTTTTTACAATGAGATAACGTTTTAAAATTTTTTCTTTCTTATTTCTGTACTTCTAGTCTTGTCGAATTTGCTTTTGCTCGAATCATATATCCATGATTTTCCTCCTCGTTTTTCAAAACAATGGAATCCATTATTAATGGCCAGCTGAGGTATCTAGAGGGCCACCAGCTGATTTACGATTATCAGTACGGCTTTCGTCGTGGTCGTTGGGCTGGTGACCTTCTTGTATACCTTACACATAGATGAGCAGTGGCAATTGAGTCCAAGGAGGAGGCGCTAGCGGTTAGTTTGGACATAGCCAAAGCCTTTGATCGGGTATGGCACAGAGCAGTGCTCTCGAAGCTTCCAGCCTACGAGCTTCCCGAGAAATTATGTGACTGGATCTCCAGCTTTTGGCCGATCGGAGCATAAAGGTCGTCATCGACGGAGCATGTTCCGACCTTAAACCCGTGAACCCCAGCGCTCAACCCCGTGGTAAGCACTTTATTACATAATTATATCATTTATGTAGTAAAGTGTTTACCACTATAATTAGTGTTAATAAGAACATACCTTTGATTATGGGTTCATTAGGTTTGCCATCTCAACATATACCCTATATTGACTTCATTAAATAGACATGTATTCTCTTTGACACCTTTGCTTTGTTTGTTATTGTGCATTACTTTAATGATAGTTGAGTTTTAATAATTACTTACAAGCCTCACTGGTGGGTCCACTTTAGCAGCTTCTTCCCATTCCACTAAGAGTTTAGAAAAGAAATCATTGCCTGTTGTGGGGCTGAATTCATCATACTTTTTAATCTCCGAAGGCTCATAAGCACCCACTCCAGTGACAACAACATATACTTTAGGTTTATTATTGCTTTTATTGATAGCTGTGGCTAAAGCCCTTGTGGTAAACACTCTTGAATTTTTAACATTTTGTTTAAAGCTGAAAAATAAAATACTTGTAATTAAAACATTTAAACTATTTTTTTATGTTAGTAGGATTTTTCTTTTTGTTAAGTATACTAAAATGAGTCAAGATTTAAACAGTTTAGATCTTGCTTGAATCATTCTCATATAACTAAAAATAATATATAACACAATTACAAAGATGATCAAACAAAGTATTATGACAATATGATATAAATTAAGTAGCCCTGAGGCTTGATATTGTTTTCTATATGTAGTAAACTTCAAACTATAACTAAAAATTTCCAGCAAGTTCTGCTAACCCTGGAGTCCAGCTCCTAGTAAAATCCATTGTTTGTTGTCCAGCAAGATTGACTACTGCATTTGTTTGTTTAGGTAAACTAGTTTCAACATCTGTCCAAGTGATTGAATTTGTGCTTGGCATTCGTGATACATTTACAATGGTATATGTTTTGTTTGTCAATACTTGTCCCAAGTGCTTTCCAATAAAGCCTGTACCGCCTCCTGCAATTAGTATTTAGATTTTCAGATTTATTTCCTTAAGCATGTAAATTTTGTGTTTTTATCTTATAGGTTACTACTGCTAATATTTTGTATATTTCCTTAGACACTTGATCTTAATAAGGTACCTAAAAAATAAAAAGCTTAAAAATATTGTAATAGGTTTTTTTTACTCCAATTTAATCTTAACTCAAATTTCTACAAGTAATATTTTACAAGCTGTCTCACATCATAAAGCCCCTGTTAAAAGATTATTCTGCGTTTAAGAGTAAAGATGAAAAATCACTCAGTGGACATTTTCAGCAATATCATGGTATCCATTTGACAATGGAAAAAATAATACTTGCTTTGTTCTGTTCCTACCTACTTACTATTCATGCGTTTATATAGTTTTTACCGCAGTACCATGCGACTAATCCACACAAAAAGTCGCCTATTAAATTATAATATCGAGAAATGAGATATGTATACATAAAAATTACGATCTTATGGGATATAAATATATCAAGATAAGAATTAAGTCTATCGGTAAAAAGTTACAGTAATAAATAATAAAAAGTACATACCGATTAAAACTTTTTTTGATGCCATTGTTATATAATGAATAGTAATTTGAAAATTAATGTCGCAACATTTTAAATAGAACGATCTTATAGCAACAAAATGTTTAAAACCTTATTTTTCTTCTAAATTCAATAGTATTTTGAATATTTATTATTGAGACTCAATAGTCAGCTGCTCAGCTGATATTAGATTATAGAGAATAGAGATTAGAGTTTTTATTTGAATGTCAAACTATTTCACAACAATAATTCTAATCGTCTAGTCCCAGATATCGTTTGACACATTGACATTGAGCGAAAACATGACATTGACACATAATCGATCAACAAGATATTTTTTCGAGCTTGATCCGATTCAATCATGACGATCAAAGCATGACGTGATCGAAACGGTTGACGACGAGCTTGCACTCGACCTGAGTACCAAGAGATCTTTTTAAACACACATTCAAATAAAAATACTTTTAATTTGGCGTTTAGGGTGATGATCCACAAATTTAACATAATTGGAATCAACTAAAGAATGTTAAGATCACAATTTACTTACCTACAATAAATTTATGTCTACATAGTATATACATAGGCTATTTGATAGTATGAAAAATAAAGGTTTATTAAAAGCGATTATTATATAATATTATTTAAAAAGGCGTTGTGGAGTAAAATAACTTGTAAATAATAATTAATATATTTTTTAAATTCCGTCGATATGACGACGACGTAGGCTGCTTGTAAATATGTTACCCTGTCCAATCCTAATTCTATTGTGAAGTTTATCTTTGACTGAGACTGTTTTTTATTTAAATATGCAGTATTAATGTATTTTGCATAAAATTGGCGCAACAACGGTAGAGAGTATTTTTTCATAATTAATTCATATTAAAATGTAATATAAATTACAAAATAATAAATAACACGTTTGGTTTCGTGTTTACAAGTGGCAATTTGTGTGAAGCCACCTTACATAGATAAGTTTATTAGTGCGTTTCTAAAATAACAAATGTTTAATTTTCAAGTCAATACTTAATATCATTAATAACAACAATAATTTGCATAAGACTTGATTGACTAAGCATCGATGACAACATACTATAGGCTTAAAGGCATTACTTTCGTTGATAGCTAAAACCCTTGTGGTGAAAAGTCTTGAATTTTTAACATTTTTCTAAAAGAACTCTAAATCTTCTTTTTTATTGAATCATCTCAATCGTCTTAAAATTTTTAGTTTATTCCAGGAGCTCTTACAGCATTCACAAATTACTATGAAAAAATACGACAATTTATAATATAAATAAACTAAAGTGCTCGATTGTAATTCAGTAACGGCTCCATAATAACACACCTACACTATATTATGTCCTAATCACACCTTTTTCACTGCATCCGATATTTAAACAATTGAAAAAATCTCCTTAGTTCCATATTATCGTATCGGTTATCCAAAAATCGGCTGGATTCGATCTCAGCATTAAATTAAAAAAATCGGATAGCTATACATTCTTTTTAGGAATGTTTTTATGACTTACATGTATTCTAGTCTAATCTGTGCTACTGCCCACTGTCGTAGCTTGTCGTCAGTTGTCACCTGTGTTCATACTTCATAATTTCAGAATTTCACTGAGAGGTACATATTTATTTAGAGGTGATTTTTGAGTTGTATACAAAAGAATAAAGATTTTAAAATTTATTCGCCAAGATTAATCAGTTATCGTCATGTTTATCCAAAACATTATTTTAATACACAATAAATTATAAACGGCTTAACTTAAACTCAGTTTATTACAATATACATATTTTAAAATGATTCCTCTTTATGTTACCAATGGTTCTGCATATGTTTGGAATTCAGAAGGTATATCCAACTTTTCAATATTTTTATATTATCCTATTCTTTTATATTACTCTTTTGATTTTCAGATTGGTACACATTACGTGTAAAATATCGCATTTGTGGTGCTTTGATTGGTTCTCTTCCATCATTTCCTAGGCAAAATGACTTTCAAGGTACAGTTAAGTTATTTTTTAACAATGTTTTTGTTTTATAACTTAAAAATGATTTTATTTGTAGGGCTACCTGTGTCTCTTATGACAGAAGAGGCAACACTATTAGTCAATGAAGGCATATGTGAATTGCATAGTATTACAGACTTAAATGTGAAGCCATCTGATGATTTGAAGCAGCAAATTGATGACTGTGAAAACAGGTAAAATTTAAGACATTTTAATGTAACCTTTAGTAATAATTTTAATTTAATTATCCTTTCAGAATAATACTTGAACAAACAGAAGCTTTAAAAAAAAGGAAAATTGAGCAGTTATCACAAAAAATTGATATCATTGTAGCTGGTAAAAAACAAAAACTATTATCTAAAGGAATATCAGGTTGGATAGTTATTACATTTTTATAAGGCATAAGCTAAAACAAATGTACTTAATAAAATGTTTTGCAGATGTTGATTTAGATAAAAACATTTTATTACAAGAAGAAATTAACAAAATTCCTAATATTGCACCAGGGCACTTACTTGTACATTTACCAACTCAGCATCATTTAAAATGTAATGGTAAGTAGGTACCCTTATGAGTTACTCCTCACTTAGAAATTATTTTAAGTAGAATAAAGAAATTTTATTTTATTTACAAATGATGTAATATGATATATTTTCTATAAGTTAATTATCTATAAGTAGGTAATTATCTATAATTTCTTAGAAAAGAAAAAAATCTGTTATAGAGAAAAAAAAATTATCTATCGATGTCCTGGATCCTAGCCTCGGAACTGAAAAAGGCAAAATAAAATATGCAGTATTCAATGATTTATGGAAAAATGGATATTATTTAACAAATGGATCAAAATTTGGATCAGATTTTTTGGTTTATCAAGGTATATAATAAGATTTATGATGCATTTATAGTGAGAGCTGAATATTTTATAAATATATATTTTTTAAAGGTGATCCAGTAAAATTCCATGCTACATACATGGTGAAATGTACCAGTGTTGCAACAAAATTTCGTCCAGCTAATTTAGTTGCATTTGGAAGATTGTCTGTTGCTGTAAATAAACTTGCAATCTTAGCCTATTTCAATAATACTGGTGCAATAGAATACCAAACATTACAATGGCATGACAGTGTAGTAAGATAATAAAAAAAAGAAATAAATTGAGTACCTGTTGAATTAAGCTTTTGAAATTTGAAACCATCGACACTACTAGGTGATATAACTATTATTATTCATCTTATACTCTCAATTCAAGACCATACATAGACCCTCTCCAATTTGGATTCTGGCCAGGGCGTAGCACAGCTACTGTATTAGTTAAGGTTTCTGACAACATCTGTCGAGGGATGTGAAACTGAAGACTGTAGACTTCAAAATTCTGCTTGGATTGCTTCGCTCTATTAAATTCTCTCCACCGGCTATTGACTGGTTTGATAGCTATCTTTACGGTCGTCGCCAGCGTATTAAAATATGATATAATGTGACCCACTTTCACTGGAATAATGTAAGTATTGTGGCGTTCTTTCGCCTCTTCTGTTTGCTATCTTCATCAACTCCCTGACAGCGCGTTCATCGGCTAATTATCACCTTTACGCAGATGACCTCCAAATTACGTTCTGTCTACACTAGATGAACTTGCTCTGGTGATTTTGGCGATAAATGATGATTTTCATAATATAGCCAATTGGAGTAAAAACCTTGGTATTAAAATTAATCGTGCCAAGAGCCAAGTCATCATCATCGGAAGTCCTTTCTTTATTTCAAGGGTCAAATAGGCTCAGCTACCTAGATTAACTGTTAAAAAATCTTGGTGTTTTCTTCGAACAAACGGTGTCCTGGGGTTATCACGTAAAGGTAATCAGCCGCTAACTACACGCCACTTCTAATGCGTCTCAGAAGACGTCTTTCTAATTTCCTTCCTATCCGCACTAAAACTATATTAGCGCAATCTCTTCTGCTTCCTATATTGATTAAGCGGACTCATGCACCTCTGATATGAATGAAGAGCTGCTGACAAAATTGGTTGCCTGCGGAATTTCTGTATGGGTACGCTTTATATTTGGTCTTAGGAAATATGAACATGTGTCTAAATTTGGCAGGCAGGTCGGGTCGCTCATTTCTTTCAACTCGCTCATATCTAACTAAAATAACTAAGTATATGTTAATAGATGTTTTTTGCATATCCCTTCTCACAGCTCATCCTTCTTAGATAATTTTAAAACGTATAGGATCTCCGCCATTAAATTGCGGAATACGCTGTCCGACTCCATACGATTGGCTACCTACCAAACATCTTTTAAAATTCTTCTACATAAACATTTTTTAACCACATCCTAACCTGCTCTATCGTACCTTTTGTAATTCTTGTATTTCTTATTCTTTTGTATTGCTTCGTAATACATGAATCCGTGAGATTAGCTTTTAGTTTATTTTGTATTATTTTAGATTAAGGTTGGTTATGCTGTTATATAATATTTGGTTATGCACTTAAACTAAGCTGCGCTTAAAACTAAAAAAGGCTAGTAGATTCTACTATTATTTTTTTCCTTACTAGGGTTGTCTGGAAGAGATAGCTTGATAGCGATAAGGCCGGCCGTTGCATCCCTTATAATTATCATTTTATTTGATTTTCTTTTAATGTAATAAACTGTAAATAAATAAATATATTTCCTTTCTCCGGTTTCGCTCAATTAGATTGTACATGTACACTATAGATGTATAAATTATTTTGACACTAAACATTTTTAAGCGACTTTATTTTATCTGTTTATATTTATTTATTTATTTATTTTATTTAGTTTAAGCTTATAACATCACACACAGTACTAAAATTACTAATTATTTTACAAAAAATCTCGCATCTAAAATGTGTGACAATTAATGTAAGCATAAGTTTCACAAAAAAAAAATTAAATAGAAATAAAAATTACATTTAAAACATATACAAGCACACAATAAAATAAAATAAAAAATACAGAAATTTGTTGGCACTTAGAGCAGAAAAAAAAGAAAAATCATCATCAAAACAGCGAAATTAGGTTTGAGAAAGGCACTTGCAAATGCTTTCTCTAAAACCGATCAGCCCACTACCGAATATATCCAGCTCTGGATACGCTGTGTTCAATTTGTTAAAATCGCGAAGAATTCGAACGAGAGGTGCCTGAACTCCTAGGTTGGTTTTGGCAAAAGGAATATGAAAGATATTATTGATTTTAAACCTAGGGAATGAGTGAGGGACGACAAATTTGATTTCCTGTAAGAGGTCACTGCTCTGTATATAGTTATTGAGTAATTTATGCAAGAAGGTAACACCGGCTAAAGTTCTTCGATTATGCAGAGATATCATATTAAATTTTTTGAGTCGCTGATGGTACGGGTGCCTATGTGAAAATCCTCTGCTTATGAAAGCTAGGTGCCGCGTAAAAGATCTTTGGATGCTTTCCACGCGTTGCGAATGGATCGCATATGGTGGATTCCATATAATACTGCCAAATTCTACATGACTGCGCACCAGAGCGTTGTACAAAATTGTTTTAGTCGTACAACCAAAACAATCCGCATTCCGTTTAAGAAATCCAAGCATTCGTGTGGATGTGGTGACTACTTTATTGACTTGTGATGTAAACGTTAATTTTTTGTCAATAATAACACCCAAGTCACGAATCTCCTGAACCTCCTGCAATGGCGCGCTGTCAAGCTTATACACAGTAACAAGTGGTTTTTTTTTTCTTGTGTATTTAATATGAAAGCACTTATTTATATTGAGGATCATACCATTTAAAAAGCACCAATGTTGTATACCATTAAGATCACTTTGAACTAGAGCAGCATCACAGACAGTGTTAATAACTTTATAAATTTTTAAATCATCAGCGAAGAGAGACGCTTTACAGTGCTTTATATGATTCCTAACGTCGTTTACAAATAGTAAGAATAGCAACGGTCCCAAATGGGATCCTTGCGGAACACCAGATCGCGCAATATAGGGAGTAGACTCAGCGCCTCCAACAACTACTGACTGAGGCCTGTTACGAAGATAGGACTTAAACCAGTTCAGCAAATTCTCTCCCATTCCATAACCACGAAGCTTCTGAATCAGTAACGCGTGACTGACTTTGTCAAAGGCATTGCTAAAGTCAGTATAGATAGCATCAATCTGGCGCCCACGATCTAATTCCTGACATGTTTCAGTCACAAAAGACATGAGGTTCGTTTGAATTGAACGGCCTTTTCTAAAACCATGTTGCTCATCAATGATACAGCCGTCTAAAAATTTTGAGATTACGGGATACAGGACAGACTCAAAGAGCTTGGAAAAACAAGATAAAATACAAATAGGACGGTAATTTTTTACGTCGGTGATATCTCCCTTTTTATACACAGGTACAACACGAGACCTTTTCCATACTTCAGGAAAAACACCATCTTTAAGAGATCTATTATAAATAATAGTTAGGGGCAAAGATAACACAAATCTGCATCGTTTTACAAAGATAGGAGGAATCGAGTCTGGTCCAGGTCCTTTGTTAGCATCAAGACCTTTTATTTTCTTAGATATTTCATCTTCTCTGAAGCTAAAAGACATTAGGCCATCAACATTGCCAATTTCGTCTGGAGTGGAACTGCCAACAAGTGATTCATCACATGTATATACAGATGAAAATTGATATGCAAAAAGATTAGCAATATCAGGTGATGACTGGGTTGTAACATTGTCCATTTTCATGCAAGAGGGAAGCGATGAGTGACCACCTTTCCTATTTTTAATAAAACTCCAAAAACATTTAGGATTATTAGGAATACTTGCCTCAATATTTCGCTTATATTTAGTGTAGCAATCATCATAAAGTTTGTGACAACGTTTTCTAATAATGCGATACTCTATTTCGTCTCGAGGATTCTTGTATATTCGATACCTCTTACGTGTTTTTTCTTTTTCAGCAAGTAATTTTATTAAGGAAGAACTGAACCACACCGGATACTTAGATTTCTTGATGGTCGTTTTAGGAAAAATTTGCTTATAGTGGTGTTAAGAATTTTGTAGAACTCAGATACCATATCATTAACATCATCATGAGCGCGTAGGCTATCATTCCAATCAATGGTTTTCAGATCCCCTATTATAGACACATAGTCAGCTTTATAAAAATTTAGTTTAGTGTTACCTCTCGTTCGCAAAAAAGATATTTTAGAATATTCAATACTTAACAATAGACTAGGATGATTCGCGTATATTTTACTTAACGAGTCGGAGGGGGCTGATACATTAATACTAGACATATTACTTAATACTAAATCTAAGAAACGATCATCGCTATTACCTATACTATTAAATTGCTTTAGGCTATTCATAGACATAAAATCAATAAAGGCAAAGCCAAGTGTATTGTTATAATTATAAGGTGTCATAAAAACTTCATTATTTAGCGATCTCCAATTAATGAACCCTAGATTGAAGTCACCTAGAATAATGACGTCATCGCTTAAGTTTAAAGCTCTGTCAACGCTGTCTAAAAAATGTGTCAAAGTCTCAATCTTTACAGGGGGAGGCAGGTATACTACACATATCGAAAGTTTCTTTATTATTTTATTAATATTTATTTGTAAGGTGACCCATAAGTCCTCCACATCCGATTCCCATGCCTCAACTCTGAAAGAAGAAATTTCTTTGGAGACTCCCAATATGACACCTCCACCATCCGATTTGGTATTGGTAGAACTTGAACGATCTCTACGATAAACAGTGTATCTATTGTCAAATAATTCCATGTTAGAAATACCAGATTTCAGCCAAGTTTCAGTAAGAGCGATGATCTTATAATTAGAAGTTGACAAATACTTGAGAAAGCTTGCCGTTTTAGTTCTCAACCCTTGTACGTTTTGATAATAAATTTCAAGCATCATAAAAAAAAAAACAGTGCGTTACTAGGCTAAAGATACAACAAAAAGCTTATAATCTAATATAGGTACTATACTATGTTAAAAGATTTAAGGTTTCGTTATTCTTAATAAGCAAGGCTTGGCAGTTTTCGTTCTTTCTTGTAAAAACGCGTCCGTTGCGAACCCATACAAATTTATACTGCTTCTCTTTTGCTTTCAAGCGTGTGGCCGCGTAAAGAGCATTGTTAACTGATGTTAGATGTTCAGATACATAAATAGGTTTCTTAGTTCCTCCGATACCAAGATGATGAGAGTTCAATTTATCTTGTGGATTCTTCCTATTAAATTTGCTCACAGCAGCCAGAACAAAGTCACGTGTACGCGGGCTACATAACTTGGCTACCACGGACCGAGGCCTATCACTGCTATTAGTTATTTTAGCAACCCTTGTTACGTGCTGAATATCAACTTGAGTGAGGGGACAGTCCACAGTCTTGGCTATACGAAGGACAGTTTCAAATAAATTTTCTGACCTATTCTCAGGGATCCCATTAATCAATATATTATTCTCCCGGGCATGTAGTTCAACAGAAGTTAGCCGGTTCGTTAGGTCAGCCACATTAGACTTTAACCTCTCATTATCTTTTTTTAGATTCACTATTGCGATGTCCTTCTCCTCAAGAGAAGACTTTATTTCCTCAAATTGTTGACTCAGGAAGCAGATTGTGTCCTGGAACCCAGCAACCCTTTCAGTGAGATTATTAAGTTCCGATGTCACTAATCGCTTTATTGTCACAGTGAGGACTGAAGATAACTCCTGTTGTAAGATATCTCGCAATTTATCTTCAGTGACATATGGTTCTAGTTCTGGAAGTTGTGAAGGGGGTCCATGTTTTATTCGCTGCGTTACTTTAGAGAACGGAGGTTCACTCTCCGGACTTGCTTCTTGTGAGCTCCTACTATGTGGGCTTCCATCAGAATTTTCACAAGTCAGCGATGACGTCCTTGCATTGCTAACATTAGCCGGTTTCCTAGAGCATTCGGGACATCTAAATGACGCCTTTTGTCTTGCGACCATCTCAACAAAGCGCTTGCGGGAGACATTAGCACATTCTAGGTCGTATTTTAACTTGCAGATATGACAGCATAAAAAATCCTTTTTTGGTAGCTCAATATGACAGCTAGCACAACAATTTGAAGGCGCCATAGCAACTTTTAATAAAATAAAAAAAAAATAAAAAAACAAGTGGGATGCCTGGATTGGAACCACGTCAGAAACTATACAACGATATTTATGCAGCGCTCTGTAACACTGAGCCGAGCGAGCAGTCGAGTATTTAGCCGAAATAATAGTATATATCCAGTCCAATAGCGGAGTACAAACGCACAACGCGTCACCAGGTTGAACAAAAACTCGACACTATTTCACTGAATCTATGCATATGATTATTATAATTAATCAAAAAAACTATCAGATGCAAAGTAATGTTAATGTTATGATTCACTTGCGTATTTATCCATTTAGCGTATTGTTGATGTTTTAAAACGGCCACTGCACCAGAACGCTTGTTATTATGTTGAAAATTTGATTATCCCATTAACACAACAACTTGGAAAAGTCACACACTGCACTAATTTGCCTTGCTTAATTAATTTAAAACAACATTATAGTAATATAAGGGGAATTTCTATTTTTTAGCATAGACAATCAATATAATCTTTGTCATTTAATAAATGTCATTTGTCAATTTTAATGTTTTAATTTCATCATTTATACGGTGAAAACAAATGTTTTTATTTTTTAATTTTGTCGTTCCTTGTTGAATCTAATTAAGGTTTTAACTTACTTATTTCACAAATAACAACATGAATGATCCTGAGTTGCAAAAAATTCGGCAGCAGCGATTGGCTGAGCTGCAAGCTCAACATGGGGTAAGTTTGTTGGTATTATACAGGTTAACTTAAATATTTAGAATAAATAAGTCATGGTCTCATTTGTAGAATACCGGTAAATCAAATTGCAGTATAATTTATTGTGTATATTTTATTTCAGGGTGGAGATCCTAATCAAGCGAAGGCTCAGCAAGAAAGAATGAAGGCAATGGAAGATGCTAGACACACAATACTGTCACAAGCCCTTAGCCAAGATGCTAGAACCAGATGTAATTTAAGTTATTATAATTATGTTTTTTAGTTTGTTGAGTTTCATAATCGTTTATGGATTTGTTTTGTGGTAACATGTACAAGCTTTTTTGTTGCATGTGTTTTGTTCAACTGTTTGTTTAGTAGGGTTTGAAACATTTGATGGGTATGTGTATTTGTAAAAAAAACTTATCTTTTCTTCAAGCTGGGGCTTCAGCTCAGGTCCATATTATCTAGTCACAATCTTGTCTTGAGTGCTCTCAAATGCGTCAAACTTCATATAGAAAGAAACGGTGTGACAGCTCTTGAAACTAGATTTAATTTTGTCTCATATTCTAGTCTTACTAAATATGGGTTCATAGGCCCATATTTAGTCTAACATTCTTACTTATTAAGAAATGAATCTTACAAAACTGTTCTTTGATTTATCCATTGGGATAATTTTTTCAAATATATACATCAAATGTATATAATGGGGTAAACAGATAGGAAGTTATCTTATGTTAAATGATAACGCTGCCTAAACACACTCACATTGCCAGAGGGCTCACAAGTTAATTGACAGCCTTTTAAGATTTGGTATGCTCTTTTATGAAGCACCCTGTGTAGAATTGGTTTAGAAATACTTCAGTGGGCAGCATGTTCCATAGTGGTGGTATGCGGCAAAAAATGTCTTAAAAATGTTCATTAAATGAGCATAAATTTTACTTGATGTTGTCAAATACTGATTATTCATTCATACAGTCTGTCCATATCTTACTAGCTACATTAGCCACATCATGAAGTGATCAATATGTACTCAGACATGCTTATAACTTACAGACATAAAGATTTTTTAAGCTCATGTTGATTTTCCTTTTTTCAGTAAATATAATAAAGCACAGTAAACCAGAAAAAGCGGCTATGGTGGAAAATATGATCTGTAGAATGGCCCAGATGGGCCAACTGAATACTAAAATATCTGAGCAGGAACTCATTCAACTGTTGGAGTCTGTTAACCAGCAGATGCCCAGGTCTACAAGTACTGTAAAGTTTGACAGAAGAAGAGCGGCTCTTGATTCAGATGATGATGATTTGTAGTAACCTCATGAAAGCAATACTAATGCCTTATTTAACAAAAACTCGAGTCTTTTTAACAATAAGTAATATATATTTTTGCAAAGATTGAGTGAGGTATACTATTCTCTAATCTATTTACCAATGGCAATAGAGAATTTTTTGACTCTAGATTTATGCTCTTATAGAATTTCAATAACACTTAAAACTTATTCTCATAAAGCGAAATTAGAATAAACATTTGACGGAATTGTTACCCCCTATTTAAAACAGTTTTGAGGGTATTATATTTACATATCTTGTCAAAAAGTAACTCAAATCTACGCTATTTCATTAACTTTGTTTTAAATACTTTTAAGTCATCTGTGAGTTCTTTTTGTTCATAACCTACTGTACGAAAAGAAGATATAAAAGTCGTGTTATATTACTTTGAATAGAGCAACTTGAGTTATATAAGAACTCAAATGTATATGGATAGCCTCTATATTACTTATTACAAATTCATACGTATGTGTATTTTTTGCTGTGCCGTCAATTTAACTTTTGATTAAAGTATGCCCAAAAACATTTTTTTTATTTTATAATCTATCTTTGTTTGTGGTTCATTGTAATCATTTAATAATTGATTGTATTCCAATCTCAGTATATATTATTATTTGTTAGGGAATTATAACTTATCAAGATTGTATTCATTGATAATTGATAATTAACAGCTAATAGCTATATTATGTCATAAACATAGTTATGTTTATTTTATATTATAACAGTAATTTAATACTAATGCAATAGAAAACTTATTACTACAAAAATTTAAGTAAGAACATAATATCACCTAAAATGGTCCACTCACTTTGTCTGTCTTCAGGCACCGGAACCACTTTGCTATTTTTTCAACGATCTGGGAATATTGATGTCAGTCCCGCCGATGTATACACTATACATGTAGTCCCCCCTAGTTTAAAATAAAGACCATTGTGTTATTAATTTATTGTCATCAAAAATTATCTGAATTATTTTTCTAGTCTAATCTAAGATTTTAGTAGATAATAGCGCAATATAAAACTGCGAATTAAAGTGGCAAAAAAGTCTTTGTTACCCTGAAGATGTTGCGGTGTCTTGTGGTGTCAGTTTGTATAGTATCTGCTTTAGCGGGACAATCCCCTAATGCTGCGTTTGTCGAAGAACTAGTCGAGTTGTATAATGACGGACGATTTTCGGACAATATAAAGGAAGATGCTTCATTGGACGTGGTAAGAGTTTTTGTATTAATTTTTATTTGTAATTCTAAGAGTAACATAAAATCGCCGTCAGATCATGGCTTATTACTACGTATATGATTGCCGTACCAATGTCGAAATCCCTAAACGACATCCACTACAAGTCAAATACTTGCGGGAGTCATATTTAGCGCTAAAGTATGAATTATGTGGAAGGAGAATGGTGAACAGATCCTTCAACCGAAAGAGAGGATCCTGGACTAGTCTAACCACTGACTGGACGGCATGAAGACCTCAGTGGCTTAGGAGGAGAAGGTCACAAACATTTTGAAAAACAAAAAGAATTTTTAGCGACGTTCATAAGTGTACATTGAGTAACCTATATGAATAAATAATATTTTGATTATGATATATAAACAAGTATGTAATATTTTGCGTTTATTAATGGAACAACGCAATATATGTATCTATTAGTAATGTCTTGTTTTTCCGTACCTATACAAGTAAATATTTTTAAATCAGAAATGTATTTTAGCCAGAACTTGTGCGAAAATACGGATATCCGTTGGAGGAGCACACGGTGGAAACATCTGATGGCTACATTTTAACCATGCATCGTATTCCACACGGGCGGGAAGCAAACAATGATGCAGGACAAAGACCAGTTGTTTTCTTGATGCATGGCCTCCTTAGTTCCTCTGCTGATTTTGTCTTGATGGGTCCTGGATCTGGTTTAGGTAAATAAACAATGGCTAACAATGGCTAAAAAAATAATTTTTCGCTAAAATATCTAGGATAGTAAAAATAGATAAATAAGTCTTTCCACAACGGAGTCATGATATTATATATTTATTTTTTATTCACAATATATATAATTTTACTTATATTTTCAGGGTACATTTTAGCAGATGAAGGCTATGATGTGTGGATGGGCAACGCTCGTGGGAACTACTATTCTCGTAAACATTTAAAATTACGTCCCGATGCGTTATTAAACACAGATTTCTGGAACTTCTCATGGGATGAAATAGGGAACATAGACGTAGCGGCTATGATAGATCGTGCCTTGGAGACCACTGGAAGATCTCGTTTGCATTACATTGGATTTTCTCAAGGCACAACTACTTTCTTTGTTTTGGCATCCCTAAAGCCTGAATATAATGATAAGATTATATCCATGCATGCTTTAGCGCCTGTCGCTTTCATGGCCAATAACAGGAATCTTCTGTTAAACGCTTTGGCACCTTTTTCTAGGAGTTTATCGGTATGTTGTTATTACTTATTTTATAGATCGCGTACGAAGTTTTTATTAAATCTCAATAATAATCCCAAAACATATCATACGCCTAAAAATATACTACAAAAATATGAATAACAAGCCAAGTACACTAAACTAAACCCAGTGATTTGCGAAGTATCGCTTTAGGGCTCAGGGCTATACGTACAGATATCGGCAAACTTCTTGAGCTTTAAACAAGCGAGTGGGGGAAAGTTTGCGCATCGCGGGACACAAACGTCAACTGATTTACCAATCACGCGATCGACACGTCACTCTCCCCGCTCCCGCCGCCTCCCGTCCCAGTGATACCCAAAAATCGTTTCTGCGCAGGCAAGGACATTTGTTTAAGATGTTTGCTGGTATCTGTATTAAACTTTCAAACGGCCTGAGATGTGGCGCTATTAACATTGCCTACCTATTTTTCTATATCCTCAACTCCAAATAAAATTGCGATAATTATATGTTCTTGGCTTGTATTATTATGTAGTATCATTCCGAAGGGAAAAATGTTTCTTCTCCGTTTAATATGGGTTTAATTAATTTATATGTACTATTTTTTTTCAAAACGGAATATATTTAGTTTCGTTTGCTTATTGGAACTAGGGTGCGAGAGTGATAAGGACATTTAATTCTATTTAAAGGTATTAATTTGTTTATGAGGCTTATAAGAAATAAGTTAATATATACCTAAACTTTCAGATATTAGCAAATCTAATTGGAATTGGCGAGTTTATGCCAAACAGACTTATCTATACATGGGCTGGGGAAGCATTTTGCAAAGATGAAGCTCTATTCCAACCGATTTGCAGCACTATTCTATTCTTGATCTCAGGTTGGAATGAGAATCAACACAATACGGTGGGGTGTTTTTCTTATACCTACTATAAATTTCAACGATATTGTTCTACTGACGACACAAATTTATCTGCTATTAATTGGTAGTAGAAATTGATACCACTTATACAAATACGTTGAATTACGATTCAAAAATATTTCTTATCCACTTTCATATCTTGAAAGGGTGTATGATACAGGACCGATAGTCATTACTACCGATTCCCATAATTAAGACATCGTGAGACTTATATTTTTCGTTTTGTTTGTAATCAAATAAATTCAGTTAATACTGTTAATAATCAAGTAATCATTGTAATCAAACTTAACATCTAAATCGCGATCGCTATTGATGTTCAGGGTAAACTTACTGGGGTAACACTCCGATTCGTGACTCCCTTTGAAATATGGTAACAAATAAATTTCTTCAGAGAATAAAATATGAAATGTTTCAGACAATGATGCCTGTCGTTTTCGGCCACACTCCAGCCGGGGCGTCGGTAAGGCAATTCGCCCACTACGGACAGGGTATATCTGGCAACAAATTTCGTCGTTTCGACCATGGTATGACAAAAAATTTGCTCACGTATGGCAGAATCAGCGCCCCAGATTACGATTTGAGGAAAATAACAACACCTGTATTTTTGCACTACTCAAGTAGTGATCCCTTGGCCCACGTAAATGATGTTGACAAATTATGGTCAGAACTGAAAAACCCTGTTGGAAAATTCAAAGTTCAAGAAAAAACATTCAGCCATTTGGATTTCATGTACGGGATCGATGCAAGGACCTTGGTTTATAATAGAGTTATCAGTTTTCTACATGTTATGGATGCTTTGGAAGTCTAAATACACAAATTTATTGTCTTCTTTGTTTTATTTTTTTGTAGTTTAAGGCTGGCTAAAACGAGAAAACTTGTAACGCGGTTGAATCAATATTTTTAATAATAAATTGGTGTCTGCTTTTAGTTGTAGTAACAACTATGTATTATATATTGTTTTTCAAAATGCGGTCATTATAGCAATAGTGTGAACTACCTTCACTTTCACATAATATGGATCTTATTATTAGCATTGCATGCTACTTGACGGTTCTAGACGATTTAATATTTATTAGAATTGAGTTTTTTTTTGGCCAAAAAGTTTTTCTATGATAGTATCTAATTTTAGTAAACTACATTTGCGAATATACAAAATCTTTAGTGATAGCGATACGTGCCGAGACTTATGTTTCAAGGATTAATCTTAAAATAACTATTTCAGGCAACAACTATTTTACGAATTTAATTCCATGGCTCGTGCCCCTATTATATAATGGTTGTCATAACGTAATAGTCCAAGATCCCAGGGCCGCCAGACATCACGTATTTTCTGACGGATGAAATGTGGACGATTGAGTAGTGTTAGTATGTACTATGATCGTATGCCTACCTGCTAGCTTGGTCAAACGGCCAATTTCCAGGTATCAGGTAATCAAGGTACACAAAAACATTACTTACTTCACGTAAATTCTCATGGCTGATTTTTATATATGTTTTCGAGTGTATAGTTAAAAATAAATTGTCAATACTCCCAGACACTTTCCGTCGGCCATATTGCTTGACAGACGCTTTAAGGGTCTCAAAATAATTAGTCAACTTCACGTAAATTCTGACGCTCCATTTTTATATATGTTCATCCGACAACTATTTTAAAAGCATTGACATTCATAGCTTCATTTAGACAGACCGATCCAAGGGGCCAATCATCCCCTAAACTAAATTTTAATATCTCTGTGAGTGGGAGAGCATTATCTACGCGCATGAGACTGAATGAGACCGACTGCGCTATTAAGGCCATGAAAATTACTTGAACAGATATTTTATAATTTTTAGAACTTTTGTTGACAAGTAAATTATAGCAACAAAAATAAGAAAAAAAATTGACACATAATACATAATACTAAAGTTAGCCGACATTTTTAATTTTTTTTTCAATTTATTAATTAGAACTAAAAAATATTTTTTTAAAATACCACTTATATTTAAATAGCAGCAATTTTTTTAATTAATTATTTATTGGAAATTTGGAAACAAAGTGGGAAAATATTAATTCTTCAATATTTCTTAACAGTGGCTTTTAATCTTCATTATCATCATCGTTGAAATTAGATTCATCATCCAGCTAATCTTGAAATTGAATATATAAATCGTGATCGTCATCATCAGCATTATCCTTATTTTCTTCCTCTGTAAAAAACAAGTTAAACAATGAAGGTCTGAAAAACTAAAAAGATACAAATAATATGAGAAACGAAAATACTTTACCTGATTGTTCTTCCAGCGACTCACTGACAAAACCCGGTAATTGATCTCCATCGAACCAATGAAAATCATATTTACCATCTTGTAGTGTCCAGCCATTGTTTTCGGGGTTGAAAATATTTATCATCTTCATACTTGCATTGTTCCAAAGACTAGCGATATAGCTAGCCCGTCGAAACTGTTGCCAAAGCTCACTTTTACAAGGTGGTAAGTTACTGGCATCGAAGTTTCTTAAATTCTTTCGATTGAATTCTTCATTTATATCAGATACCATGTATGTATTAATAAACAAATTTAGTCTGGCAGCATCTACATCAATTATTCCAGGAACGTTGTAAACATCACAGATACATTTTTGTATTATGTTGAATACACGTTCAAGTAATTTTCATGGCTTTAACAGCGCAGTCGGTCTCACTCAGTCTCATGGGCGTAGATAATGCTCTCCCACTCACAGAGATATTAAAATTTAGTTTAGGGGATGATTGGCCCCTTGGATCGGTCTGTCTTCTTGTCAATGCTTTTAAAATAGTTGTCGGATGAACATATTTAAAAATGGAGCGTCAGAATTTACGTGAAGTTTACTAATTATTTTGAGACCTTTAAAGCGACTGTTAAGCAATATGGCCGACGGAAAGTGTCTGGGAGTATTGACAATTTATTTTTAACTATACACTCGAAAACATATATAAAAATCAGCCATGAGAATTTACGTGAAGTAAGTAATGTTTTTGTGTACCTTGATTACCTGATACCTGGAAATTGGCCGTTTGACCAAGCTAGCAGGTAGGCATACGATCATAGTACATACTAACACTACCCAATCGTCCACATTTCATCCGTCAGAAAATACGTGACGTCTGGCGGCCCTGGGATCTTGCTCTATAAAACACACTTATTATATCTAGACCAGTCATTATAGACATTCGAAATCGAAAATTTGATAATAATTCCAAAAGTTTTCAAACTTCGGTCAAGTGAATGGTACATTGGGACGACAATAAATCTCATTTTGCAACCTTGTCCGCAGTCCGGAACATTGTTAAAATTGCAATTAAATTAATTTTTGCTGTATGGTCGTGAAAAAAATTCCAAAAGTTCTGCAAACTTGGGGAAGTTTTCGATATAATATTTCATATCACGTATAAAATTTGCAACCAACCTAAGTGTACGGAACATTTTTTGTTATTTATTTTATTTTCGATATATCTGTCAAATTTGCAGAACTTTTGGAACGTTTTCCTTCAGTTTAATAAAGAAAAACATTAATTTTTAATAACAAAAAATGTTCCGTACACTTAAATTGGTTGCAAATTTGACACGTGATGTAAAATAATATATTTAACACCACTCCAACTTTGCAGAACTTTTGGTATTTTGGTCTCAAGAACTGAGCAAATTATCATTTATTGCATTTTTAACAATGTTCCGGACCGCAGAGCAGGTTGCAAAATTTTATAGTTTGTTTTAATACCACTCCCGACGTTACATCAAAATTTGAAAACTTTTGGAATTATAATGAATTAATTGTCTTGACTGACTGGACTAATCGGCAACATACAGGCAATGAGATAACGTGTAATATCCGATAATTTCAATTTAAGATTTCACTGCCACTGAAACCCACACACACACAAGTGACATTGAAATCATTTAAAAAATGGTAGCAACATTTGAGTTCAACTGCTTAAAGATCTGAATGAGCTGGTTCGTAATATAAAGTAGTAAGGTAACGACTTTAATGCTCCTTGTAAGAAACCAGTCAAAAATTAAAAATTACCGCCACTGAGCCTCAGGTTCTTACACGAAACTTCGCGCTAAGTATGATTGTAACACGTATGTCATTATATGTCAAACACGTATTGGATTTTAACATACGGGAGTCATAGCCGTACTCTAGGTTATATTTAAGCATTGAATATATAATTAAGATTGTATTCTAAAAATAAATTCAACATTTCTAAAATCAGACTGATTTGTTAAGTCGACACATATTCATATTCCATGAAAACGACATCGCAAGTAGGTAGGTACTAATTGCTAATGAAATCCGGATTTTAAAGTAGGATTAGTATTTACAATTGAGATTATACAATCAATGCAATATTGCTTGATTTACTATATTTTGATAACTATATTTGGTATCTTGGTATGGCCATTCACGGCCTGACAATAAAATACTTCCTAGGAAATGGAAATAATAAAAAGGGAAATTAAATCAATTAGTTCTGTTGGCAAGTTATTTGATATCTTGATAGTTGATCAAGATACTTAGAAGAATTTTGACTTATTACTTCCTCCAAGATATATTTTTTGGTGGGGTTCTGTATTGTCCATAATCATTCATTCCATTTTATATTAAGCGTAATTTTGGGTAGCTAAATTTAACTTTAGTAAATGGAGTAATGTTGAATCTGTATAAATCAATCAAGTCTACACTTTATGAATATAACATCTCTTACACTAGGATTTTTAAAATATACTTAGAATTTTCAGAGATTTCGAGAGTTTTAAAAGACATCATCGGACGAACCGGAAGTAGAAATCACACACAAAGATGCAAATCATGTTCTCAATAACATTTTTAATAACTTTTATTATTTCACATTTAACCCTTGAAACTATTTACGATAGTTTATCATAGATTATAATTAGGTTTATCTATTTATCTTTATTATTAAAAACGCCCGAATTTAAGAACATTGGGCTGTATAATTTCTGTATGCAAACTAGCAAAAATGTTTAGATTATTATTAATTGTTGGTTTATTTTTATTAACAAGTGCTGGAAGATCTCCTCATGCTGACTACGTGACTCGTCTAAACCAGGAAAGCGCTTTTGGACCAACACTTTCGGACAATCTCCTTTTAGATGCTATTCTAGATGTAGTATGTACCTTTTGCTTACTTTGAATTGTTTTGATAAAAATCCAGTATTAGGTTCTGTTAAAATAATATAGTAACACAATTACGACGAGAAAGCAATGCTATATAGAAAACATCGCGGCTCCCCTTTATTAAAATCATTTCTCCTTAATCATATTATCTAACAATTGTTTTAAAAAGCTTGTTACTAACCCTACCTAGTTCCTAACCTTGTTCCTAAAATACCTAACCAATTATTAGGAATGTCTAATATTAAACAACAATAGTAAATATTTATGTGTTTCAAGCCTGATATGATCAGAAGATACAACTATCCGATGGAGGAACATTTTGTAATTACTCCTGATGGATATATTCTGGGCGTGCAGCGGATTCCCCACGGTCGAGACAGGAACAATATACCTGGAGACAGGCCAGCTGTCTTTGTTATGCATGGCCTTTTGAGCTCCTCAGCCGATTACCTGATCTCAGGTCCTGGAGATGCTTTAGGTAAACTTCTTGTTATATTTTTCTTTTCACGTACTTATTATATCATTTTCTATACCTATAAGTCTATGACTGTCTAATCAAAGTATTAAATAGGTTAATTAATTTTTTTATGAGGCGCAGGTAGCAGTTTAGAAGTGTTGTATTAAATTGAAAATTTATTTAAAGCTTACATCCTGGCGGAGGAAGGATATGATGTGTGGCTTGGCAATGCTCGCGGAAATTATTATTCGCGGAAGCATTTAACACTCAACCCCGAAGGGGAAGACACTTTATCATTTTGGGACTTTTCCTGGGATGAAATTGGAAACATTGATTTACCAACGATGATAGACTATGTTCTCGCTCAGACTGGTAAATCGGCGTTGCATTACATTGGTATGTCTCAAGGAACTACGTCATTCTTTGTTATGGGTTCCTTGCGGCCGGATTACAACAAAAAGATAATCTCAATGCACGCTTTGGCACCGGTAGCGTATTTGGGACATACCAAGCACTCTCTATTGAGGCATATAGCGCGTTATTCAGCAAATCTTGCGGTAAATATATTAATTATAAATTAATTCTAGCCTAAAAAAAACTCACTTTTATGTATTCAAAAAGGATTTCAACAAATTGATTGCATATGTTTGATTTTTAGGCTTTAGCGCGTTTGATTGGTCTTGGAGAATTTTTACCAAACAGTGTTATATGGACATGGGTTGGTCAGAATATGTGCAAAGACAAAGCACCATTACAAGTAGTCTGCAAAAATATTTTCTTTTTCATAGGAGGCCATAATGAAGATCAATTCAATGCTGTAAGTAATAAGAGAGCTTCAAATATGTAAACGTAGTTTAATAAATTATAAATATGTATATAATCGTTGATATTCTATTTAGTAATAAAAACTAAATTTTTGAGCAGCGCTTCTATAACACTAGATTCAGTAGGGCTTCAAGCGGCTGGATATTTGATATTGATGTCTACTATAACTTTAGTGATGTTCTACTTTGACGAATAGTTTCCGCAGCGTCCACGATATAGTGATTGTATTTGTTTGTGTTTTCTACCTTTTTTGTAAATATTGTATAGGCTCTTGATCAGGGGTTATTCTAATTGTGAACGTATCATGGGTCCAGTTATTTTGAAGCCAATGCAAACAAATAAACAAAATTACAATAAATTATAGTAGACATGGATTTTTATACACGCTTATATTTTAACATTAGTTTTATTTAGAATAATTAACTTGATATTTAAAAATAATATGTATAACAGTGTAAAACAATAACACACTGGACTACTAAATTGGACTGTGTCTAATTAATTGTGTTTTTTATTATTATATTTTAATACGTTAATTATTTATTATTTACAGACTTTGTTACCGGTTAAATTCGGTCACTTCCCCGCCGGTGCCTCAGTCCGTCAGTTAAGCCACTATGGGCAGAGTATATCAACTTCAATGTTCCGACGATATGACCATGGTTGGGCTCAAAATCTATTAAGATATGGATCACCTGAGCCCCCTCGCTACAACTTATCAAATATAGTCTGTCCTGTATACCTTCACTATTCCGAAAGCGATCCATTAGCTGATGTCATTGACGTCAATAAATTGTTTAATGAATTGGGTGGTACTCCAATAAGGATACGTGTTCCTGACAAAAAATTCAGCCATATTGACTTCGTATGGGGCATTGATGCAAAAACCTTAGTCTATGATAACGTGATAGAAATCATGAAAAACTTTGATAAAACCGGAAAAGAAACAAAATACTTTAGATAAATATAGAATTAGGAATTATTAATGTTATATTATTATATAAATATTCGATGTTCTCAATAGAAATATAAGAGATAAATTGTAAGCTGTGTATTTTATTTACTAATCACTGTCTATATACAAATAGTGTGTGACTATATGATAGACACGGCCGTGAGTTGTACGTTTATTTATCGATAGATTTTGACAACCGCTGATGATTAAACATCGTAGCTACTCCGAGTCATTTATACCTCAGACAATTAATATACAAATCATTACTAAGGAAAAGTAACTCTCGTGGTAATTACAAATTTGATACACGTTCTGACAACGTGTATCAACATAACAAATATGTATTTACCTAATAATTCTAAATGTTATAGATTTATTGAAATATTCAAAAGCAAAAGAGACCCAACAATGACGTAGCATAATATTGCAATTGGTATTACATATTTTTGAAATTGCGTGAACTTGATTTGGACTATTTTTTTTAAATCGTTAAAAATACAGTTTTTTGTATTAGTTACTCTTTTTTTTTAAATAATATATTATTAAAAATACTTATATTTATGCATTAGGGTAATAACATAAAGTATGTACAGAGAAGCTGCACCAAATACCCAATTGAAGACGCATATATATCTCCCTTATACCTTACAGATACCTTATGGCTAACATTATAAAAAGGTTGATTATAATTGCATATTATGTTTAAGAACGTTTTGTCGTACCTATTAATATCTAAAGAATAAATTTAAGAAATGCTCTGAATCTCAATTGCCTTAAAGAATTATCAGGCGCTTATTGCTGTCCTTTTACTGCTGATATAAAATGATTTGTTGTTTATATACGAAATATTGCCAGAATTTTTACACATTTTATAGTACATGGATAAATTTTATTTAATGATAATGATAATTGTGATATGCCATCTCTTGATTAAAAGGTTTGCATAACAGTTATTAAAAGGAAGCAATTAAGAATTCTCAGAAATGCTGTTGACTGTGGGGGTGTTCTGTGTATTAATGGTAATTGTCGAAACGTCAACACATGCTAAATACCTATGTGGAGTAATTTGTTAAAAGCAATGTTTTTGGAAAAGTATCAGAAGAAAACTTTGAAGATGCAAGATTAGACGCGGTAAGTGCATTTAAAGAGTAGTTGGTCTAGCGGCTTCAACGTGCGACTCTATCTCTGAGGTCGTAGGTTCGAATCCGGGTTGTGCAACAATGGAATTTCTGCTTACGTACGGATTTAACACGCTCTTACGGTGATGGAAAACATCGTGAGGAAACCGGCTTGCTTAAGTTTTAAATAGTCGACGGCGTGGGTCGTGCTCAGAAGGCAAATCACACACTTGCCTATTAGAAAAAAAACACGAAATAGATACAGAAATTTGAGGCCCAGACCTAAAACAAATTTAAATTGAAACTATGACAGTATTAGCATATTTTTTTGTTACAGAATGTTACTAAAACGAATCTAGTATGGTAAACTGAGGCTAAAATCGTATTTTAGATAGAAAGTTCTATCAAACATTAGAAGTATTTGTTGATAACTTCAGATAACTAACACTATAGTTTTGAGTTATTACTTCTATTAACATTTGTTTTTTGCAGGAATGTAGTCTTGATGTATTCATTAGCTGATGCACTGATGATTCATTAAATCTATTATCTAGTGGGCTGTTTTGGAAATCGTATTAAAATACACAATCCTACACTCTAGACTCTCCAGGATTTCCTGTACCCGCAATCACGATCGTGTGCTCGAACGTAGTAAAGTTGCAGCGTCATTGGAAATAAAACCATTCGAACCACCTGAAAAAAAATTGCTCAATGCTGTTTCTAGGATAAACATGACTGAATTTGCTTACTATTTGAAATCCTTTCTTTTAACTAAAATGTGTTGTAAATGCTTATAGAAGGAAACTGAAACTGAACCTACATTAGGCTGCTAATCAATATAGTGGCAATACTCACTTAAACAATTTCTTGGTTACCGTACTGCCACGCTCAGAAGCTCCCAGGTTCGACACAAAATAACCACGAGTCTACATATCATATTTTTCAGCATTAATAAGAAACTTTCATTATTGTACACAGCCCTGAATAAATATTTACGATTGTTTATCAGTGATTATAATTATGTTTATCTCTTTAATCGAAAATAAAAGCATTTCTGTTAATTGTCTGATAATGTTTGTAAATGTACAAGCAAAATGATTTATTTATTAAGTTCTGGAAGATCTCCTTATGGTGACTACTTATATGAATTGTTAAGACATACTGTTTAATAATAAAAAAAATAGTGCATAAAAATATAAAGATAATAATTTTATACTGTAGTCAGTATCTATATTTTGAAGCCTGATTTGACCAGAAAATACAACTATCCCGTTTTGGAACATTTTGTAATTACTCCAAATTATTATAGAATATATCAATCTAGCATGGCGTCGTTGAAATAATGCAAAGCTTTGATAAAATCGTAAGATAAACAAAGGTGTTTAGGTAATAAAATTATGAATTCTCCAGGTTCTCAATATTATTTAAGATATTTATTCTATGTTTATTTTAGCACTAGGTTGGTCTTAAAGTACGCACAGAAATAACAATTGTTCCTTAATGTTTATTTATGATTTGTAGCATCAGTTTAGTAAAACGATATTAATTATTTCCATCCCCCTGCACATAGTCGACATCTGTATGGTTGCTATAGACAATAAATACAAAGTAATGATACCAGATAATTATTTTTTCTTATAAAAATAAAATGTGATGTGAAGTGAACACTTTTGTTTTAATGACAATTATTTGTCATTAAGTATATCTTTACGGGGATTGTATGTACTAAAATGAGAATAATAATATAGTTGATCAAAATGACAGTTAAAGTGCATTATCTTGAGCCATGAATACCAAAAAATAACATAACATCCTAGTGAATTTAAAATATAAAAAAATATCATGAATCTGCGCTTTAAGCAAAATGCAGAAGAGCAAAAACAGTCGTAGAAAAGTTATTTTAGAAGATGCTAATATACCATACAATTTTTCAATTGATAGAAATAAAAATAAGCTTTTCTTTTGCATAAACGCTGATGAACTTTGTGATCAAAGCTTTCAGTCGGCAGTTGTAGATTTAGAAACTGCTTCTCCATGGATTATACCAAGCATTCGGAACGGGTTTGCAAGCGCAGTAGATAACAATACAAGTACAGTTTATTTGGCTGGCAGTGATGGAATTTATAGATATAACGAGCATCTTAAGGACATAGAAAACCCAGCCATCATTGAGAATATAGATATATTTGATATGAAATTTAATGAACTGTTGTATTTTATCGATACGGCAAATCTAAATTTGTATGTTTTGAAAAACGGTAAAAAAGTTTGTTTTACAGTCATAGAAGAGTATGGCATACAACATTTTACCTTTGCTGGGCATCTTGTTATATTTTCAAATTCAAATGGATTATATTATTTGGATAAAAATAATAATAAAAACATTCCCGTTTGGTTTACAAACAATGTTAATAATATCCGAGGACTGGTTACTGATGTGGAGGGAGTGCCACACATTGTAGCTCAGGATGGAATTTATTCTATTGACCTTAAAACTATGAACGTGAACAAATTGATGACGTTACAAGACGGCTTTGCGTTGGATTTTGATAGGTTCAACAATATGGTCTATAGTGATGGACGATCTGTACTAAAATTAATCAAGTAAAAATCTACGCGAGTATGATTTATAATTTATAAGTAACTTTTTATTCATACCTAATTTGTATTTGTCGGATGTTTTGGATCTAGCCATAAACATTTAATGACATTCAAAATAATAATTTTTGCTGCAATATCTTGTGCAATGCCTCTAAGAATTTTCAGGCGATTCACGTGTTGCTGTTAGTTCCATCGCTGACGTTAAATGCTGAGTTGTTTATAAGAGTCATATTACTACACATTTCATTAAGCATGAATGAACAAAAATATAAATTTATCGCATGTATTGATTGTGATATGCAATTTTATCTCTTGAATGATCATTATAAAAGCCCATTATTCATTGAATAGAGTCATTTAAGGAACGACTTAGAAATGCTGTTGATAGTGGCCACGTTTTGTGTATTACTGGCAACAGTAAGTGGGTCACCAAATGCTAAATTTGTTGAAGAATTAGCTAAAAACAATGTTTTTGGAAGCGTATCAAGCAGAGTTCTTGAAGATGCCAGATTAGATGTGGTAAGTGCATATACGAATGATATATATTTATTTAGACTTAAAAATTATAACTAACTAACTAACAAGTCTAATACTGGGTAGTATTTCCTTTTATACTTATACAAAATATTTTTTTTAGCCCCAATTAGTTAGAAAGTATAAGTACCCCTTAGAAGAACACCATGTGATAACTCCAGATGGATACATATTAACCCTACATCGTATCCCTCATGGACGCGACAGAAACACACAATCTGGTAACAAACCAGCAGTGTTTGTTATGCATGGATTACTATGCTCCTCAGCTGACTGGGTACTCACTGGACCTGGCGTTGGACTGGGTACGTCTTCTATATTTTTTCCGACACAGATTATTGTATCTTTGTTTTAATGAGTTTAATGCCGGGTACAATTTATCCTTTCTTATGTCTTGTAAAATAACAAACACATTTTTTTCATAAAATAATTTTTCAGGGTATATTCTCGCAGAGGAAGGTTTTGATGTATGGCTAGGCAATAACCGAGGAAACTACTATTCAAGGAGGCACTTGCTCCTAGATCCTAATGACACTAACAGTACCGCTTTTTGGAAGTTTTCTCTTGACGAAATGGGAAACGTGGACTTAAGTTCCTCAATTGATTATATTCTACGAAGAACAAGTAGGCCCAACCTTCACTACATTGGAATGTCACAAGGCACTACCATTTACTTTGTATTAGGATCACTTCGACCAGATTTCAGTGAAAAGATTGCGTCAGCCCACATGTTAGCTCCTGTTGTATTTAACACAGGAAACGGTAGCCCTCTTATGGATACTGCAGCACCCATTGTTGCAGCCGTTCTGGTAATTAATTAGTCTTGCTTTTGTACAAGCTATTTCTGAACGAAAAAAATAAATTATTGCTTTATTCGTATATTGCACATTTTATTATAAAGAAAAGCCAATATTTTTCATGTTTTATTCCAGTTTAAATGATATTTTATTTATTTTTAGTCATGGGCAACCGATAATGGTTTTGGTGAATTATTGCCAAAGAGTGATTGGATGGCAGACATTGCACGTAGATATTGTAGGGACGGAGTTGCAACTCAAAGTCTTTGCAGTACTATACTCTTTATTCTCGGTGGTTGGAGCGAAAGTCAACACAATGCGGTATGCCATTATTAAGCCAGCTCTAAATATTTAAATGAACCGGATTGTTTATCCAAATCATGCAAATGAAACATAGCCTCGCAATTATAATATTTTTTTGTTCTTTTCAGACCCTTTTGCCTGTTAAACTAGCCCACACACCAGCCGGCGCCAGCTTGAGGCAATTCGCACACTTGACTCAGAATATGGCGTCAAAGAAATTCAGCAGATACGATTATGGCCCAATTCAGAATATGCTGCGCTACGGCAAAACTACACCGCCAGAATACAATTTGCTTAACATTAAAACCCCTGTTTTTGTACATTATTCTGATGGTGATTCTAGAACAAATGACATTGACATTAATCTGTTATACGACTCGCTTGATACGACCAAAGAATTAATCCGTGTGCCAGACGATAACTTCAGTCACGTTGATTTCATGTGGGGCAAAAATGCTAAAACTGTTCTATATGATAGAGTAATAAGTGAAATAAGGAAGATTGAAAGTTCTCGAAAATAAAATAACATAAAACTAAGTTGTATTGTGTAGTTTTATTTCTTTTGAAGTAAAAATTTCAATTTATTCAAAGAAAAATCAAATGATTTTATATTGAGACATTAATATAGTCAGTGAATTTTGTAGTAGCCCAGGCTGTACATTTTGCTCACGTAGGCACATATTAGTTTTAAACAAGTTTTTTAATATAATTTATAGCATCAAACTATTTTGATGATATCATTCTATTTATTAGCATTAATATTTTGCTATAAAACAGTTTTACTTTTAAATATTACATTTCCCTATAATTTAAAGCGTGTCTCAAAACTAATAATGTTAGTTGTACAATACAAAAGTAATTCTGAATTATCATATTTTTTAAGAACTTATAAAATAGAATATGTACAGTTCTATATTATTAATCATGTCATGTTATTAATAATCAAGCCACTTTAATTTTGTATAGTAGTTAAAGACTGGAGGTTTGCTTTTTGACGATTGCAAATTTACGATTACAAAAAAGTTTAAACAAAATTGATTCCCAAGAATTTGTCTAAAGTATATTTCACTACAAGTTAGGGAATCTGTTGGCTCTGTAATATACATGATATATGTACTTTAAGTACGTACAGTTTGTTGAGTTGCGTTGCGTAAGGATCCTATCTGTTGAGTTTAATCTTACATTTGAACAGAGTTATTTCGCTACGAGTATAAGATAATAATATGGTCGTTTCATACATTGGTTTGTCATAAATTACATTTTTAATAAGAAGGTTGAGTTAATACGACATAATTATTTAATTCTTTATTATTGGCCACAGCAAATTAGGAAAAATATTATTACACAGTCTATGAGCTAGGAACAGAATCACAAAACATTTATACATTACACCAACTACAATTTTTGAATACACGGATACAATATTTATCGTTCTAGAGAAAAGAACATCAAATAATAGTCGCGATAAGTTGCATATTCTAAAGCACAACACTTCATTGGACAAGCATTTGAAATTACTACATGTTTTAGCAAAACCTAAACTAATACAAACTGTCAGGTATATTTATACAATAATATATTGAATATGGGCCAAAAATATCAAACACATTTCCGTAGATGCGTTTAAAATCTGAAAATATATTCACCTCTGCAATATAAGAATTAATGTCATATTTTATAAGAAAATTTAAGCCTAAACATTAATTGACATTAAAGTACTGTTTAGGTAAATAAGAATATTAAAAATTTAATTCTTTATAAATAAGCTCTGTAATATAAAACTTTGTGGATATGGATTTTTGATTTAAATATAATTTGGATAGTAGTAGTTTGTAGAGATAAGACAAAATGGCTGGACAATAGGAAACAAAATCTTTAAGATTTTTTTTCAGTATAGGATACATTTATAAAAAGTATAATTATATGTTTCAGATAGTGATTCCAATCACTAAAAAAATTTCATATAACTCTTCAAAAATTCATCCAACTTCCGGCAGGAATTTAAAATAATCACTATTACTACAATATTTTTCATGACATTGAATTTCAGAATGTATCGTTTCAAAAATAAGTGACCAATTTTTTTCCAAACCATTGATTAGTGTCATATTTGTTTAGTAATATATTTCCACTTATCAATGATGTCAATACAAGATGTAAATAACACACAAGCATTTGGCATTCGTTAAATAAATAGCCAAAAACTGAAATACAAAAATAGTTCAGTGTTTTGTAAATAAAATACATTATCGTTTCACACTAAAAGCTCTAATGAAATCAAGCCGAAAAATCGCATAGAAATCTTACTTCATAAACATCAATACGATTCTACAATTGTATACACATTGAAAATTTTCACATCGATTATAAAATACTAAATATCCATAATTACAAATACTTAAGACTAACAATGAAAAATCAGTCGACAAGACAAGAACAAGATATGATAGAACTTCTCAACGCTCTGAAGCTCATATTAAAGCTTAGGTTGTGGCACAAAGTTTTGCGGTGAGAGCTGTGCAAGATAGGTGAGGTCAGAAAGCCATGAGGGATATTGATAACGAAAGTAAATAAAACGAGTCTATTGTTGAGATGGGACCGTTCAAACGTAGCAATTTGATAATAAACCAAATGCAATCTTTCTCTCAGATTGCATGCTTTTATCATTTTTTTTAAAAGACAGAAAGTTTCTTCGAATAATGGATATCATGCAAGCTTAGAACACGGCGTCTTAAACTCGGCGTTGTTAAACCTGGTTTACTCTAAGGCCTCGGTATATTAAATATTGGATGGGATGAGCTATTCAGATAAAGAAATGCGTCTCCTTCTCTTGTTTTACCCGACTTTAGCACTGATTTGACACTAATTTGTCGGAAACATTTAATGTACTTTTATAATCTCGTCATTCAAGTACGCGATACTTTTCGATCATTTAATAAAATAATCATATAAGGTGAAATTGCTACGTTTCTTCAGGTCTTACATATTCATAGAGAACTACAAACACAACAACAAGTCTTATAATACTTGGTCGGGATTTTCTACTAGATTCTAACAACTAGGGACATAAGCTCTGAGAGTGCAGGCTATACAGTAAATACATATACATATATATATATTTAGAAAACCAACATACGCAATATTCTCTCAATACAAGATACAGTCTTTGGTACACATTAATTATACATATACATCTATAATTTAATACTGATAAAATTTTCTTATCTCATAATACTTTTTGTAAAAACCAACTCTTTAAATACATCGAAATCTTTTTAAATATACTTTTCAATAATATATTGTCGAAATGTTAAATGGACGTTGTGCAGACAGAAACAGCGAAGGATAGTTTTATATTTGTAAATACAATTAAAATTAAAAGAAAATTTATTCAGCGAATCGCAGTTTTTGTTTTTTAACGAAATCCATAGCCATTTTGTCCGTGTTTCGAGATTCCAGAATCTGCAAAATCGGGTGTCCTGTAAGATTAATAACAAGTTATTAATGCGAGCTTATAATGGAAAAACAAAACAAATATATAAAAAACACATTCTGAAACCACCTAATCAAGAAGCTTTCCCACCACGGTTAACAAAACGACATAATACATATATATCTAGCAGCTTGAAGCAGAGCTTGAAGCGTTGAAAGATGAGGTGAGGTGAAGGATGAGGTTGAGGATGAGGACAATCAATCGAAGAATAGTAAATATGGAAAAATGTTCCATAAAGGCGAAATTGGAGGCCAAAGAGGAGTTGGTTTTTATAAAACTCCATAGGAGATTTCATCGGTATGACGGAAGGACTATAAATAGGATACTGCATTTAATAATACCCAGCTTCAAAAAAATATGGTCAATCATCCAAGTCTACGCACTAACTGAACAAGCTGAAGAACTAGAGTTTTTATAAAACTCCATAAGAGATTTCATCGATGTGACGGAAGGAATAGCCATACTGCATTTAATCATACCCAGCTTCAAAAAATTATGGTCAATCATCCAAATCTACGCACTAACTGAACAAGCTGATAAACTAGAACATCTTCCAAAATCACTCATCATCACACTATCTCAAATTATATAAGTAGGCGCTTGAAACAATGATGACGAATACATACATGTTCTAAGAGATCTCCTCTTAGAACATAATCTTACAATTACGAACAGCATCTTCAAGAAGAATAAAAACAACAAGTGGACATGGGTCTCCCCTAATGGAAAGTACAAAAATGAAATACATTATATTATAAGTAGCCACACAAAGCTATTTACAGACACCGAATTAATTTCAAGGTTAAATTTAAATACTAGCCATCGCATGGTTAGAGCATCGTTTAAAATGGGACCCCCTAAGATTCATCGAAAGCACAATAGTTGCCTAGCAGAAGAATATGTCTTCTCGTAGAAACTAACGAACCAACATCATACCTACAACTCAGATCAGAGAAATCGAAGAAACAGAAAGACTTGACATAAGAAGTTGATTTTTTATATTAAGAATTGACAATAACTCAATTATTGATGGAATGATACCATAGAGACGGAAAACGAAGAAGAGGCCGACAACGCAAAAGACGGGAGGACGAATTAAAATTAACAGCAGCCTACAACTGGCGAAGAGCCGCAATGGATAGAGAACAGTGGAAAGGGTTAGAGGAGGTCTTTGCGAAAACCGAACAAAACAGAGATTTGAGGCACACCGAACTCCGAGATATACTGTAGTGAAAATATGTTTAAGACCATAGAGTTTCGGAATATAAAGGCTATATTATTATTATTTAATTATTTAATTTTTACAATATAATATAAAAATTAAAAGTGCCTGTACTTAAATTGAGGACATGCCATTTTTGAAAACGTAAGTAAATTTTTACGTTACGATAATAAACGTGTGTTTTCATTTTTTATTTGGCTTTATCTTATTACGTTTTAAGTAAACAGTATTATTTATATTCAACATTTCCGGCTTTACTACAAGTTCAGATCATCAATACTTATGATAGTAAATACAATTAGATAACACGTGATTAGATAAAAGTTAATTAGTAAATGTAATCATTTGTTTCAATTCGAGATGATTACCGTCAAATAATAATGTCGTGCGTCACTGAATTATCGTTTACATCCGCATATAGTTAGTTAGTTTAGTTAGTAGTTAGAATTTAGTTAGTTTAGTCTCATGATTTATTGTCACAATATCTAGAGTATACTTAGTAGCGTCATATGGTTGCGTATATTTTACTAGGATTTTAGACTTATATTTGTATTTTTCTATAGTTTTCTTAAGTTTTCTTATATTTGTATTTTTCTAAAGTTTTCTTTTAGAGCTTTTTACGCCGGCTTTTTCTCTCGGCCTACACCCTCTGTCTTCTTTGCCGATGAGTAGGGATGCCTACAAATTAAAATTTAATGACGTGGAATAAGTGATACACGTATCTTATGTTCCATAATAAACATATTTTATTTTATTTTAAGGTGCTGAAAATGTCTCTTACATATTATTTCTTTGCTTTAAAAAATATACAAAAATTAACTTTATATATTCTGGTAAGATGATATTATGACATAGATCAGAACCAATGTATTCTCCGATTTCAAAAAAACTAAGGAGGTATACAATTCAACGTGTATATGTGTCTTATAATAATTTTCGTATAGTAGATATCGTCAAGGATATAAGCGAGCGAAATGTTACAATTTGAATAAATAAACCTTTCAATATAAAGGTATTTATTATTGTATAATTGTTATTTATAGTGTGGTTTAGAATATCCCCCATATAGTAATAAATAAAAACAAGTCCTACATATTAATGTATGCTACACTAAACCAATTAAAACTTCATTTTAAAGAGTTACTAGCGACAAACCCTTTTTTCGGATCTTTTTATGGGCCATGCTTGCTGGGTAATCGGTGTGATTCAAACTTGTTAAGACGAAATTGATTAGTAATAATTTATTTTCGGTTTTGATCCAAACACAAATAAACACTTACCCCGATCATGTAACTGCATAAGTGGTAGCTCTATGGGCCTCAGAGGGTCCGGCGGTGCGTGACTATTGACCCCGGGCACACGTGAGATGGGTACAAAGGCTTCCCCGGCGAAATCGTCCGCGGTCAGCACATCCCGGTCCCACACGGATAAAGCCAGGGTCGCTTGTGGTGACCGACACGCCTCCAAGGACACGGCAAACTCGAAACACTCGTCCCACACCGGGTTCAGTGTTTTCTAGTAATATTTTAAAAGGGTTATTCCAATGAGGCTACAACCTCTTATTGTCATGTTTTTTTATTAATGGTTATTTTTTTATAGGCGATCGATATAAGTGATCAGCTTTCTGTGACTAATACACTTCATTGTTTTTTGGGTCACTTCATTATTGTATTTAAGTCGGGATTTATTTCGGTATGTCAGAAACATATTGGAGCGTGGTATATGAAAGTCATAGAGCGCCCTAAGCCTCGGCTTAGAATCATAATCTAACACTTGCCGTTTTCATTATAATGTTCTTCTTCGTAAGCATAATTGCATACATTGAAGAATAGTAGAAGAAGAATATAGTTATTTGTGCAGTGAGTTCGAACACACGATCTCAGAATGTTTTTAATACATTACATACATTTTTATTTTACAAGGACAATCCCTAAATTAAATGAATTAATTAATCTGTTATCTACCATCATAGATTTAAATCAATTCGATCACGTATGCACTGTCATGATATAATAGTTGATAACGTTCGAGGTAGCTATTGCTTTATTACTTTCTAGTTTTATATTTAATTTGAATATAGAAAAAACAATGAATGTTACTTAAACATTTTTAACGAAAGAAAACACTATCACAAAGAAGTTTATATAATCTGCATGTTCTGTTCTCCATGAAGACTAAATGGAATTTAATGTTTCCAAAGGTAGTAATGTCGAGATTTAAATATTTAAAGTCGGTAATAACATTAAGGCATGAATGTAATTAAAACCTGCATTTATTGAACAACCTCCAAGGAAGCAACAACAAAAATTTAAGTGATTTCGGACTTTCAAAGTTCTAATTACGTAACATTATAGAACAGCTGTTCCCAAGTACTAAGGAGCGTTATTAAAATGCACAGCAGTTGATTCATAATTTTAACTCTGTCGTAATGTCTATAGGGCTGGAAGCATCAATGATAGTGATCTTGTCACGGGGTCAAATATTGTGTAACTAAATTTTTTAATAAGACCTCGTAGACCCATAACAGAAAATGATATCACAAATTATTGTCTTTATTTGCGTGCTACGTAAATTAAATTTAAAATTTATGTTCAAACTTCAAAGTGTATAATTTTAATTCACAAAAAAAATATGTATATTTTTTAGAAGTATCGTGACCCTCAATAACATTACATTACATGCAGAAAACATACATCTGCGTAATTTTTAAGGCCAGTAGGTGATTAACCTTTTGATCCTGACAATATTTCAGAATAATTACTGAAACTTTCGCCAAACCAAGAACGTGTTGTACGGCATATGCGTTAACCGTTAAGACATACTTCGTACGTATTCTTTTTGTCATCTGAAGTAAACGGAACATTCAGCATGTATGATAAGTTTTGTCTATAATTTATGCTTTAATCATTATTTCGTTTTAACGTAAATAGTTAAAAATTTCTCTATTCATCATTGGCAATATGGGACCGATTTGTTTAGCATGATATTAATAATGCACGTAAATATAATTTAAAAAACTTGAACGGCAAATAGAATTAAATAACACACGCGTGAAAATTGAAATCTAGGGTTTTGCTCTCTAACCAAATGAAACCTCTGAGAGGATTCATTTATTTTCCCCAAATATAGTGGCCCATTAATATTCATGAAAAGGGTTTTATAGAACTGCGTTTTATGAATACAAAAATTATTATAGTATAAAAATTTAATTCTATTAATTATCTACTATAAAATAATAGTACTATTATTAAATAGATAATATGCTATTATTAATTAGATAATTTGTGCAATATGAAATGAAACTTTTATGTATTCAAATTTTAAAAACATAGTAATCACAACTCATTTCTGAAAAAGATTTCGAAACATATAGAATTATCGTTTTAGTGTAATTTATATGAATTTAAAAAAAAAACTTTATACCCAATTAACGATTTAAATTTTACGATAATTTAAGCGGAGGTTAGCGCTTCAACCATTTACGTGTTCTTGAGATTTCTAAATCTATATTATCTTTGTTATTTTTATTTATAAGCAAGCAGATAACCTTATGAGTTTCCTGAGCGTATCTTCTTTCGCGTGAAGTATGAAAAATAATTTCAGCCGAGTTCAAACAAACGACGGCAGTTGAAGGTAAAACCTCACTGCTGTTAAAGGTTATATCTGCAATTAAATATGGCTCACCTTTTGCACATTAGTGGTCTGTTCGTGTGTTTTAGGGAAGAGCCTCTTGGGCAGCAACTCGAGGACCACGAAAGGGTCGCTTAATCCGTTCGGATCGAGCGGAATCACGTCACGTGCCGACAGTATTTCCACACATAGGGAGTCGTGATTGAAGTACACTCTGTAACAATGTTAGATAACATTTATAACCGTTTTATTAGAAATCGTATTCGAGGACTACGGTAAAACAGTACGTTGTTAATTGTTTACGTTTAAAGCTGAAAATACTCAACAAGTATAGTTATTGCAAATGTAATAAGAAATGTAAATAAATATTTATTTTATAGTATTAATTAACTGTTTTAAAGAAGATTTCATATTTTAAACGAAATAAACTTTGGATAGGACAACAATTATAGTTTCGCTACCGAAATCAGAAAATTACCCTAAGAGAAATCGCTTGTGTTGTAAGTTTTAAGGAAAAAAGTCAAATTATCATCTATTCATACGGGTAACGTTATGTCACTTATGAGTGTCAATAAAAATAAAAATCAAGGGCGTAGATCGGAAGAGACAGAACTGGCAAGAAACTCTCCACTATTTTAATATACCAATATGGGGCCAATCGTACGTACGTTAACCTCTCAGCCACGGAGGCGGTGATTGACTTTTCTAATTGCATCAAATTATTTGTTCTGTTTAGTTCACTGATCAATGTCGAGTGTTTTGCTTACGACGATTTATTTTTTTAGACCCGTTTTTTATTTGAAAAACACAAGTCAATCCTATGTCTGACTCTATAGACACGATATGCTTGATAAACCTATATTTATAACGTTAAAGTGTAATTTCTTTGAGTCCCTTGTCAAACGGTCGTAATTTCTCTAAAACCTTTTAGTTCAACGTCTAGTGGAATTTGTCAGAGACGTTCAATTACTTATTTAATCTGGCAGATTTTGAGCGCCCTTGAGTCGAAATATTGTGCTTAAATTTTTCAGATATTTCAGAACGATTAATTGCGTTAACTACTATCAAATTAGAACAATAGTGTATCATAAAATTGATAAAAAAAAATTAAAGTACTTTGTTAAGGTATTTTTATGTCAAGATCATGTTATGGATTTTATCTATACGTACTAACATTATTTCGATATAAACACGATATAGTATGTATAAACATTTCTACTAGGCATATTTAAATCCGATCTGATGCCCGAAAGATGTTAAAAATATAAAACAATTACAATTATACTAATAAAGCTAGTAAACAGATATAATGTGATAATAAAATTTTAAAATTATAAATATTTTTAGTTCACAATAGCATTTACCTGATTAAGATGGACCCATAGGGCGAAGGCAATGGTGTACGCCCTTGATCTGTTAACCGGTCCTCTAGCCAGAGCTCTAGCAACTCTTCAGTTGGTGCTTGGTGATATTGCATTCGTTGTTCTAGCCGTTTCCATTCGGTATTGTGCACTTCCGTCATCGGGAGACCTAATATTATTAATTGACGAGTTAGGCAGACCCGAGGCCGAAATTTTATCTATCTATTATATCTACGATGTGTCAGCCCACAATGCTTCTTCATAAGCCTATTTATTTTAAAAAGCTATTCATGCGTGAAGTAATTAAAACTTACATTGATGACATTTATACTATTATGAATTTTGAGATTTTAATCAAACCCAAGTATAAGCTACATAGAATCGTATTGTTTGTTAATCAAGTAATTTGTACCTTTTCCTTCAGCGTGGATAAATTCAGCAAGAAGATCCAACGCTTCCTTCAATCTGTGATGATAGACCCGGGGTTTCTCTGCGCCTCCCGAGTCTGCTTGATTTGACACCTCCTTGAGCACAGCGTTCCAACAGGCCGCTAAAGCCCTCGTAAAGGCACGGGGCAACAACCACGTGTTCAAAGACGATAGATGTTGATCCAAATACTCCAATAGTGGTGTTATTGCCTGGGGATTAAGTATCACTACTAATATCGTTCGAGTATCGAGTTAGGATGGCAATAAATAAATTTCCGATGCCAATAAAACTTCTGTCATTTGAGCTCTCCTCGATATGTTCATGATTGTTTTGAAACATAATTAAAATTGAGACGTAGCTTTCAAAGTTTAATTGCAAGTATATTCTTAATATTCCCTCGGTGTTACGATTGGGCTAAATTAACACTTTAAAAGGACCTCGATTTAAATGCTCTCGACGTATAACAAAGTTCTTAAGTGGAACAAAGTGCTGCACTGTCATAACAAAATTAGTTTAAAAGTTACAGCGAGGTCGAGTTAAAGCCCTTCATAGCCTGAAAGAGTGAGGTTTCATGAAACTGTTTGACCTTTTCAAAAACTGAAGTTGGCAAGGGAAGCGCCTAAGGGATTTATATCTACTTTTAACACGATATTATCTTGTTTTATTTATTGCAGAGTGAACGCTCCTCTTTTATTTGAGAGTTGAGGGTCACAAAAAGGCGAATTTGTGTTTTTAATGTTTTGATGTGTTACTTTATAAGTACTTCAATATTCCAATGTATTTAATTATTATGCAGGATATAAACAAGTAAGGTTGACAGATTTTAAATAATTCAATTAAATACAGTAATTCGAACTTACGTTATAAAAACGGAAATAAGAATTAAATAACAAGTTCACAACATCACATCCTACTCGAAAGTCGAAACAAAAACGATAGTATTTTTATCTTTATATACAGGAAGGCAAAATTAAATACTTTTGTTAATCTTAAGTCGGGTATCTTTATCTCTTTAATTGGAAAAAGGAAACTGTTAGATGTCTTACTTATCTGAAATATAAGTTAAATCAAAATACTACCAATAAACTATTTTAATTTGGTAAATTGTAAAAAAAACTTATTACATTTAATTCTTAGAAATAGGTAAAATAATTTAACTTGTAGCGTGACAGAACTGTGAACAAATGCCACAATTAGTCAAGTTAAAGGTTCTAATTCCCACCTGCTGTGTGGGGAGTGAGTCAGGCGACCAGGCGAGGTGGAAGACAGCCTTGCGGAGAGGGGGTCGAGCCCTCACCGCAAGCGGAACGGCGGCACGAATCGACCGACACTCCAGGGTACCCAAAGCACCGCGAACCAGTTGGCGGGAATTGTCGTCGTTAGAACTGTTCATAAGTATTATAATAATAATGTAGGATTCTATACTTTAATTAGCAATTCATGAAGTATCGTTAAATACTTCAAAATTTATAATTCATTAGATCCCATATAATATAAGGAGAGTTAAACATAAATCAATATCGTGGTTTAAATCTAGATCAGCCTTTAGGATAATAATATATTATATTAAATGTGTTATAACTAGATAGAATAGAATCTGTGTCACTTATTAAAAAAAATCGTTCATTGTCTATGCTTTTATATTTATTGTAAACAAATCAACTCATATATCATCAATCAATTCACAAATTGATAATTATAATAATATCCTAACAAACGTATTGATAATTCGCACGAGTATATTACGTTTTACGATAACACTGTATATTGTGATTACAAAAATAATTAATTGATTAGGTATTACTTAAATTAATATTATCATTTGTTGCCAAAGATAAAAAACATTAATGGACTTATTAATTTTTATAATAATTCGCTATTATACATTTATTTTTCATTTTTTTGTCATAATATGTTCTTTCCATAATTCATTCATATCCATAATCTATAAATTTGAATATAAAAAATATATTTATATTAAACTTGTACTATAAGGTATATATTGAGACTTGGTTGAAGGAATCACCTTATGACATTTAATAGTGAAGGGAGCTTACGTCTTAGCGTGATCAAAGCTGTAACGGTCTCTAACTTTACCAAGGTTTACATACTTACATCTGCTCATCGTCGTATTCAGACAGAGAACGGCGAACGTACTCCAAATTGTTAACAATTGTACAAATCTCTTCAGTTGATTTATTCTGACCTGAAAATTTAATCTATATTACTATATACTCACTGTTTTGTTTAACTAATTTTCGACATATTGCCATGACAAATACTATTTTATTAAGTGGGTAATGTGTACGGTATAATAGAAATGTTATCACTGTAGATTAGCGGGAATCTTAGAAGTATTCATTTAGCCATGTATATGTGTATTTTAGTTACGAATATATGACCTACTTGTTCCATATGACAATAACTTGCTAGAGACATTCGAATATCCAAAAACAAGTAAGGGATTTATGAAAGGACATGCTGCCCACGCCTAACACATAGTGTTCACATTAGTTCATCCTTTTCACTTAGAACTAAATACTTCATGTCAGATAAATCTATTACCAGCCTAAAAATAAACACAAAGGGCAAATATTGAATTTTGTTACGACCTTTTACGACGAAATATGGGGAACATATTCAATATATGAAGTGTGAAGGTAATATTATCATGGGCTTTTATGGATCATAAAATGAATATTTTACCTAATAAATAACATTTTTTATTTCCTACAAATTGTTATTATAATCTTATTCCATACAAAGACTAGGCATTTTATTAATAATACAATTAAACAATTAAGAGCAATAGTCTAGTGGTTACAGCATACTCTCATCCCTGAGGTCGTTCGTTTGATCCACAGCTGTGCACTAATGCATTTTCTATGTGCGCATTTAACACTCGCTCCCACAATGAATGAAAACATTGCGAGGATAATTGCCCAATAGAAAAAACAATTAATTGCGAAAGAGACACAGAGCTTTTTTTAATTGATTAAAATTAAGGTTATATGTATAAGTAACCATCTTACTTCCAAAATTGTTAAATTAAACCAATATGTTCTTAGGACAATATACACAATATCACAAGTTAATATTGTTATGTCTAAAATTGAATTTAGAACTTCATATTCCACTTTTAGACAACTGCCATAAACAAGTAAATATTTATGTATGAAAGAGCAGGGTCTCACACAGAGTGCTAAAATTAAGTGGAAGCAACACGCGTCAGGCAGCCTAGTTCGTGTTTAGGGTTTATCCTAACATTTTCGATAACGTTTCGGGTAATAGTTGTAGGATAGGAATTGTTGTAATGCGTGGCATTCAAAATTGGAGAAAGCGAATATTTCAATAACTTCAAAATACCACCAAAGTTGAATTCCATCAGGATAAGATTTGTTGTGAATTTAGCGTTGTTTCGATTTGGCCAACACTGCATTTTTTCGATAAGGTACTATAGATGGAACTATTGGTACATACACAATATTATAGTATCTAACGATAGTTGGCAACACTGTGTTTTTCATAGTATAAAATACGAAATTATATAATATATATAATATAGGAGTTGATGTCGAACAATATCGTGACATGTTTAGATCTTTTAGTTCAAAATACCCTCATAAGCGCTAATTAAGTTGTTCGTGAAATAAATATGTCTATTAAATTTGTTCTTGCATTTTTCTAGTATAAATGTACTGTCTGTGCATAGCATGCTGAAAGCATCATGATGTCCTATCCGATGGTTTCGTTTCGTTATCTTCCAATTCACGCTAGGACCCAAGGTAAGTGAGTGAAATAAACGTAAGTGACTACAACACAGTAGGGAGCCTTCGCTTCATACGAGAACTCGTTAGTACGGGTAAAATAATTATAAAGAAAATCTCCCATGTTAAACGAAGTGTACAAACTTGATAAATATCACTGGAACGTATATAATTGGACTCCACTTATCACGAAAGTTCGCTAGTCAATATATTCCGCCCTTTTTCTCAATACGCCCAGACTTCTTAACTTAGAGAAATTAGAGAAAAGACAACGAATATCACTGGAACGTATATAATTGGACTCCAATTATCACGAAAGTTCGCTGATCAATATATTCCGCCCATTTTCTCAAAACGCCTAGAGTTCTTAACTTAAGAAATTAGAGAAAAGACAAAGAGAAATCGAAGTTCGGTTGCGACTTATTTTACCTTCAAGAAAATAATTTACCTGAATGGTTGAATAGAATATTAATCAAAGCTAAGTAAGCTTTGCATTTAAGTTAAGAAGTGTTTGTATTTAGATGTTTCAATCCCATTTTAGTTTATATAATATTGAAGAAATTTCATACCATGGTTTTCGTAATATCCCTGGTCAGCTAATGCACCGTGAACTAAATCGGCGTAGTGCAAAGCGGTCGCACAAGCCGCCTCTAGAAGTCTCACGCTTCCTCCTAGAGTACCTTCTTCAGCCCCACCGATGGAACGCCAGACAAGCCGCATGTGGTATAAACTAAAACAATATAAAACAGTTTAAAATGATTCCTAGTGTAGGTAGTTATATAGATATAGTGTCTGTGCTCCTGAAATTTAATGCGTGTTTCATTTACAGATATATAGACGTGGTGGAGGACGCTCGTTTTTTCTCCAACATACGATTACCACCAAAAAGTACTTTGATTTTGAAAATCGGTTTCAGTAGACCCAAGAACCCCAAAAACTTTACCTCTATAATATTAGTATCGATAAATGCCCAGGAACAAATGGTTAGGTCAATAAAATACCAAAAAAGGCGATTGCGCGCAGTAATGGGAGACATGTGCGTGTTAAAATAATTTTAGGTAATATATTTGTATTACTGCATGTACTCATTATTAAAGTAATATTCTAGCAAAGAGGTTTTAATACACCGCCACGATACAGACTTTAATTTAGAGTGATAAAATAAGAGCGGGCGACACAATGGGTTATTGTACTGGGGATATAAGTTATTACGGAGCGCACCTGAAGCCTTCGCATAAATAGAACCAGGATATACAGGAACAGTAGATTCATAGAGAGTATCGACAGTAATTTTCAATATTACATTCCTAATTATTAAGGTCTTCAAACTTCTTTAGGTAAATTGATATGAATATGCAAAACCTATGCAGATATTAAAAATAAATGTGTTTTTGATGGATATGTTTAACGGTTACAGAATTCATTCTCTGAAAACAATATACTATGTACAACGGGAACACAAACTAATAACTGTACAATACAAATAGTTAAAAAAATATTCTATTAATCGGATTTAATAATTACAGTATTTGGATTTTTAAATTTAATAATTTTAGAATAATACAATATAATTGGAAAACTACTCGTACTGTGGTTTGTTGTGATGTGACAATATCAATCCTGTCAGGAGCGCGGCCAATCCGTTTGAAAATAATTTTTCAATAGTATTTTTTATAATTTACTTGTGTGTCGTGTTCTGTTTAGAGGAGATTATTCAAATTTACTTCAAAGCTTATGTAAGGTCTTTAGGTGGGAAATGCATTACATTCATGCAAACAGGAAACGCAAAATAATGTATTGAAAAAATTTAAGAAGGCTAATTGGTTTCAGGAATTCGAACAATTACTCACGTCAATTATAAGTGACTCACCATGCCGCTGTATCCACTGAGGATGTGCTATGTTTCACAATGTGTTCTCCGTCAACGGGTCGATCTAAAAGTAAACAATACATCAGCCCTGCGTTTCTGTAACTCTACTAAAAGTGAGTTACAGAATCGCAGGACAGTAACGAGGTATGAAGGATAACTAAGTAGTAACACGTCGCTTTGAGGAATTAACTCCAAATATTTCAAGGAAATGTCTTTTGGAATCAAAGATATGATAAGAACCTTTCGCGGCATCTTTTATTTGTTTCGGACCAATAAAAGCTTTCATGTTACGGCACCGTTTAGAAGCCGATTGTTATCTAAATGGGTGCCCTAGCTTGGGGTGTGAACTTTCCCCTTTTGCCCCCACCACAATTAGGTATGCCCTTTCTTTTCGAAAACAGATCTTTTGTTCGCTATATTTTAGGTACTTTGGGTTTCAGGATAAATTGTTTTTCGGAAGTAAAATTTAATGGGTTCTTTTATAAAAGGCGCTTTATATCAGTATACAGAGACTATTAAATATTTTTAAATAAGAAACATATGCATATTTTATTATTCAATAATAAATAAAATCTGTTCAGAGTAGTTAACTTGATTATCCACAATCATAAAATGTTATTACCACTAACTTTTTATTACTTAAAAAAATTATTAAAAAAGGAAAGTATAAATAGAATTTTGTAACAAAAAAACATCAGCAAGCAAGTATTTATCGATATAAAATCGCTGATTTATTGAACAAAAACAATTATTATCAAGAAAGGTTGTCGCAAGTTAAGCTTTCTTACTCAGAACTATTCAGCCTTGTAATTTGACAGTAGCAATTAGCAGAAATGCGTAATGTGACACGCAAACTCCATTACAATTTCGGTAAAGTTTAATAATTCTCTTAATTCAATCACAGTTCAGAAGTTGAGTTTACTTACTTTTAATAAGTAAAAAAAAATTATTTTCCGACAAATATAGATTATGCGGTGTCAGTAACACTTGACGCATGGAATCTAAGACATATTTTGCATAAACAGAACTAAAATTTGTCTAATACTGTCAAAATTGCTGTACATACAATTTATCTACATTACAAATGTATGTAACATTTTCGATGAAACTCGAGGCGTTTCGTCTAGTAAAGTCATGAGTATTAGACAATAAAAATATACATACCAAGTTCTACAGCTGCTCGCACTCTTTGCAGCGCCATAGTTTTAGTGACCGCCAACCAACGATCGATTAGGGGCTCGAACCATCTGACAACATAATAACTTTGTCACATATACAAGGTTTAATGGGCCTTGACTTTTAAAGAGGTGCATTAGTACGACTGGAACCTATCCAGTGTGGGTGACTCACGGTCATTGTTACTTTTATTTTAACGACATTACGACTTGTTTGTTTTTTCTTAGATATTCCAATTAAAAGCAAAACCTTGATCAAAATATAATAGAGATACGGCTAACATGTAGACCAATTGCAAGATAATTAAGGCTTTAAACAAAAAGCTTTAGAAACGAGCATGGACACATTTCTGTGTCTGTTAAATTGATATTTTTTTATGGCAACTAATGATTATCTTTTTATGTTTGGTGCTCCAAAACATTATGATTCCGATTGTCGAATCCCGGTGGTAGTGGTGGTGAATGGTGATTAGTCACAATTGGAGTCACAGAGGCGGATATAACAATATGACAAAAACATAACAGTAATCAATGAGATATATAACAATATCAAAACTGTTAATTCATTGACAAAAACCATCGTTATTACCATATTATTAAAGGAAGCTCAATAGGTAATTTAAGCACAATTTTTTTTTCCTTAAATTACTTTGTTCTTACAGACGCCTAAATGAGGGCCTATCTTATCCTAAAGCCTAAACTTCGTGCGTTATATATAGAAATCTACTTAGGTACTAAAAAAGTATGTGACCTTCATTCTACTCAGTTAAAGAAACATTAAAGAGTCCTCAATCCAGAATGTGTAAAAGACATTGTTTACACTAAACATATTGACTCTTAAGTTAGCATTATTTTTATTAAATATTACTGAAATGTTTTATTCTACATTTAGCCAAGTGTTTGTATCATAACAATGCATCCTACTTCACAAAAGGTAAACCAGGCCTGGCGAATAAATGCGCAATTGCTTTTTTTTAGAATAACGCGAAGTCCGCTCTTTATACTTGTAATTATTGTTGACTTATTTTATGCTACTAAATCGAAATGATTGCATGAAGTGGACATTGACGGACGAGGCTTGCGATTACGCTGCAATGCGGATGATAAAAATAGCATTGCACAATATGTTTAATATCTAAATTTCATCGAATAAAACAGGTCTTTAAATTTCATCGAAAAAATCTTCTTAAAAATGTTGCTTCTGTTTTAATTTTTAATCACCCGTGTACAATAGATCCCCATATCACTGTTGAAGAACGAATGAATAGACGGTGTTGCATGTTCTGACCCAGTCGGTAGGTCCAATGTATGGATACAACAGGTATAACGACGAATTTAAAGGAAATAATGTTCAACATTAGGTTAAGAGGCATCTTTCTGGAATTTGCTGTGAAGGTCATACAAAAACTTTTTAAAAGAAATAGGTAGTAGTATTTAATCATCCGGGTTACCAATACCATTTACGTAAGTTATTTAATACCTCCGACGACAACATAATCGGGGAATTACCTAGAAAACAAAAATAATAAAGGTACACTGCCAAAGGGACCAAACTTTTAAAATTTCTTTTTATTAATTTTTAATAAGTTTGATTATTGCTATGTAAGTTACGAAAATTTTAAATACTGTAGGTATATTTCATTGTTATGATAAATTAACTATAAATTTTATTATGTGGTCTTACGGAAGTACATTTTTGTGTAATTTTTATAATTTACTTGCTTATGAATAAAATAACTTTTTTGGCAGAGTTACTGGTATAGCCTTACAAAAATATGCTTGAATAATAATCCTACTTATTGTTAGAACTAACTTTTTATGTTTAATACTTAACAGACAAAGGATATTTAAAATATAATTATAATAAAATTATTTAGTTCTACTGACTACTATCTAATCTATTGTAAAGGATTTTCCTGTCTTCTCTAACAAAATCAAAAGAGAGACTCCTACTCAGTAAAAAAAACTAATAAAGTACGCTTTTTATAAAGCTTAAGTGAGTTCAAGAGCTCACGAAATTTTTAAATAAATAAATGTTTTTTTTTTTGATATAATGGACTCATTTCCATTTTAAAATAAGCATCCTATTCTTACAGTCAATGGTCATTAAGGTACATTGATGCAAGAAAAAAAAACGCGATAAAAGTTCTACGACGGCCGACGCCCGACGGCATTAAATAGTAGTAGTAATGTAAGCTATAGCAAAGATATAAAATTTCAAAATGTTATATTGTTTTATAAAAGATTCAAGGTTAAATTTTATTTAATACCGAACAATTGTCATTTAATGCAAAGTTCATTTGGGCGAAAGAATACTATAAAACTATTAAGTATTCAGTTAAGAAATTTAAAAACTTAGGATATTAGAGTTACTTTCATTTTTGATGTTATCGGAGCGATCATGCAAACGCTGTGTTAACAAGGTACTTTTATTAATTAACTTAAAAAGTTAACTGAATTCGGATAAAGGATTACCGTTTTATGAATGAAGAGTAAAATAAACTCAGAAATACTCTCAAATTCAAATACAAAGAAGAAACATGGAATAATTAACTTTCTTTAAAAGGTTGCAGATTATTTATTATGAAGGTATAACTGTTAAATTAACTATATTATGTAGATTAAAAAAGATTAGTTTGTTTTAACTATGACCACTAATACATTCGTACAATATAAATTGGTAATAACAACAGAACAATGATTAATTTTATTCTTTGTCAACTACCTATAACCAGTTTATACTGATCATCAGATAACTTTTAAAGGTCCTATAACCACAGCTAATAATATCGTTAGTAGCCACCTACACCTACCTACCTCGCGACAAAAAGTTAGGCACAAAAAAAATTGCGCATATTTAAAATGTCACTTGTCGTTAGCAACTACTCCTGCGTACTTGAAATATTATCGGTAACATTCACAGGCAATGTTCAGTTGATATTTAATTAGTCTTTTTATTTACAACGTGGATGATATACTGTGCCGATTCAAGCTTTGCTATGACCTTCATAAGCGTAAATATCAGCTTCCTGGACAGCCTTTTGGCACCGGTTTATTAAGTAGTTCGCCCTTAAAAAACTAAGTGGGATTTGTATAAATACGAAGCACAATTCTAGTCACATATCAGTCGATCCCAGTCGAAGGATATTATAACAAGATGTTCAAGTGTGTAGCAGTTGTCGCTTTCCTCGCCGTGGCCGCCGCGTCACCCAAGCCCGATCCAGCCCTCATCAGCACCGTTCCATTGGCCTACTCTGCCGGATTCGGTCCTGCCTACAGTGCAGCTAGCCACATTTACAACGCAGCTCCTGTTGTCTACTCATCCCCCGCTTATGCCTACTCTGGCAACTACGGTTACCCACACTTTATCAAGAAACGTTCTGCTCCTCTGATCAGCAGCTACTACGCGTCTGCCCCCTGGGCCACTACCTACGCCGCAGGACCTTTGGCCACCACCTACGCCGCTTCTCCTCTAGCCAGCACCTACACCACCTACGGCTCTTCCCTGGTGCACGCATCTCCAATATACTCCAACCCTCACTTCATCAAGAAGCGTGCTGCACCCTTGATCTTCCCATCAGCATCCTACATAGCACCAGCGGCCTACTCTAGCGGTCCCCTCGTCTCTGCCTACTCCGCATACTCTGGCGCTGCCCCTATCTACTCCTCCCCCTACTACCAAACTTCTCCCCTCGCCTACACTCAATTCATCAAGAAGTGAAAAGTTCTAAGGACCCCCTCCTCCATCCTTTCACCTTCAAAATCGTTCTGGACACTAGCAACTTAAACAAACGTGCCTAATGTCAATTCCAAATGATGTACATAAAACCTGTATATAATGAATAACAACGTTTGTAAATAAAAGTCTCCAAATACAAATATTTTCTTTAAATTTACCACAACGCTAACTTAATTCAAGTTGATTTAATTTACCTTTTGTATTAAAACAACGTCAGTGAGATAATCTTTGATAAACCCATCATTAAACATAGATTTAAATTTTACGTAGCATATTTTACTAAGAGAATAAAACAGTTGCTGTCTTTTATATTACAAATTTTGAAATAATATTAAAAAAATGCATGTCTATCGTAAAATAAATTATCATATCCATCATCGTTATATATACTTTGCCTAACAACATGCTTTTTTATTTTTTTTAATAATTATAAACGTTTTGCGAATTTTCAAAATTAACAAAAAATAAAAGCACAATAATATTTTATTATTATTATTAAGCAAGTAATTTATATACAGCTTATATATATGTTCAACTTACTGGTAGGCATCAAGCAGTTGTGGTGGCGGGTCGTGCGGGTGAGGCTGCGGCGCAGGTGCAGCGGCTGCACTCAGCTCCCTCACTGCTGCTAGTACTTCGAATGGCAACGTTTTTGCTGCTACTATGTTGCATACTGCACAAGGATGTTAGTAAAAGTCCAAGCTTAACAACGCTTGTAAAAATGTACTTATAATTGGGACAAACACATGTTATCCTTGTTTATATAAATGTTAGCTTTTAACTCGAGAACGGCTGGACTGATTCCCATGTAAATCGTATTTGTTATCGTCCCGAATATCATAATTAATAACATTGGAAAATTTAAAATAATACTATCCTAAGGCTTTCCTAACTGTCAAACATTTCATGTTCATCCCGTCGATACGGTAAAATCTCTCTTTAAATGTATTAATACAAATACCGAATCGACAATATATCCACAATTTTCGGATAGTGGCGTTTTTTTTATTTAAAAAATGTAGAATAATGACAATAATGACAACGAATTGACATATGTATTATATATCGGTTGTATTTGCTATTGGTAAATATTTATGAGTGCGTTCAGACATTTAAACTAAGGAAAATATATAAAGCTACTTAAACTTAAAACAAATGAAATTATTAAAAAAACGGCAAATATTTACGTTTCATAAAATCAAAAATTAAGATCAGCTAATCGAGAATGTAGTTTGACACTTTTCCTACCTTCAAAAAACTCAACTTAAAATTTAGTCCAGTCAGTCAAGACAATTAATTCATTATAATTCCAAAAGTTTTCAAATTTTGATGTAAGGTCGGGAGTGGTATTAAAACAAACTATAAAATTTTGCAACCTGCTCTGCGGTCCGGAACATTGTTAAAAATGCAATAAATGATAATTTGCTTAGTTCTTGAGACCAAAATTCCAAAAGTTCTGCAAAGTTGGAGTCGTGTTAAATATATTATTTTACATCAAGTGTCAAATTTGCAACCAATTTAAGTGTACGGAACATTATTTAATTAATGTTGTTCTTTATTAAACTGAAGGAAAACGTTCCAAAAGTTCTGCAAATTTGACAGATATATCGAAAATAAAATAAATAACAAAAAATGTTCCGTACACTTAGGTTGGTTGCAAATTTTATACGTGATATGAAATATTATATCGAAAACTTCCCCAAGTTTGCAGAACTTTTGGAATTTTTTTCACGACCATACAGACATAAAATTAATTTAATTGCAATTTTAACAATGTTCCGGACTGCGGACAAGGTTGCAAAATGAGATTTATTGTCGTCCCAATGTACCATTCACTTGACCGAAGTTTGAAAACTTTTGGAATTATTATCAAATTTTCGATTTCGAATGTCTATAATGACTGGTGTAATTATACATAGAAAATTGTCATAGATAAGTATACTAAATCATATTAAAAAATATTATATTATATGTAACCCTAATACTTTATTTTTATAGAACAGAGCAAACACCTGATGTAAAGTGAATAAGTGATACCGTCGCCTATGGACACTCTCACTGCCAGAAGGATCACAAATGCGTTGCCGGTGTTTTAAGAATTAGTATGCTCTTTATTAATAATGGTTGTGTATAATGTACTTGTACCGTGTACATCGTAGCCTTCCTCTTCAGCGACGCCGCACCAGCCTTCGGAGATCCAGTGCTCGACGCATTGCTTCACATCTTCGGATACCTTGAACAAATATGAAATATAAATGTAGCATAACCCTATTTTTTTTAAACTTGTAATGTTGTTCAAGTTTTGGTCTCCACAATTAATGCGTAAATTAGTTTATAGATCGTGCACTACAATACTAAAAGTTTTATCTCATGCATGTATTTCGTACGATCCGCGTACTTGATTAAAACTATTCATATTTTCTCTTGTTCTCAGGCAGTTAAGGCTTAAATTCCCTTATATGTATTTATAATTATTCAAACTATATAAATAAAAATCACTTTATTTGACGAAAACATTTTTGGTACTTACATTCTAAAGGTTATAAACATACAATATGCAACGAACATGCAACGAAGCGTTGTTTTTCACTATTAATTTGGTCAACCTCGAACATAAAATAATTATATGTGCACTAGCGATTAAGCTAGGCCTAGCCTGTATCTTAAACGCTAGTTCCTTCCAGTGTCTTTAACACATTAGTTAGATTGTTTGTCATTAAATATTTGAACGGGTTATAATTTTATTGTTTATAAAACTAAGTGAGGGTAGAATCTAAAAAAAGTTGTTGCAATAGGTTAGACTATAGTAAATGTGAACTTCGACAAATATTTTTTTATTTTTATTTTTTTTTATTAAATCTTGTGGATGAGAAACATGAATTTATTGTTGTTATAATTTATATAATTACGGAATATAAAATTTAGTACTAAGATTTTATATTTAATTTACATTTCAGCACACTCTTAGGACTGATGTTAGATACTTTAAAAAGGGAAAATTTTATTATTTTACATTAGTAAACAAGTTTTCTATTTCATTATATTTCTGAGTTTTTAGCCATTCAACCAGTTTTATTTTACATTCATAGATATTAAGGGGATAAATATTAAGAATTTTATTCAGTCTATTGTACAACATGGGGCCTGTATAACATTGAAATTTTTGTAAGTAGCTTGTTTTTGCTTGGGTGGTGGGACAGACTCTATGTGATCTTCTATTTGCGATGGCATCATCATATATTATTTTTTTATGTTGGTAGATTATTATATTTTTAATATATAGTTGTCTGATTGTTAGGACGTCGCATTCTGAATAAAGATCAACCGTAGGGTACCTGAATGGTTTAAATTTAATGACTTTAAGTAAGGTACGTTGTGCTCTTTCTAGTTCTATCAGATGGGTCTTTCGGGCACCACCCCAAGAAGAGATACAATAACTCAAGATAGACTCAGCCAGTGCTGTGTACACATTTTTTATTAGTTTGTGATCCGCTACGTGCCTCAGCTTCCTAAAAATACATATGAGTCTCCTTATTCTCCCCGCCAACAAGTTAATGTGTGGGACCCATGTTAATCTTTCGTCTAGGAGCACTCCCAGGTATTTAACTATTTTGGTTCGATCCAGAAAGGTGCAGTTACATTCATTTTGTACATTGTATTGGCAGGTGTGTAGTTGAATCCCGAAATCATTTCCAATTGGTAGAGATCGTACTGTATTTCCAAAAAGAATGAATTTCGTTTTAGTAGTATTAAGAGTTAATAGGTTATGGTTAAGCCATTTTGCTATTTTATTTAAGCCTGTTTCGGTATTTAACTTTGCTTCATCCCATGTTGTACCGTGAAAAACAATAGATGTATCATCCGCAAAGGTGAATAATCTTCCGCTTTTTATATCTAAATCACACAAGTTGTTGATATACAATAAGAAAAGTGTTGGACCCAAGACGCTACCCTGCGGCACTCCATACTCACAACACACAGCATCATCACTGTAATCATTTGCCAATTTTACCCTTTGTTTCCTATTTTTTAGATAGTCTTTAAATATTTTCAGTGACGTCCCTCTGATACCAACTTGTTCCATCTTGCTTAGCAAAATAGAGATAGAAACTGTGTCGAATGCTTTTGCAAGGTCCAAAAACACTCCGACACATCGATATTGCTTGTCAATATGGGTGGCAACATATTCTGTAAATTCCAGTACCGCATCTGCTGTAGATCTGCCCGTTTTAAAGCCAAATTGATTGTTTGACAGAATATTTTCTTTTTCAAGGTACAATATTAATCTTTTGTTCAAAATTTTCTCTACTATCTTAGACAGAGCTGGCAATACAGATATAGGGCGGTAATTACTGACACAGTTTCTATTTCCTGCTTTGTAAATTGGATGGATGACTGATATCTTGAATACTTCAGGGAATACACCTGTTTCAATGCAGGAGTTTGTGATATGGGTCATAACAGGAACTACTATTGCTTTTAGCGATTTCAGAAGCTTTGTAGGGATATCATCCCATCCTGTGGCACTGTCTGAATTTAAATTCATTAGGATCGCTTCAACTTCCTCTTCGGAGGTTTCTAGCATGGCCATCGAATTTACTGGATTTTGGGTACGTTCAGGATTATCAATATTGTGCAACTTTTGAGCTATAATTTTTTCAGCTAGTTCTTTACCAATACTAGTAAAATAGGAATTGGCTTTATTAAGAGCGTTTTGTGGTGTAGTTCCCGTTTTGAGTAGGTCTATTGGTGATTCTTTTTTGTTATTTCTGTTAGTTATGCTGTCTATTATCTTCCATTTAAGTTGAGGATTTTTAACATGTTTGCTTAATTGGCTTTTCTCATAATTTCGCTTAAGGCGTTTTAGCAAATCATTGCAATAGTTTTTATACCTCGTATACGTAATTTTTAAAACAATATTATTGGTTTCTTTTTTGCTTTTTATGTGCATTAGATCTCGATTCTTCATACACCTAACCAGGCCAGGAGTTATCCAAGGCTTTATACAGCGTATTCTTCTAGGTGTTATTATTTTAAGAGAATTGTTTAATATTGAAGTTTGAATAATATCAACAAAAGCTTTTGCGGTAGAATTTGGGTTTTGGAGATTAATAATGTCCTCGAAGTTTTTTGACAGTAATTCCTTCACAATAGCGTCGTAGTTAATTTTATTTATAATGAAGTTTTTAGACTGTTTTGTACTGGTTTTGATAGTAATTGAGCCTAATACAGCGCAATGGTCTGTAATAGGAGCATCTATAACTATTGTAGAAGATTCAAAGGTTGTTTTTATCATAAGATGGTCTATGCAGTTGCTTTCTCTTGTGGGGTACGTATGTCCTGGAAGAATCCCATGTGATGCTAATAAATTTAAATAGCCTTCCGAATTTTTATCTTCGTTGCAAGATTTGATATCTATGTTTAAATCACCAGCTAAGATTAGGTTACGATAATTTTTATATTGCGAAAGTAATTTGTCTAGGGAAAGGAGAAAAGGATCGATGCTTCTTTGTGACGGTGAACGGTAGATACCAATCACAGCTGTATGGTTATCAATTACTACTGCAATGCACGTGGCATCATTAAGTGGGATTTCTTCGACCGAGCAATGTAATCCTTGTTTAGTATACATAACTATGCCGTCATTTTGATTGCGATGTACTCTTGAATAGTGCAAATCATAGCTCAGAAGAGATGGAAAATTTGCAGCTTTTGAGTTCCATGCCTCTGTTAATATATATATTTCACAGGGAAGATCTAATCTTTTTAAAAATACTTCAAAGGCGTCAAAATTCTTCGTTATACTTCTGATATTCTGTGTAAGGATGTTTAGATTGTACTTATATTTTGATGCTAGGATTGATTTGCAGGATTCAACACTACACACATTTGAAGTACCTGGTTGAATCTTATCAATGTTTTTCATTAAATTATCATTATTTAAAGGATTGAATGTTACTATTTATTGGTGTGACGTAGCTAAAAACTTGTTTTGTTGATTTTATAATTATTTTAAAACTATTCACTATATATGTTATCCTTGTAATAAAATGTAAAATAAATATTTCGTTGTTGGTAACTTTTAGAAATTGCAAACTAACCACAAATTTTGGAAAAGAGAAAACTACTTCTAGTCACATCTCTGCTTTCAGCGAGATGAGTTGATTTTCATCCTTAATCTCGATGTGGGATGAGTCTGGAGTCTTGCGAAGAAACACCTTTCCGTTGCTTGTCCAACAGAACTTGTAATTACGGCTCTTTGCCAGATCTCTGGCCAGGAAGAAGAGTCTACGTCCTTTACTGGTAAGTGCTTCAGAGACGTAGATTGGTGTCGGTGGGCTTTTAAAACCCAAGGCAGCGGAGTTTAGTCGTTGTGCAGGGTGCTGTTTATTGTAGGCCTTACAACCATTGATCACATCGTTTTTGATTATCACCGATGTAAATTCGGCAATAATGGTACCCTTACCAGCTCTACCATTTAGACGGAAGACATCTCTGATTGCGGCTTTATCGACTTTCACCTGAAGAGCTTTCACTGTGTTTTGAACAATCTGGCAGAGTTCGGCTTTGCTTTCCGGTTTTTCTGGCAAGGGTATATTCCGTATTTCAATACTGGATGCTTTTGATGATCGTTGCATGTCGTCTAGTTTCATTTCCAGTTGAGCTATGTGAAGCTGACTTTGCTTGTGTTCCGTCTCAAGAGCTTCCACCTTCCTCTTCATATCTTCGTATAGTCCATTGATCATAATCATCGATTTTTCAATTTCATCGTTAGAGCGTTTTATACATTTATTCTGTTCTTTTATCTCTATAACCTCGGCAATCAGTTTTGATAACTTTGTATCCTGGGATTTTTGCCACTCCTCAAACATACTCTTGAACTCATCTCTAAAAGAGGGAAGTCCATCGTCATCACTTGATTGGCGGAATCTTTTGTTACGTTGGGACACAAAAGTTGGGGTGGGGAAGTCAGAAGCAATTTTAGATACATCAGAATCAGAAGATGTTTGCTGCAAATTGCTTGCAGGTGGGGTACGTAGAACTTTGGGCATTTTCTAAGTTCGAAGTTTAAGCGGTCGTTTATAGTGTAAACTCGTTACCAGTTACCTTGATCTGTCGTCGCACCGAATTTGGTTGAGGCGAAGGTCCAACTGTCTTGGTTGCTGGTTTGATGTTATTGCTGTCTCATAATCGCCTTTTCGTTCTGTGCGCCTGGTACTTGTTTCCGAATTTCAACCAAACTTTTTAAAATATTTATTTAAATTAAACACACGTCTACTTGCTTTCGAGGTCCAGGGGGGAAGCAAGTAATAAAAGTTATTAAGTTAGTCTAATTACTAATTCGCGATTCACAATCCTGATGTCGTATGTTAAACCCCGATTATATCCTAAACGTCTTATTCTGAGCGGTGAAAAAAACATTCAGGGTAAAATTCTGAGTCAAGATTTGGTGCTAAGTTTGATTCCTGTATGTTCAAAACTAATACTGACGGGAGTTCCTTCATCGCCAGTGAGGGTCAGCGAAGCGAAGCGAAAATCTATCATCAATGCAGTCCTAATAATGATGACGTAAAACATAAGAATGCTAATTTATATAAATCAATCAATTAGGAGCGTAAGATCAGTAAAGTAAAATAAAAGTATATTTCTTTACTTATTTGTAATTTAAATCAGCGCCTAAAGAAAAATACATATTTATGTACGGGAAATGGTTTGGAAGGAAATTCTAGCCGCCCACGTAGTCTCGTTGTTTTAACAGTATTTTGGTTTTATAGCATTCTTACAACGGTTTGCCTGTCGTAAAAGTGCCTTGGATAAAGAATCTATTGTAGTGAGATAAGTAAAAAGAATTTTCGCTTATGTTTCTTTGAATTTGGTTAGACTTGAAACATATCGCCTTTTCAAGCATGAAAATGGGCGAATGTTTTGTGCGACGTAAGCCTTATACTTATATAAGAACAGCTTTTTACTTCTTAACCTAATATGATTATAATTAGTTTTTGTCATAATAAATATTTGAACCATTTTTATCAATAAGTAAAAATGTGATTACGAAAAACATTAAAGCAATTAATGCATAAACTATTTTAACTAAGAAAAAACAATATAACGTGTTATAATATGAATCTTTACATTATAATTTCACTAATTTTCAGTTATGTTGTAATTTATGGGCTACTAATAGTTGTTGTAAGTAACAATAAGCACGCAAATGCTTACATTATGTAGGAACGTCGACCATTTTAGATTGTGTTTGTAGTTAAATAATATTGTACATGTCTGGGCTGCCCACGCAGGCTTTGCTAAGACTTGATCCGCTTAAAAACCCAAAGGAACTCAGAGTGCTTATTCTTAAAATAGTTCCTACTTCGATCTATCATTTAAAATTGAGTTTTCGTGCCACGTTATTCCAAGTTGGCCACATACGCGCTTCGGATACTGAAATAACGAAATTCAGTTCCGTCATTAGGCCACGCCATTAGTTTTTTAGTGCACGCCTATTGTTAAGTAATTATTAAGTCAATCATTGACAACACCATTGAAGCTTCCAGTACAGTAGATATCAATTCAACATGGAACTTTTAACTTCCGCGGCTGATAGGATAGATTATGACAAAATAAAGACTCGTCGCAGACAACCGCAAGAATCATTGTTTTCTTCGTGAATGGTGCCCATACAATTTTTTTTATATTAAGCTCTGGGATCGATGATAAATATGAGAGATTTGGTATATAGGAAATATCATGTAATTTAAACTCTTATCAATTAGATTACCTACTGTAATTCTTAAGGCACAAATCTGGGAAGATGCTTTTTAATACATCATCTAAAGGACGCCTATAGTTTTTTTATTTAATTTTCATTATAACTGAAATAATTCACTCAAGTAATGACATCGAAAGTAATATGTAGATAAATAAATATACATTTATAGGTATGACTCATCGAATAAAAACTGGACCATTTAAGATTATTAAAAACGGGAAAATTGATGAATACGGCGCAATTCTGCGATAAGAGCAAACAATAATCAATCGAAGTCTCCTTTTTGATGAATTCCGCCAAATCAGCCAATAACTTTTACTATTATAATACGATTATTTTAAGCACAACGGACAAAATGGGCGACTAAGTGCAGGAACTGAGCCCACAGTATATATTCTGTATAACCGTTGGTTTAACTACAAATAAAACAACTTCGAATTACCAGAAATTTGAAGCGATCAGTCATTCGAATAACGAGCAGTCGAATGACGTGCTCACTAACCGTTAATTGATCAATCGAAGTTTGTTACAAGTCCGGATATAGCTTCCAGTATTAAAACTGTTTGATTTGCAATATAGTACGAACCTTAAAATCATTGTGGAAGCGTTTAAAGTCTCATTAAAAGATATTACCAGAAATATCAATCGGCAACTCGTACTATTAAAAAAACATGATCATTTGTTTTTTCTAATATGCAAATAGATCACCCTTCTGCTATGCCTGTCACACGGCGTCGCCTTTTTGGGTCTATCCGTCGCGTCGGTTTCGGTCACCCCACAAGCGAGTGTTAAATGTGCAGACAGAAAGTCCATAGACGGGAATCGAAATTACGACCTCATGGAAGAGAGCTGCACGCTTAAGCCAACACTGCTCAATTATATAATAAACTAGCGACCCGCCCCGGCTTCGTACGGGTGCAATCCTGATACTACATACACTAAAGAAAAACTGTGAAAGTTATATATAAAAACATAGTGGCCCGCTCCGGTTTAGCACGGGTATAAAATATATATTTTATCACTCTCTGAAAAAATGATTAAGATCGATCCAGTAGATATTTTGATAAATCTCGTAGGGTTCAGCCTGCGTTTGCAATGTAAGCGGAAAAAATGTAATTATTTTCGACATCACATTAGATACCTCAGAAATAACAGTATTTCACCACTATTTAATGGATGTTATTCTACATATAAACCTTCGTCAATCACTCTATCTATTAAAAGAAACCGCATCAAAATCCGTTGCGTAGTTTTAAAGATTTAAGCATACATAGGGATATAGGGACAAAGAAAGCGACTTTGTTTTATACTATGTAGTGACAATGTAAGTGTGACCAGCTGCACTTGCTCCATTGCGTAATAAGTTACATTAGCTTCGTTTAAAGTAAGCGCACGCAAGCAAATTTGTTGTCAAACCATTATTTCTTCAGTACTTCAAACCTTAATTCATTCTTGTTTTACTTAGAGTTATAATTTGGACTCAAATTATAAATTATTGCGGTCATATGAAAACTTCCCTATAGCTTAAAGTCTGAATATGAATTTAAATCTTATACAGGGTGGCCAAAAAGTCGTGGATCAAACGCAAATAGGGGATAGATGAGGTCATCAGCGGCAAAAAATTGTTCTACGGGAGGTCTCTAAGGTCAACCCCTGCAGAGTTATGATTTATTTTGGTTTTTATATGAAAATTGACTTTTTTTTACTAATTCTTCTTAAAATTCGAAAATATCTACATCCTGTACATCTCATAATATCCACTAGATTGGTACTGATCAGTTCTTGCGTTAGACATACTATTTATAGTTGTTTACTGAGTGTAATCAAGATAATATTAAGTGAAACAATATAACATTTTTTCAAATCATAAATTTTTCTTTGCTTCGGACCCCACTGTGAAAAAAAATTACTCTACCGAAAAGTGACCCTGTATTACAAGTTTTGGCGCATTTCATAGGGATTCTGAAAATGTATTACACATGGCCATGAGTGGCTCAAATATCTTTCTAGGTTGAAAAAACAACAACAATTCGGTCTTATGATACATTATTTACCTACCTGTGACCAGTGCTGTGTGAATCGGACTAGATTCAAAAAATTGGACAGTTGGCTGGAGGGTTATGTAGGAATTTGATTAGACGGTGCAGATTAAGTATTATGGTCAGAGGCAGGAATTTTAAGCATTTATTGTAAAATGTTTTGTTTCCTACAAACAACCTTTGAGAAATAATTGTTTTAATACAATTATTTCACACTTGTTGTTGTTGAAATTCTTCCTAGAATGATATTAGGGCGACTCATGGCCATGTGTAATACCTTTTCAGAATCCCTATGAAATGCGCCAAAACTTGTAATACAGGGTCACTTTTCGGTAGAGTAATTTTTTTTCACAGTGGGGTCCGAAGTAAACAAAAAGTTATGATTTGAAAAAATGTTATATCGTATAACTTAATATTATCTTCAATACACTCAATAAACAACTACAAATAGTATGTCTAACGCAAGAACTCATCAGTATCAATCTAGTGGATATTATGGAAAAGATACAGAATGAAGATATTTTCGAATTTTAATAATAATTAGTTTAAAAAAAGTCAATTTTCATATAAAAACCAAAATAAATCATAACTCTGCAGGGGTTGACCTTAGAGACCTCCCGTAGAACAATTTTTTGCCGCTGATGACCTCATCTATCCCCTATTTGCGTTTGATCCACGACTTTTTGGCCACCCTGTATATAAGCCTCGCTGAAGAGACATTTGCAATATAATTCAAAAATAGAACTGAAATGCATGTTATGACATAATATATTTGTATCGTTGTTCGCAATGGCGTAAAGTTAAAGCAAGTGAGGCATTGCAACGTGTATATTCTCACGCCCCGAGGCTTCAATGCCAGTTTGAAATCCCTATTTTGTTTTACATCATTGTATTTTGAATTTTCCATTTTGCATATTCAAAGCTTCGTTTAAAATTGGTTATTTTAGTGGAAATATTTATTTTTATCAAACTGTGCAAAGGACTTACCATTTTATCGATTTGTGTGAACACCACGTTGAAGTAGGGTACGTTGTTTGTTCTATAATAAAAAAATAATGTTTTCAGTGTATAACAATATTAAATTTCAGACAAAGACATGAAAGAAACCTCAAGTCTCAATAACAAAAATAAACACTGGCGCTACAACCTCTAGCTAGGTATTGGCCTTAGATTTCTGAATCTGTTCTGTGAACAGTTTTCTTTCTCAAATAAATTATACATTATTTACTCACGTTTCAAACAGCGGGTGATAGTACGTAAGCCCTTGTTGCAGGTCAATTTGGACTAGCGTGATGAGGTTGACTAGGTCTTCACCGCGTTCTGACTCCGTATCTTGGGCACACAGCGCGTCGTACCATTCAGCTGTTCCCTTGCGAAGAGCTCCTACTATTTCACTTCTGTATACAAATTATTTAAGATGAAATCAAAAATATTTGTGAGTAATAAAACTATATGACATGCTTATTACCATAATCAATGCATGTTATAATTATTTCTCAATGTTACGAATGCATATTTAATTTTTGGCTATATTTTTAGTTAGAGTAGTTTTACACTACAGTAATGACGAGGCACCAAAAGAAGAAGATAAGTAAAATTACAGTTTTACGCCGACTACAATTGCTATAAAACACTTGGAACGAAGAAAAGAAAAGAAGATTTAAATATAGCTTTTGAGGTACTAACACTAAGTTAAATTTCAATCAGAACGGGTACACAATGTTAGCAAAATCATTACAGAGTTTAACTTGAATGAAAATAAAGGGACAATGAAGATAAATAACAGGTTTCTAAGAAACCGTTCAGTCGCAATCTCTGTCGAAATAAAGATTAATTTAGATGAACCTTTGAATCCGATTAATTTGTGGTTCCAAGGTTTCGCCTATCTTTAATTAAAATAGTTATAGGATCCTCGCTAATATGGTTGCTTATTAACTTTACCCCTAGAGAACACGGTATCATTAAATTCGTTGTTCGTTATTATCTAATTGACTAGTAGGAGACTTAAGCTTAATAAGCAGAGTTTAGATCTTATCAAATTTCATTTATAATTTTGCAGTGTCTTATAAATACATATTTATATGTTTATAATATAAGTTTGGTAATTATTTTTTTCTAAACTACTAAAGAAACATTTATTCAGCCTCATTACATAACATTCCATTTCACATTCTTAGCTCTTAAGTTGACTAATTATAAACAATATTCAATGAGACAGTATAAAAATAATATAAAAAGAAATATAACTTTTGTATGCAGCAAGATTTTCTGATTTTCAAGTTGTTCCTTAAGACCGGTTGTTGTGTTTTGACATTTTAAATCATAATAAAATGTGAAACAATTTTTAATTATAATGCAAGCATTTTTGTTGTGCCTCACTTCTCAATTCACTTACCTCATTTCTTTGCTAAATGGACAGCAACGCCAAAAAGCTTTCATCTGCGACAGCTGGTTCAAACACCGCAGGAGATATTCTAATCTGTTAATGTTACAATTTATCTTAGAAGTGTTTTTAATAATAAAATAATATTCAAGGTGCACAAAATACCCCTCATTCATACCAGTATAAGCTTTACTTAGCTACGAGTATGGTCCGCTTCTATCACTACTTTAATTTCGAAATTAAACACGACCAAATATGATTTTTAAATGTCATCACTTGCTGTACATAATTTATAGCAATTCAAAAACGTGTAATGTATCAATTTTAAATTAAGAACTTTTGTCCATGTAACAAGCTACAAAGATGCAAGGAAAGAAGGTATCAAATAGCCTCCTTGCGTCTTTATCCTTCTGTGCAACTTTATAGTGAAGCTTAAAGCTCATCCAAAACACAAACGCCACTTTTAATCAAAGAAAATATATCCCTCATATACCCCTCCTACCCCAACAGCGACCTATTTATTTGTCTATTGATTATTAAAGCATAGGCTTTGTATGATTAAGACAAAATGACATGTCTACACATATGTAACACCACTTTAAACTGTGCCTTTTCTACAAATATTTAGAAACATTTAGACTTAATTGAACAATGTGTATTTATTAACTTTTATTTTCCTTTAAATAGATGTTTTACTCTTTCCAATCCAATATTTGCGTAGGATGTTGTTCAGCGAGCTTCATTAATACAGTGCCAAGTGGAATAATCTGGATTATAAATAAGCAACAACAAACCGTTGCAACTCTAATTGGCGTTGCTTCAACAGTTTCTTAGGACGGATTTAATATTAATTAATACATTTCATTTATGTGTATGTTGGCGCGTGGATTTCGTGTTTTCCATGAATACACATCATATTCAGGAATTACACTTTTGGTGAATATCATTTTGAGTACTGAAGGAGTGTACGAGCCTTTGTTTTTTAAATATAACATTTAAAGCATTGGAATAACGAACACCACATTCACTATTTCGTTCGTTATTATGGTAAACGTCGTATGCCTTTTTACATATTATAAAATACTTTGTAATAATATAATCGTGTTAATTGTTTTATTGTAAAGACAAAATCATCCATCTTCCAGTAGCTAAAGACCAGAAAAGTGTGAATAGTGAAATTTACAGAATATAATAGCTAATAATTTATTTATTTTTAACTAGATGAAAACTCGTTTGACTATCACAATTTCATAATAATTATTATTCGTTAAAATTTAAATTGTAACGAGCGGTCACGTTCGTTGTCATGGATATGGATACATTTGTTGATCCGCAAAACTTCGGTACAATTTCATAATTTTAATGATACAATAAATTGTTACAATTGTGGTATTTAGTCACGTTTTTATTTTCTAAACGATTCTATTAAGGATGTGATATAAGCGTACACACAGAAAATCATAACGCTTACGAACAACTTACTTGTTCAAACTTAGGTGATGAAGCACAGGGTATAGATCCCGGTGAAGCCTTAGCTGGTGTAAGGCCCGTTCAACCAACTCGCCAAAGCAATCAGCTAACCAACGCTCTTCATCTCTAGATGCGCACGTGCCGGCATCACCACTTCCACTTCCGACTAAAGCCTCGCTGGCGCACCAAGCTCTTTCCAGTTCGTTGAGCAGTTTGAACATATACCTATAGATTTTTTTAAATAAGATTTTAAAATGGAATTCTCAAAAATATTAATATTAATTTATATTAATAAAAAAAGAACACAAGGTTTTGCATTTGTTTTTTCTTTATTACTTTACAGAGGTGCTCTACCTATGTCAATAGTGTTTAAAATTGTATATTCAGTAATTATGATAAAATTAAGTTTATTTATAAAAACAAATATTATTATAAAAAGTTAAAAGTCAAAGTTCTATATCAAGTATTTCTTTCATAATATAATTTATTTAATTAGTCTTTATATAACAATCTAAATCATATAAAAAAACAGTGTTATTTTAGCTCAGGCCCTCAGATTTCTGTATCTATTTCGAGAACAGGTGTATTTCTTATACCACAAGTAGGTGATCAGCCTTCTGTGAGCGATACACGTCGTCTACTTTTTGGTCCACAACGGCGGTGTGCCAAATGCGCGCATAGATTGAATGTCGACTGGTGCACAGCCGGGTTCGAATCTACTAATAAAATACTGTTTATATGTAAAGTGAGATGGTGTACATAATCATAATGTTCAGTAGAGAATACACATTGGATAGTAATAAACAGTAATAATCCTAGCGAAAGGCGTGATTCCAAGTTCCACCAAGTTTCAGTCCCTTAATAGCTAACACCTGGAGACAAACTTCGAAGTCCATATAATTCTACGTACTTCAAGTTGATTTCATACGCTGCAAACTTCCGAGTGATATTACAATTATTACGGCTTATATTAGTTGAAATTAAATTTTTATTATACAGAAAAAAAGAAAACTAGTAGGGATATATGTACAGTGGACACGTGTGTATTCTCGTAATACTCCAGACGTGTCGGACATCCGCCCCATCGGGTTATGAGAGTTATGGAATGGAGTTTCAGTTTTGTCTACGCCCACAATAGTGTCTTCATCTACATGGCCCGTTATAATAGAGCTTAACCGTTATGGTTGAATCTACGATGACTTTATTTAATTTTATATATAAATTTTATTAACAGTCACATAAAAATACTTCGATTGTTTAATGAAAAATGATCAGTGGTACAAACTTTTTCGGTCTGGGCCTCAGATTTGTATCTGTTTCATGGTCATTGTCAAACGTAAAATTAGAAGCATTAATATGCATCTCTTTACAGACAACTCATAAGTGTACAATGTGTTACCCATATGATTAAATGATTTTTGAATTTGAATTTGTCCTTCTAATTCTTCTGATCAGCCTCCTGTGCCTGACACACACCGTCAAAAAAGACTTTTTGGGCCTTAACCCAAAAAATCTTTTTTGTCTTTTGAAAAGGGTTTGCACTAGGGCAAGCCGGTCCTCACGATGTTTTCCTTCACCGTTCGAGCGAATGTTAATGTAAATGCGCACATAGATGAATATTCCATTTGGGCACAGATGTTGATCGAGACTACGACCCCAGGGATGATAGTCGCACGCTGAAGCTACTATGCCAACACTGCTCAAACTGCTTTTGTTCATACAGTAAAAAAAAATTCATGAAAATCAACTAGTTTGTTTAGAAAATTTACCTGTATGGCATTAATAACGTCAAAAACAGATGAAAGGTGCCTTCATAAACACTGTTCGATTAATTATACTGAGGAAATTGTATTGTAGATGCATTTACGTCACCAGTAATGCAATATACGAGAACAAAGTCTCTCCAGCGGGCATGCATTCACGTGATTCAATTTCTGGATCACGTCGACTCATGATTAAATTAATTCATGGCAGGAAGCCGATGAAAACAGCTCATTTATGGAAGTTACTGATAAACATGAACAACAGTTATTTTAATATCCATGAATGTCTTACAAAGCGTATGTTTAGGAAATACAGGTTTTGAATTAAATTAGTAATTATTCACTACTTTGTAGTCAGTATTTTCATATGCTTAAGGAATGTTTTTACTATTCAATAGTTCTCCATTTTTAATAACGAATATTTTTCAATTGCAGTTTAAAATTTACGGTAGTATAGTTCCTTAAAATTAATTCACCTGAGTCATACGAACTTTTCAAAAAAGCATGATATGGCCAAATAACGCGGAGAATAAGTCGTATTCTGTATATACTGTTAAAACAATTGAAAAACTTACTTGGGATCAAGAGGAGCCTCGCTGTTAAGTCTGCAAGCTGCTGCAAAGCGAGCAATCGCTGCCTGCAGGGAACTCATATCCCCCTGTACGGCGTGCTGATGCAACAATGTTTGAGCTGCCCCACAAAGATCACCTTCCCACGTGTGGCTGTCACTCTCAGCTCCCTCACATGCAATGTTAGCCGCTGTTTCAACTTCGTGGGCAAGAAGAACTCCAAACAGGCGCTCATGTTGACGTACCTTTAGAGGATATCATTTTGAGTTCAAAATTTAAAAGAAAACAAAAGAAAAAATCAGATACACACTTGTATCTCGTATGCGAAGGCTACTTGTTACCTTCCAAAAACTGTACTGTAGTATGATTATACAACAAAGTGTTTAATAAATAAATAATGATTACATAAAAAATAAACATTTTCTGATCTTAGGGATATATAAGTAACTAGGTAACTATAAAATACAATATGTTCTACTTATCACTTTCAACAAATAAAGAAACGCGAGAAAACATTATTTCATTAATTGAGGCTTATGGAATACTTTCTATATACCGTTCTTAGTACTTATTGCCTAGTAGATCTTTATTTTATCGATATTAATTTAATTTAAATTTACTAATATAGAAATATATTGTCGATTGAATAATATGTAACAACATGCTAGAATTCTGAAATTCAAACGATTTATAACGCATGTGCAATTAATGACTGTGAATCATTGCACCTGTATCTAGACTTCATTAGTTTTAAATTACACCGGCACGCTACGCTACTTTGATCATTGACGTTTCGTTTAGTTCCTTTTTTAAACGCTCGATTCACCGGAAGCACCAGAAAGTCTCGGAAATAGCTGCTCCTATGTAGATTTGCTAATTAGGATTTATATATATAAATCATTATATTATAAAGATTATATTATATTATAAAGAATACATTGAAGCTTTAACATTAAATATAGTCATTATGATTAAATTGCTATTTATTCATCTCGTAACAGATTGGAATTTGATAAACATTTCTGCAGCTTATATATGAAATATACAACACTTAGTATTTCACCGAAGATCGAACACGTAAAAAATATGCTATGGATACATTTTGTTTAATAACAAGACTTCAACTCATTTTCCACCTTAATATTTGATGTATATTTTTGATTGACTTTTTTATTATAGAACAGTTTGCCCAAACTGGCAGGAGGCTTAACTGATGTTAAGTGACGCGAATACGATGCGCGCAATGCCTGAGGGCTCGCGAGAGAGTTGCCAGCGTTTTAAGAATTGGCACGCGCATTTCTTTTCTCTTCAATTCGACTTAGGGTCCCTAAGTCGAATTGCTTCGGAAATACTTTAGAGACTTTTGTGTATGCAATTCTTTCAGTGACACATCTTCTATAGTTTCAATTAATAAATGCTTAGATTCGATAAAAGTACTATAAATTTATTTAATTTTCCGTTTGGCCAAGAAAACCTCCCCAGCATAGGTTATTATCCAAAATTTGAAGATCTGCACAAAAACGCCGGTCCCATTGAATGTAAAGTGAATAAAGTACGCCAGGGGAATGAATTGGATTTATCGTGTAATCGCAATTTCGCTTCTATCACTCGCTGACTCACTTATTACGCGAGGCCAACGATGTTCACTCAGCGGATATGTTAGGGCGGCCTGGGAATGACATTCAAGATGCCATCTGCTATCATTTTGCAATGGAAACTCTTCATTTGTTTAACTTATATAATTAATACTATTCACTTGCAAATTCTGCTTATCTGTACTAATATTTTATATGTGTATGTTTGAAGAAACTCAACTTCAAAAAAATCTTATACTATTAAAATGCTACTGCCGGACTACTATAATTTTATTTTAGAAACATTAAAAAAGTCGTTGCTATTAATTTTATATTTTGCACTTTCCACATTAAGAGCTCTCAATACCTGGTTGTCTGAAGGAGGTCATGATGCGAATATGTTTTGTTTATTCTATATATCACTGTTGATCCGTGACCAATAGTGATAATTGCAAAGTAGAAAAATATTGTTTTTTTTATATATTTGTAAATTGCACGTTTGTATTTTTTTAATCTAGTTTGTTTTTTACTTTAAATGTTTAAGTTATTTTCTTTTCATCATTGTAATGTTTCCCTTTAAATGTTGTGCACACTTGTTATTGATGCACATGCATGTATCTTGTTTTCTATGTCATGTGTTCTCTGTAAGTGTTTGTATGTGTTTCATTAGTGTGCCTTTTAAAATAAAATAAAAAATAAAAAACTTAAGTAAAATTAATGATTTATGCTTTCAACGCTTCCATAATTGCACAAGAGCTTCCGTTTGAACGTTTTGCGGCTCATAAAATTATTGACACACGAATGTGCGCCAATGAAGTATCGATCGCTTACGTTACATTTATTACGAAAATAACGAGAATGTGAAGCGTCGCAATCTTTACAATAAGCCAGACATAACAACGCAATTAAACTAGGTATGTGCTTAATAACATAATGGTACTTCAAGGCATATTGCCAATCTGCTAAACTACTGCGTAAAAGATAAAACTTTTATAGGCCTCGCGCTGAAAGCTATTAAACCGTATGGCCCCAGGTTATGTGCGGTCAACAGCTTTTTATGTCTAACAATCAATCCTCACATTATTCTTTGATAACCTTGACGTATTTCAACTACTTGTTGAATAGCATTAAATAACAGGTTGTTTATTATTTTACTTCGCACGATAGAATAAGTCTAAGATACGTGGGGGCGGCCTAATCACGAATCTCTATCTCATTTAATTTAGATAAAAAAACTGAATTTTAGTAAGCACACGCAAACATTTTCCAACAAAGCTAATAAAATGCAAGGTTTCGTATTAAGGTCCTCTTCATCCTTTACAAACGATAAAAGTACAGCCTTACGATCCAACCAATCCTTGATTTGAGCGCGACCGCCGCTGTGAAAACCGCTGTGTGAGTTCGAAAAGTGAGTTACAGAATCGCAAGGCAGTAACTCTTTACAAATCACTAGTCCGTAGTATTTCAGAGTATGCTACTGTAATCTGCACACCACATTCCAAATGCACATTTATATTTTATACTATTGAAACAGTTCAAAAACGTTTCCTTAGAAAGCTTTGCAATCGTCGACACTTGCGTGGTCTATTGCAAACGTACGAGCCTCGTTTGGACTATTTCAAGTTAGATACTCTAAAACTCCGACGGGACTTCATTTTTCAGTTTATTTGTATAAAATATTTAACTTGATACTAATCCTAGAACTTAAAGTTTTCTATACGTACCTACGGCTCGCTTATCTGCTAATTTCAATGGTCCAGTGCATAGACAATCTCGCTCTTACAACTTGATTACTAATATTGATAAATTTTACAACAGTCTTCCAACTTACCGTAACTTTGTTTATCATGCTCTAAATGAAAACCAAATCATTTAGTTTTAGTAATAATTATTATAGTTTTTTTATGGTTTCTTGTTGAATTTTTGCCCTTGCTAGCTTGCTTATGTTCTAATAAAATTGATGTGTATGTGTGTAAAATTTTTGATGTCATATTTTCTTGAATAATTTTATGCATACACGTCGTTCGTTGTATATGTTCTACACTTATAAATAAATAGATAAATAAAGAAATTTTGTACAATTGTAAAGAAGTCCTAGTAGATAATTTGTAGGTAATATTTAGTTATTCAATAGGAATGCTATTGTCAGTCAACAATTAAAAGTCTGCAATACACAATATGTAGTTATATATAATAATATTATAGAAATTATTTTCTAAAATGTCGTATAGACGACTTCCAAGATCTTATATATACCATTCTTACTTAAAACAATATATATGCGATTCACTATTTTATGGAAATAATATATTGTGTTATTGTGTAATGGACAGAAGCTTTATACATTTATTATCTACTTTAAACCGCAATGATAAATTTACTCTGCATATGCATTGACGTTCACCGCTTTTGTGTATTTTTCAATTTTCCCTCTGAAATCCGCGAATTGTTTTTCATTTCACTATCACACTGACACCGCAATATAGCTGCGCGGTTTTAGATAGAAGTTTAAAGCTCGCTGACAATTTTCTAACATATTTTTTCCGGTTTTGTCGAATCAAGTTATTTATTAATTTAACTTTTATAAGGTGGTCAATTCTTGGCAGATAACAGAAAAAATATACCTTTATACCATTGAAGATTGATTACCTTAGACTACAAGCTTAGTTTCATCTTCGGACATCGAGGCAGAATACGAATTCCACCCGTATCAGCTCGACATCCGTCGTTCCACAACTGGCCGATTTCTAAGGCACTTTTTGTCGTGCACCTCTACTATGTGGAACCAGCTACCCACCAAAGTATTTCCGATACAATACGACTTAGAATCCTTCTAGAACAGGTCTATTTGTTCTTAAAAGACTTTTTGGTAGTGTGCGTGTCCATGAGCAGTGGTATCACTTAACATCTACATCAATGTATAAAAAACAAAATATGAATCCATTGATATACAAAAAACCCAAGATGCACAGTCTCGAATAAAAGTAACACTCGAAAGTGTCCCGAAACACTATTTCTGTCCCTTTCTATAACAGTATGTCTATAACAGTATATGTTACAAGCATATATTATTGCAAAATCAACCTTACGCGAATTGCTTAAAGTTGTTATTACAACGCAGTTTATACGTACATAAAGCAATAAAATTTTACGACCGATCGTGGTCGGTAGGACAAGGTATTGAGTGGAGTCGAACATGACTTTTTTATTTACAACTATTTAACACAATTTTTAATTTATCCGACTTTTCGGGTGCTTTACAGCGTGCGTGGTCACGGTGACTGAAGACAAAAGGTGTTGGATGTTAAATAGTTGTAAATTTATAATAATACATAACTTTAATCCGGTTAAAAAGTTTTTTCTTTAAATTAAAAAAAAAATGTTAAGCTACCTCCTGACCTACACTTTATATAGCGTAAATATATTTGTCAAAATCTACAAACAAAAAAGTTCAAAAGTACATAAATTTATTTATAAAAAAAACACAAATAAATAACATCGACTCCACTTATTAGACGCGAGACTATTTGAAATAAGAGCACAATTTAGAATGTTGCGCTCATTTTTTGAGGACGTTTTTTAGACGTTGATTGTGCATCTTGGGTTTTTGTATATCAATGTATGAATCACACAATTTTATGTATAACTTTAATCTAGACGATCAAAGAAATGAAATGTCTAAACCATAGTCTAAACATAACAATAAACGCTTGCTAGAAAAATGGATACCAAATATACTCAGAGGTGAATAAACACTGGATTACCTGTTGCCAGTTATCGTCGTCGTGTCTACCAGCCTCTCTGGCAGACAGCCAAAGCCTAAGCCGAATACGGCCTTGAACAGATGAGCGTTGAGATCTAGCATCCAACTTGTACCACGCCTCCACTCCAGTAGATGGGATCTCTCGTAATGGAATGTTTACACACCCTACGAAGTAATATATTTTATAAATTACACAAAACACAAATTTTCTGCAAAAACTTTTCACAACCTATTTTTTTCTAAATTCACTAATGAAATTCGGCGTTGCGCTTTTAGCGCGGCAAATATGGAGTTCATTTGCTACTTCTTCAAATTAATTTTTGTATTAGTTGTTGTAAATATTTTTGAAATATATACATTATACACTATATAGGTTGTGGCGTGTGTGTGGATTTTCTATTAACTGAAAACCGAGGGACTAACCGTAAAACATATATTCATCAATTCATTACGCCATACCCGGTATTAGTATATATATGTATATTGTTATGGTGTATAAGTAAATGCTTCTTTCTTTTCTTGCTTCTACGTTTTTTCTGTCGTTAGTTTCCAACTACTCAAATGTTGGCTGGAAGTCACAGTCCGTTTCACAAAGCATTTTCTTTTGTGAATTAGCGAAGTGTGGAATCGACTCCCGGTGGGGGTGTTTCCTGAGAGATACGACTACAACTATTCAATGTTAGAGTGTAATCCTGCCTCAAAGGCCGGCAAAACTAAAAATGGGTATCCATGGGCTACGATGACTCCCCTTTTTGGGCTATATAGGCTCGTTTGCCCCCCTATTATATAAAAAATAAAAGCCTAATTAAAATGAACTCCTTTGCAGCTATAGACTTCTTGACGAATGAATACCCAAGTACTTAAACAGAACTATCAGAAACAGTTACAACTGTTTTAACACGTTTCTAAGTAAACCGTTTGTCTGAAATTCAAGCATCTCTTCTGATTCAATCCGCTGAGGTTCAGACGTGCACTAAATTCTGCGCACAAAATTTTAATTGGCCTATTTCTGAATGCAAATGAACCAAAACTTCTAACGTTTATGCACAATTAGCGTGTTTCAAGGAATACCCTTCTAATATTGATAAATAAAGATAATAAGTAATATTAAATGCTAAGTGTGTCTAAAACGCGTATCGACGCTTACTGATCTCAATGCCTATTAAAAACAATTCACAAAATTCGTGTAAAATTATAATTTTAAGATAAAAAGTACTTCTTTGAGTTTCTCCGATCATCTTTTGTCAGCTTAAATTAAAGTCGGGTAAGAGTATAAAGAGAAAAATAATAAGTATAAAATCAAATTTAGAATCTGCAAGGTTGGTTGGTTTGGTTTTTCCGGCTATCGGTCGGAGCCTGTGCCATCCGTACATGTTACAGTATAATTTCCCGTTTGACGTGAATTTCAAACGTTTTCCTGCTAAATAAATATTGGATCCGCGCTACCATCAATCTTGTTAAATCCAATTTTTCAATACGCATTCGCATTTCATGCATTTGCCGTAAAAATATTTCGTACACTTCACATGTAAATTTAATATGAGAAAGCAATATATGTAGACTGAATAATATGTAGTCGTTAATCGAGAGGCTGTTTCAAAGTATGCAAAAGAAAGTGTTATTGAGACTATTCCGTATAAAACATTGCTTTAAAAATAACTTATGATTTATTTAAACATCAATTCAACATATTTTATTTTCTTACATCAATCATATGACAATGAAAATGGTCACAGATTAGACAAATTAACAATGACGTAGCTTGTAAAATATGTCTTCGCCTATCTAGACCTAACATTTGGAGATTAATTTTGTTGGACACTGATTGTGATCAAATAATAATATTATGTGTAATTGGGTTATTTAAGAATGATAATTAAGACTTTGAAATTTGAAGTTTGTTTACGTGGAATGGCTCGTTATAGGGACTGGTGCGACGCCATCTTGTTTAGAGAAGTGTTTTGGCGCATTATTGAACTTATGAATTTTAAAACCAATACTTAACAGAGTTAAAAAAAACAATTAGTATAGGTTCTATAGTCTCTAATTAATAAAACTAATTGATTTTTAAAGTCTTGCCAAGTATGAGTGAAGTGCATTACAAAAGTTTTAAAGTAAATTATTTGCAGGAGACTGGATGTGGTGTCCTTTCTAAAATTATGTCATAATTCATCAACATATCATAATTAAACAGAGTAATCTTAATACACATTGAGTTAAGGACGTATTCAATAGACTTATCAACTTGTACAGTAACTGTTCCAAGTTACACATACTGATTACGAGTAAGACTACAACTTCCGTTGCCAACAGTAACTTCATAACGTGATTTGTAAATAAAACAATTAATACTACAATATTCTCCTTTGATGACTATGTATGTAAGAAAATGCCTATATGAAAATGGGCACCAATTAGGGCACCTTTTCAGAATGTATTACCTCTTTTACAAATAATTGATAAAGGTTTGTTTGGCCTCGTTAACAAATATTGTACTTTAATAATGTTCATTTAAACACGAATTGGGTACTTTGAATGTTTACACTCGCCTCGCATGTAATTGAGATTTAAATTGTGTTGCTGAATAAAGTACAAATTTAATTTCAAATATAGAATGTTTAATCAGTACGTTGTTATGTTCTTTGTATGCGCTAAAAAATCTATGGTCTAGTATGATAATAGATTTTCCCGCCTTTCACAGAATTCTATGCCGCATCTGCGGGTTATACCTCCAAACTAGCTTCAAAATGCGAAGTAAATCAATATATTTTACGGTGTTTTTGAAAATAAATTATCTTTACACGCCGGACCGTCATAGAGATCATTTTCGTTACTATAATTATCGTTTTACTAACAAAATAAAATAAATAAAATTTGAAACTAACCAAGGAAATCATCCTGGCTTCCCTGCCTAGCGCTTTGGCAGACCTGCTTGAAGAAACGGCCCAGACCACGAACACCTCGCACCTCATTAAGCCGAGATACTGCATCCAGGACTGAGCTCTCGTCATCATGATCCCAGATATCCAGGTGTAGAACATCCGATGATATATCGTCTATATCACTGCGACAAACGAAAATTTAATTCAGTCCCACCTTAGCAGCAAACATATTACTGCATATATCTTTATCGAGCCACGCAAATCGAAATACAGATGAAAATAATGTCTTACACATATTTCTGTGTACTTTCTTTCCGTACAGTACGCGAAGCTATAGTTATTTATTAAGTAACTAAGTAGACAGTCATAAAATATATGTTTTAGTAATTATAATGGCTTTTATATGCCTTAGAAGTTGCGGATATACGAACCTTAGGTACGTAAAATAAATATCTAGTAACTGTAGGATTTCAAAGAAAGGAAAATTTTGCAAAAAGTACTGCATGAGTCTTAAAGCTAAGTTAGTAGTATGTTAACTCTCCTGGTTAACTAACCTAACAAAAGAAGAGACTACCGATATACATCACAGTAATTATTAAGAATCTTATTCTTGTTTATAAAATGGTGAACCTACCTACCTAAAAAACCTATAAATAAGTATTCAAAATTCCAGAATTCATAATTCAAAAATAAGCAATACTATTTTAAAGTTATTTAAAAATTAAAATTCAATTACTCACAATTTGAATGTTTCATTCCACTTAGGCGAGAGAGTGTGAGGTCGCACACTTGTGGCGCGAATGTATCGAGCTGGCAATCTGTCGAGTAAATTGTGTTTATTAATTTTACGCAATAGCTACGTAGATATCGTCCAATTTAATAGAGAAGCCCTGCCAGAATAATACTAATTATAATATTTGGTAATTAAATTACTTTAATCTATGATCTTACATTGTCCATTTCCGATTTAGTTAAATATTAATTGCCTGCCTGACATAAAAACCTAAATTTAAATCGTATCGTGGGCCCCAATTCACTATCACATTGTCTAATATAATAATTTTCTCTCGCTTTAAAAATAATCAAAGTAATACTACAAAGCTGAATATAAGCATCGGCCATTTTGTCTGTCAATATGTATAAATTTTGAGATTTGTTTAAACTCCTCTCAACGTTGAATTTTGTTTATGAGTGAATCATTTTAAATACTGCTTAAGTTAAGAGTTGATTATCGGTAAAGTTTAAAATGCAGCCAGTCGTAGTACCTGCCGAGACTGTCTCGTTGCTGGCGCCCGTCTCGCCGTTTGAAGCTCAGCCTGAAGCCATGTTTGCGACCTTCATCTTCCGACGCCCGGGGAGAAGCCGGCAGCGACGCTGGCTGGATACCCAGCATGCAATACGGGTCGCTGAAGCCTATTAACAAGAAATTATATCTACTATATAAAAATAAGTCGGGTTTTCCTTCCTGACGCTATAACTCCAGAACGCACGAACCGATTTCCACGGTTTTGCATTCGTTGGAAAGGTCCCGGGCTCCGTGAGGTTTATAGCAAAGAGAATTTAGGAAAAATTTCAACAGAAAAGCGGGATCACCAAACGAAATGTTACATAAAACGAAGCCATCTGGTGGCGAAACGGAGTTCGCCGAGTTTGTTAGTGTTATATATTCTTATAACACATAACGTGAGAATTAGCTGAAAAATATTGATTTAAAATCGTTGACAAGTAACCATTTGAGCTGTCTTGTTATAATATTTCTGAAGGAACCAAAGATGTACATTTTCGTTCCCGAAGGCATTACTTAATTATAAATGTTGAATCAATTAAAATCATTGGAGTTACACGAGACAAGACAGTTCCCTGCACAGTCTTAATAAAATATTATATAGCATTAATTTTAAGTACTTTTAAGACATATGTAAGAAAATAGATAGATTTCTTGTGTTTTCTTGATCCATCTGGTCAATCACCGACCCTTTTTCCCGACCGACATTAATTTGATAACAAGACTACTAAAACAAAAATAGTTTACGTGTATATAAGCTTTCAAAGAAAACTTTCTTCATTCGTAAAGAAAATGCTTTATGAATTGCGAGAGTTGTAGGAAATCCAGTCATTACAAGAAAATTAAGTTTGGTATAACTTTAGTTACTTATCTCTACTATTGATATTATTTAGTACTCTAGTAATCAGAATGATTTAATACAAAACCTTGTAAAGCTGTTACCGATACCAAATAAATTATAAAAAATATTCAAGACCTTTCGTGTTTTCATAAAATTTACAGTATTCCCTCGATTTTTCTAAGCTCTCATAATTCTACTCATTGCGCATCTGCTCTCATGATTCCTATCAGTATAAAACCTTGTCAAAAAAAAACTATTTTTCAAATATGTCCGGATCTAAACAATAAAAAACTTCTTTTTAAAGATAATGATAATGAAATAGAATCTTCGCTTCCAACATTTTAGCTCTAAACGTCAAATATAACGCACGAATATAAGTTCATCGTAGCTATGTAATTCATTACGCTAAAATTACTTACTTACAGTAATTTGCCTAATTAATAAACCTTCAAAGTTGATAGGTGACTAGGTGCTTTCTCAGAAATTTATAGGAATTTCTACCCCTCCGGGCTACACAAGAAAGTTTGTACCCAGATGTTTCATAATGAAAATTCGATATCCCAAGTGGGTAAGATTTTAAAACCACCAAACAACAAAAGCAAGTGTAGGTACAGTATATGCTTATTAATATCAACGTTTAAACATGACTAGAGTTGACAAGAGTTGACTAACAACTCCCACCTGTAAAAAAACCAGTGGCGCTACAACCTTTTTAGATCTGGGCCTCAGATTTCTGTTTCTGGTTCGTGATCATTTGTTTTTTCTAATAGTTAGAATAGTTACGATCAGTCTTCTGTGTCCAACACTGTTCGAAATACATAATTTTAATTTTATTTAATTTGATGAGGGTGATCTCAAATATTTTTACACGGCCGATCGACACATCATTTTTTTGTTAGTCATTGTTGCGCTTGTCGGGTTACGTGTTCTCGTGCGTCTAGCATTTTTTATTTGGATATATACTTTTTGTTAAAAATAGATGATTATAGACACGTCCACTATTTAAAATTGTATAGTGAGTGTTTAGTGCGTGTTTGAGAACTATTGAGGCAAGGTATCAATAATTATCTTCAGTCTAACCTCTTTTTGTGCCCATACTAACACTAATCCAAATCCTTACGGCTGATATTATTGTGTGCCTATTTTCCTGTGAGGAGACATTGACGAGGTATGTACTCAGGACTTATTATTTTAATATGAATTGTGTATCGACGGCCACCGAACCGTTCTTTGTGGTACATAATTTTTTTGAGATTTTGAGTCTAAGGCACGGCGGTTTCCTCACGATGTTTTCCTTCATCGTACGAGCGGGTTTTGAACGCGCTCATAGATATACAGTCCATTGGTGCACAGCCGGGGCTCGAGCCTATTTCCTCAGGGATGAGAGTCACGCGTTGAAGCTACTAGGCCAACACTGCTCTAAACACCTAGCATATCTAATAGAAAGAACTAATTCTAAAGGACCTTAATCAACGTTTTCTAATGGTATCTAAAAACCCTAAATTACCTAAAAAAAACCTAAAACTCAAATGCTCATAGAATCTTTATCACACTAATGTTACTTGGCAGATAAATGAAAACGATAACAGTTTTTCACTATCTAAAGCTTACAATACGTATTCATTACACCCAAAGACTGCTAACGTTGCACTAATAACACAGTTCTACAACACATCTTATTACTTCGCACTAAGTAATAAGGCAACAAAAATCTAATTTAGTATCTGATAAGTAATAAATCAAAAAGAAGAAAATATGACGAATAACAATTTAAGTTTTAAGTTTTACAATTTGGTAATATTGCTTTTGAGGCGTCTCGCCCACATGCGCTAAGAACTTTAAAAGCCAATTATATCAAAATAGCTCAAGTTGTTTGAAAACAAATATTTGTTTAAGATTTACTTGATGTCGAATAAATTTCTTCTTTAATAAAAATGTTCATCTATTCTTTCCAAGTCACGGGACGTCAAAGTTGTAGAAAAGTATATTGAATTGACGTCGGTGCAAAATATTACAAAAGAAAACATTATTTATGTTATACTTATTTAACTTGAGGAACATTTTGAACAGTAAAGAGAATTAACTAATAAAAATACAGTGTTATTTAACTAGCGGGTTAAGTGAAATATGGGCTGACTTAAATTCATGAATTTGAGAACACGTTTTCTCTAAAACATTCTTCTAACTCTCCATGTAAATATCCCTATTTGACCCTGTATTTTTATTTTAGAGCCCAATTCTAAGACGTAATGAAAATATTGAATTGTAATCTAATTTAGTCAGCTTCCATAGCTATGTGGTAGTATATTTTAAGAAAACCAGTATCGCTACAACCTTTTAGGTGTGGGCCTCTGATTTCTGTATCTGTTTCCTGATAATTTGTATTTCTTAATAGACAAATGCTTTAGCTTTCTGGTGCCTGGACACACGCCGTAGACTTTTTGGGTCTATTCACTATTGCATCATGCATGCCGGTTTCGTCACGATGTTTTCTTTCAAGCTGCCCACACGGCTGTGCAGAGCCGGGGAACCTACGATCTCAAAGAGAGTCGTAGGTTATAACTACTAGGTCAACACTTTATACAAGAGGTATATTTAAAGCGGAGATTAAACCATTCTCAAATAATATTCGAGATGGAAAAAAACAAAAGGCTGAAAAGACAAAAGACTGGGCTTAAAAGATTTTACGACTTCTATCTTAAATACATCACGTTATATATAAACTACTACTATTATATAATAATTTTAGAAGTATCAAGGGAATAACGGTTCACAAACTTGAGCGCCAGAGGCTGACAAAGTTTCAAAATTATTGTCACGTTTCGCGAGAAAAACTCAATTTCGTACAATTTAACACTATTGAGATCTATATTCGTAAACAGTTATTGTTGTTATATTAAATGCTTTTAAGCCCCGCAGCTACAATTAACGAGAGAGCTTAGGATTACGATGTTCTAATAGAGCCTTTCAAATCAAATAAGCAATTAAAACTTATTTTGATATAACCAAACTGCTTTAAAAGTTTTGTAATTGTTCCTTGACAGATCCCTCGTAATACCACTCGATTACGAAACTATTTCTCACTGTTATTAAATAAAGCTATCGCGTAACATGATTAAAAGGAGTATTAAGAATATCCATATGGTTAAATTACCTGCATCATGAGCACACACCCTCACTTTCACGACATCACATAACACAGCCGAATTAGGTATAACTTAGTTAAATATATTAAATGATATTTTCCTTTCGTAAATGTTTTCGTCTTTGACTATAATTTTCGTATAATTGTTTTTGTTATATATAACTTATGTTAGTTTACGATTACGAAATAAATAAATATAAAATTACACGCTTTCACTTTAACGTTTTTGTAAATGGATTTTTTCTAAAATGGACCGAAGGTTTAGGGCTAGTAAGCAAGGTTTAGGCTACAAGTAAAGGGATTAATCACTAAACAATGTATGTTAACCTGATCTATCAGTTAGACAAAGTAAATGCTCACGTGACATAAGTATACATCAAAGGTTCAATTAAAAAATCTTCAGCGTAGCTTCACTACGAACAATTCATTTTGTACACACAAATATACTATAGACTGATATTCCAACTTACCATTAGCGTCTTTAGCTTCGAGCCCATCAGCTTCTATAACAGCGCAGCCCAACACTACGGTAGGTGGACGTTCACTGTCTGCAGCCCTAAGTGCCCTGGCGTGTACTTCTGGTGACACGCGGAAAGCCCGTCTGGCATACTCAATCACCTCTTCCTTGTATGCTGCAAACTGACCGCCTGGGGCTGGTGCGCCTACTGCGTTCTCGATGCAGTAAAGGACCTATGAAATAGCAGTATTTAAAACATACTCGTAATTAAATATATTTTTAGTTTTAGTTGTACAGTGAGAAGTTGCGTGAAGAGCTTACTATAGAAATGATCCTATGAAGTAAGGTCTCGACAGGAAATAGCTCAAAACAGCCTGAAATACCAGGAGAATAAACTGGCACACGCTCTGAGCGGAGAAGGCGGTCTTCAGCATAAGCGGCTAAAAAGTAAGGACGTATCGAGCCTATATAAAAGATTTATCTCTTGAGATCAAGATATTATTGCTGGCTAGCAGATTGCCATGAAGCAGATACAAAAAAAAAAAGTTGTACTCGTACTACGTCATATGGCATTGGGTAGGCATGTGACAACTTGATTAATTCGAAACGGATCTAGTCCATCTACCGGAGATTCAATTTCATTCTAGAAAAATCGGATCGCAAACCACATCTACGTAGAATGTAATGTAGGTATACGTTATATTCCACCCAAACGAAGCACAATATGAAATATTTGTTTATATTTCAAATGAAAAGGACAATTAGAAATAGCACGCATGTTTGTATTTTAATTAACATTTGAATTTTATTGAATGTTTGCTATTAAGTTATTGCATTGATATATCAAGGGCGTAAAATATTTAGAACAATTGTGGAGAAGAATAAATGGATGTCATGGAGGGATATTATTAAGTAAACAAACCTTTTTTATGTGAAATAAATCTCAAATATTATATTGCGATTTCATCCGATTGTTTTAATTTACAATTTACGTTTCCTAATAAATGCTAACCACAAGATGTGTCTCAGTTGAGATGTAATTAAAATATTATTCTTATTTTTGGGCGTAGATAAGACACATTGTTTTTTGGTTTTAAAGCTTTTTATAATCAAAATCGGTAATACAACGTTGTTCCATTTACAAAGTGACAACGCTCATAAGAACAAATTATTCAATAGCTACATTAAGCTTACAGTATGTTTATAAATAAAACCATAAGGAAAAACGTACATGTTTCAAAGAAGGAAAACAAAAATTCTTAAAGAAAAAACGTTAAATAATAACACTTCTTCGCATCTGTGAACCCACATTCTTTACATTTACGATAATGTTATAGGAATGTAACTAGTATATTTGACAGTCAAACAACAAAGTTAAAATGTTATTGTTTGTTTGAACACTAATTTTTAACAAGTAAAACACAGCACTAACTTATTTATTCATCATTTCAAGAAAAGATATCTATAGGTCATATTTAGTTTTAAAAACGCACTACAATAGTATTCCGTGGATTATGAAATATTTTTATAGCTTTTATTAGTAGTAAAAATTAAAAAAATCTAATTTTAACAAAAAACATGTTTCTGTATTTAAAACAATTTAACTTTGCATTAATTACGAGATTTCAAAATACAAATATTGAAGTAAAACTCAATTCTGATTAAATTTATTTTTAATGAACAAAATTAAGAGTACTCTTTGTAACGGACGAATAACAATTCTATTTACCTGCTTCTCGGAGTAGGAAATTGATTCGAGTTATATTTTGCATCCGTTTAAATGAGAACCAATACCAGGACAGATTGTTTACTTTTGGAATTGATTAAATATGTTAATTACCAATAATCATATTATGTTTTATTGTTGCTGTACACCATAATAATTTATTTTGTTTACTACTTATAACTTATCGATTTTGCTCCCTTTTGAGTAGAGACTCTTGGGCCGTGGGGTTCAAGTGCACAGGTTATTAAAGATTTAAGTTGGCGTCTGGTAGATAGTACCGGTGACCCCAGAGCTGGTGCTTTCCTAGCTCAACGAATAAATATCGAAATACAGTGAGGAAATGCTGCCAGCGTTAAAGGCATTTTAAATTTGTATTAATTTTCTTTATAATATTTTTTATTATTACTTTGTAGGTTAAGAAAATTGTAAATACAAATTGTACGTAGGTATGATTGATAATTAATCTAATATACGCATATCATAATAATTAATATCAGTCAGGAGAGTGTTCTGGGAGGAACTTTATTTTCGCTTATACATTTGGGAGCTTTTAGTAAAAGAAAGTAGGAGTCACATAAACGTAAAAATATTTAAAAGAATATACGCACGATCCCTATGTTGTATTGTGTTCAGTGTTAGTTTTAAATAGTGTTGTTTATGGTTTTTTGGCATTCAATGTGTTATTAATATATTAATAACACACTCATATTAAACAGAAATAATTTTACATTGGACATTTTTCTCGAAAGCAACGGTATCAACTTCAACATTTATTATGTTTGTTGCCAGTGGCATATTAGCGAAGATCACAGATAAGCAAATACTACCGCGCTTTTGAGAACCGCGCATAAATGTGCAAAATTGCAAAATGGCGCTAAAAAAATATGTTAAAACAAATAACGCAAATTAATTAGAAGGTTTTATACCTGGATTTCTGTATTGATCATTTGTTTTTTCTAATAGGTAAGTAAGTGATCGTCGATCACTTCGTTGCATATAGTGAAATACTATAATACAATTGACATAATTAAATTTAATACCCATAAACTTGATAACTCAAAACAATCAAAAGGTCAAATAGATTTGACTACAAAAAAATAAGTGAAACCGGTGCAAAATATATCCGTCACGATGTCTTTAATAATATAAATTTGATCATTACTTAGAGTAAAGCGAAGTATGTACTAGTCAATAAGAAAACGCCTGACACCGGAGAATGTTTTCAAGTGGAAGGGCAACATTGCGTGATCTAGGGCTCTTACGGACGTGTAGGTATTGTGAATAACATACAATTTCTTTAATGTATTTTATTCAGAGACTAGAGAATTCGTTGACCTGGAAATATGTACACCTCATATGCAGACTGCTAGTAAGTGCGCAATTTACAAAATCAAAAACGTTCATGATAGAAATATGGATAATATCTATACTCACAATTTTCCAACCTTCCTATACTTATAATTTTTCCCCACTTTTTGGTTTTGGGCAAGTTCCTACTGTGAAGGAAGGAATGATGTGCGTTTCCTTCACCCTAAGGGTCTTAAAAACTGACCACTGATCAGCCCGAATTGGGTTCGTTAATTAAAATTACCTCAGTGTAAAGATGTTCATGTTCTTTGTGCGACAGCTGAGCCGAGACGCTTGGTAAGCCAAGATCATGAGGAGCAGGCGGCGGACGTTCAGCTCTAGCTTCAGCTAAACGCAGGGCAGCGAGCCGTCGATTTTCTTGTCGCCAAGATAGAGCCGTGAAGCTTTCGAAGTATGATCCATCGGTGTCTTGAACCCTATGAGAATAATGAGCTAAGTTATTAAACAAGCGAATTAATACCGGCTGAAGATTGATCTGTCTCTTATTGTATTTATCCATAGTTGGCTATAGTAAATATAATTTTATTTTTATTTATTTATTTTCAAAGTAACAAAACCAAAATCCTGTCCTAAATCAACAAGAAAGCCTTATCAATAAAACATTCACCCACGAATTAAAAAACGAACATAAGAAATTACATAATGAATAAATAAACTAATTACTATATGCACTAACAAACAGTAGCACTTTTGTTAGTTCACTCAACGGACAATAAAAAAGGTCCGTTAACTGTTGAATCATATGTGGCCTTTTCAGAACGTAAGTCCTTATTGTGACCACATGAAGTAACAGTGGACGGTGTCGCCTTCTGACGTATCCATCAGGCACATTGAAACTAAGGCACTGTAGTACTACCGAACTAAGTCAGTAACCTAGTAGACCATGTAACAATTTCAATAAGTACGCAAGCACAAACTCTCGGCGCACTCAAAGCTCGTTGTAGCCGACAGAACCAAAAATATGCCTAAGATAGAATGTGCCTCAAAAATTTGTTTTGTACCCGCTGCAACATCAGCTTAAATATAAGTTGAGATCCATAAGGAATTATGCTCCAAATGACTTCGCCAGCGATACTTCCATTAGTAAATTAAATTAATACGCCTTATTGTCAATATTATACTTGCTTCAAATGATGGGTTCTCATGAAATATGTTAATCGCATGTTAAAAGGAAACATTCAGATTTGTAATGTATAAGTGCGATCAAATATGTAAATAAATAAAATGTTTTATTTATTCTATAAAATATCTTGAAAATATGCGATTTACATATTTCTCAAAGGAATAATATGAAAATACTTTAACAAAAGCTGGCTCCTATTCCTTGTTATCGTGGAGTTAGGAATGACGAGTCCAGAGAAATAACCGAATAGCGCAAATATTGTACTGAGAATATGTAGGAAATATTCAAATAAGTTTTACAAAATGTAAGCGCTCTAATGTTAATACATATTTTTTTATTATTATTATTGCTTAATATAGTATAATAAGCAAAATACAAATACAGAAAATAATCCACTTAGGGTGCTTTAACTTAAACTTTGGTGCTTGACGGGTTACACCAGACTATAAATTCAAATTAATTATAATGTAATGGTTTAAAAAAATACAATTAATACAAAAATCGAAATGAAAATATTACTTATTACTAAGCAATGGCATCCAGGTTGTCTAAAAAATACCTTTTAATTACGGTACCCTTGGAATTTTCGGGAGTTATTATGAGATTTGAGGCTATACAATTAACAAGGCGCGGCCCAATATAATATGATGTTGTTCGATTTCTGTCTAAATAATTATAATAATTCAGTAAAGATTTAAATAATGCTAATAAATATAGTTTTAAATTGGAGGCTAAAAAACTCACTGCCCTATACTTTACTTGTTAACATTTTTTTGCTAAACAAGTGATGTGATTCATATTATTATATGTTTATAAAAATATGTATCGCGGCGCCCGAGGCCCCAAAACTAGTGAGCCATACAAATATCTCTCAAAATAGCGATAGCCCAGTCATGCGTTTGATTGGTTCATAAGATTTGGAATCTCTATTCTTATTTTTTACTTATATTAATGGATTTTATTATTCGAAAGCTGTTTTCATAAGGGAAACGCAATTATGTCGTGGATGGCAAAGTATATATTGCATAAAGTAATAAAATATTCTCATGTTGTTTTTAGCTCATACGTTGAACGCAAAAATGTATATTAAAATGCAGTTTCTCTGATTTTTACATTCCTCTATTATTCTTGCATTCGCGAGTTTATTCATAAAAACCTTACAGAGCAAAATCAATATATCCCTGCCTCGAGAACTTTATAAATACACCGGTTATTTTTCAGATTCCAAACACAAGAGCGCCATTATTATTTTTTCTGAAATGCTCCACGCATTCTCTTTCCGTTCATAGTCCTTTACATTTTCTTGTTCATTCGTATTTCATACACATCATACTTCCAATATATTATTACGTTTTATACAAAAAGGTTTTGGTCTTATTTAAGGTTAAGCAATATATTTCTGATCGGTAAATGTAATAGGTTGAATACTTTTTGGGGATAAAGAGGGGCTTAGACAGGGATCCCTTATCTACCTTTTCGGTTAGGAGAATATACGCTTTGAAACAAACGTGGACACAGGCGATCTCTTATACGTAAAGATTAACTTGGGATTATATAAATTTTTTTTTTTTAGACAATTCACACCAATTGACCCATGAGTCCCATGCTAAGCTGGTGAAGCTTGTGTTATGGGTACTAGGCAACGGATATACATACATATTATAGATAGATAGACATATAAATACATATTTAAACACCCAAGACCTAAGCACAACACCAAATACTCATCACATCGATGTTCGTCTCAGCCGAGGATAGAATCCGGGACCCATGGATTCGCAGTCAGGGGTACTAACCACTAGACCAATGAGTCGTCAAACATGACAAAACATATATACAAAACATGTGGCACTATCTCCATCTGTTTTCTTGATCTTTATACGCAATTGGTGATCAGCGTTCATGACTGGCATTGTCAATTTTGCGTCTTTGATTTCACGTCGTTTTTCATCACCATATGGCCGGGTATTCATTGTGCATACAAATTAATCCATTGTGCGCCAATGATAGTCGAATTTTCTGGCAGTAGACATATTTTCCTGTCACTTTTCAGAGATTATAGTCTCTCCATAAATTTGGTATTTTACAAAATAGCTCATCCTAGCCACATATTAAAATGAAACTGTGTCACCGTGATATTCCTACACGATGTGTAGAATAACAAAATAATTTTAAGTAGGTCAATATGGAGCGACCTGTTGAACGCTCCAATCGGCATTCGCTATGACCTCTCCCTGTATCATGTTATGCGTATTTGAGCAAGGTTAATTTACATTTGTTGCGTAGTTTCGTGAATTCATAAGCTTTGGGTAAATTTTAGCTTTCGAATATTGATTTCTTTTTCGGAATTCACAGAAAGTTTGTTACGTAGTTATATAGTATATTATAGTCATCTTGCTTATAATTTGAGTAGCTTTACTACACTATAAGTTATAGTACTGTCACTGAATTATACAGTAATGAGATAAAATTGTATTTATTATGATAATGCAATAATTTCTTACAACTTTAAGTTGATTTAAATGAAGTAATATTTGTAAGGTTTTCATATATAAATTATTTCAAAATAAAACAAATTCAACCTTTATTTCGGATGGAAAGGTCCACTTACATATAAAAAGTATCAGAGAAACCATTACGAAAATACGTCTGCCTTGTGAGACGTACACAGGTTCACAGATTTTCTTGCTATATTAACTTAGAGAATAAATTTTTGTCTAACTTCTTCTAGTTGTTAATTAAAATTTATTTAATCATCATAGTATTCAGATGTACGATGTATATATAGTATATACTCTATACGAGTACGTACGCATAAACACATTTTAATATAATCCTGCAAATTGTCAACACGTTCCTTAATTGAATATTGGCCACCTCAATCAATAGATAAACTGTATCAAGAGCGAAGTAATTGGATTTCTCATGAGTAGGATGTACGCTGCCTCCATAATTGTCCCAGGTTATATGTATAAAGCAATTTCAGGACTTCCTTTGAAATATGGAGAGTATAGATAGAGGCCAAGTTTATATTTGCCTAACAAGTTTTATACCACGATGTCAACGAGTCTGAGTAATATCGTTAAAAGCGCGTTTCCTGGCATAAAACATAGACTAGAAAATCAGAGCGTAAAAAATGCAGACCACATACATTCACTAAATTCTATAGTTTATGGATTATTTTATTCTTCATTTTACATATTACAGTTATTACTTCTATAGACAATTAAACAAATAGCACATTCAATGAATATGAAAATTTATAAAATACCTCTTCTATCGTTCGGTATAATTATAACTTTATATATTACTACTCTATATATTACTACTCTATATATCTCTAATAAAGTTCAAGTAAAATCGACAACTTATTATTGCAGTCGGGCGAAATTTAAAAATGCACTCGAATATTCAACAAAATTTTTGCGCTAAGGTTTACAATCCGAGACAAACCTAAGATAAACTAATTAAAATGTTTGGACGATTACTTTTGAAACCAACTTGTTGAGAATAAAAATTGATTGCATTTAGAAGGGTTCGGTAAATAAGGCTAAAGAGTTTTAATCAACTACCATTCAATTGGTTGAAGCCCCAGTTGATAAATGAACTCATCTAGCAGCGGGATACCGATGTCCATATTATTACAACCATTCCATTTCTATCATAAGATATCTATTTTTATGGCATCTATGACATAGTATAAATGTTAGTATAATTTCAAAGTTTAAAAACTACATTTCAATGGTTTTATAAATCTAGTTTTGATATGTGTCAAATGTATGGGTTTTTTTAGAGTGGTTGTTTGTGTAAGTTTGCAGTTGTACGTAAAATTTATGCTTCAATACCGAATTCAAGGTATCTTGAATTCTATAGGATTGAAATGCATTTGATAGCTCAACAATTGTAAGAAGATGGATGATATGTTCGTGATATTTACAATATATACACAAAAAAATTTGTTTTTCTTAATAAATTCTTTGCCTGACAGACTATACTAATATTTAAAATAGGAAACATTTGTGTTTTTGTATGTATGTTTGTGGTGTTTTCACACAAAAACTAATGGACCGATTTCAAAAATTGTTTCACCATTAAAAAGCTGCATCTTCACAGACATAGCCTATATTAAAAAAATAGGGAACCTTAAAAAATTGGAAAAATATAACCCAAGATGAGAAAAAATTATCCATAAAAAATCTATCATCGCGTGCGCTGTGAAAACTATGATGATTGATGATAGAACAAAAAAGTGTTGTACAGTATTTTGTTCTGTTGTCAAATGTTGTGAATATGGAAGTTCTAAGACACTGAAGTTCTACAAATAAATCTCTTCTCTAATATTATAGTAGAAAATTTACAAGCTAAAAATGATTGATTAAAAAAATATTTTCTACCTACTTGAAATCAATAATTTTTCAATACCTGTAGAGTATTTTTAAATTTACTAATGTCGGACATTCTACATAAATAATGTTACAAATTTAAAAATGTATTAGATATATATTCGTTGTAAAGTAAAATCAGTATATGATTCTTAATGTGTGTATCTAATAATCTGAAAGGAAGTAATTAAAAACTAAGAAAACTAAGTAAAATAAAACTTTTATTATAACAAAAACATAGATATATATATATAGTCCGACTGAGTAAACTTTCCACTACCTTGATCTACGCGAGTGAAACCTCGTTATTCATATACTGGAATTCGCTATATTTTATCTTCAACCACCGCGAGTGAAGTTCAAAACTGTAGTTTACGGAAGGACAACACGACTAATAAGAAACAAAGATGTCAACTATTGATTATAAACAAAGGGCATGTTTAAATAATACTGAGATCGAAAAAGGACATAACAAATCACCAGTGGTCAGTGCAAGCGTTTTATCCTTGGGTTTTACCCGGTTTTCTGGTTATCTGATGTCGCATGATACAAATCACTACATAGTATAAAACAAAGTCGCTTTCTCTGTCCCAACGTATGCGTAAATCTTTAAAACTACGCAACGACTTCTGATTTGGCTTTTCTAATAGATAGTGATTGGAGTGGAAGGTTTATATGTATTTTAACATCCATTAAATATGGATGGAGAAATGCAGTTATTTTTGGCCTTGTTGATTTTGTTTCTAATGTGTTGTCGTAAATCGTAAATAATTTAATTTTTTCCGCTTACATTGCGAACGCTACGAGATTTATTTGCATCCGTGCGAAGCCGGGGAGGGTCGCTAGTTATATCTATATAATGTCAGTGGCGTTACTGTACCATCTGGGGCCCGTGGCAAATCTTCTTTCGTGGCAATCCTTTTGATGGGACCCTATTAGTAAAAATCGTCCCTACTCAGTTAAATTTTAATAAACTTCGAGATTTTCAACGTACTCAACTACACGTTGTATATATCCCACTAATGGCCACAGGCTTCCTCTCTTAGGCAGGAGGGAATGGTCTGTATTCCCCACGCTAGCCCTATGTGTATTGGAGACTTCATATTCATCCATTGAACATAATATCTCTTGGGCAGGGGCCCTATTGGGTCTGGGCCCCGTGGCGTTTTGCCAGCCCTGCCACCCTATTGTTACGCTACTGTATAATCTTATAATGTAATATATTTCTTCCATTCGCGTATCTACTATATTTGTCTCTTACATTATTTGTAAGCTTGTTATGTACCTACTTTTTTTTGTTTGACCAAATTCATTGGAAATTGAAATTTCGTATTACACATAGTTAACTTTCCCGATTTTCAATTATAGACTCAATAATTGGCTGACACAGACACTCTTACATAGAGCTGATGTTATGACGCCATAACATCAAAGAGAATTACGTGGTACAAATTAAAATCAGTTGCCGTTGGAGTTGCGCCCGGTCCCCACGGAAAAAGAGAGAGAGAGAGGAAGGCCACTGGTCTAATGGAATTAAAAACAGGGGGAGAATTTTGGGCTTGGCGATTGATAGAGGATAGAGTGGTTTTGAGGAGGCCTTTACTCGTATAAAGTCCTTTTATTTAGTTACGTATTTTGCAATCGTCTACACCCGCGTTAGTCTATTGCAAACGTACGAGTCTGGTTTGGACTATTTCAAGTTAAATACTCTAAAACCCCAACGTGACTTCATTGACCTGACATTTGTATAAAATATTTAATTTTACTACTCTTACCAACCTTCTGGCAAAATTTTCCTTTCTTTGTAATGTACCTACGGATCGCATATCGCCGAGTGAATAGGCTATCTCGCTCTTACAACTTAATTACTAACATTGATGAAAATATTTATACATTTTACAACAATCTTCCAACTTACCGTTATTTTGTTTATCATAATTCATACTCTTCATGAGGTTTAAGTTTCTATTTTGCTATGGTTATTTTTTTTTTTGTGATTGCTTGTTTATTTTTTCCCTTGCTAGCTTGCTTACGTTCTATATATATTGCTGTATATGTGTATGTGTGTAAAATTTGTGATGTCTTATTTTCTTGTATAATTTTATGCAAACGCTTTGTGTTAGAAATTATAAATAAATATTAAATAAAGTAAATAAATTGTAATAGTTGTTAATTTTATTTATTGTTCCTGCTAGAGTTAAGGTAAACCGGTAAACCATCTAATTCGATTTTTGATGAATTTTGTAATAAATACTTAAACCAAATATAACAATACAAACTTTCTTCAAAGCATTTTTAACAACCGAGACCTTTCACTACAAAAGTCGAATAATACAAATTGGTTGACGATACAAATGTGACTCACTGTACCAACATAACAATGTCCTAATCTACGAATTCATTAGTCTGTCTCCGTTCGCACGTCGTTGACATATTGTTGTGTTGGCATCATTGATTCCCAAAATCCCTTGTGATTCACGATCTAGTTTCATGTGGTTTACCCTTTACTGTTTAGTTCTGAGATAATTAGACGCTCTTATATTTTGTTTGTATATCTTATAAACACGAAACGATTTCGTAGCGAATATTTGTATTTATTCGAGATTTTGTTTCATACAAAGCCCATGGTAAATTCGGACAGCCTTACTAAATATGTAAAAAAATTGAACATATATAAATATACATATAAATGTATATTCATTAATATTAACGTCCACTTAAAATGAAGTGAAATACGTTTTGAATAATTATTTAAGCATAACATAGACGAATATTTCGTTCTAAATGCCGTCTTTTTAATGAAATATTAGTTAAGAAATTTTGAAAAACATTTGTACAATTACATTTCTTCCCAAATAAGCAATGCATTGTGCCAACGTTATGTGTTATTGGAGGTAGGGGGGAGAATTCAGAGGAATGTTATCAAGTATAGCTCGTTGTTGATACATTAATTTTCCACTTGAGTTTATAAATTTATACCTTCTCTGATAACATTATCCTTGTAATGGAAAACCTTAGTAGACCTATAATCTTTTAAACCAGTATATTTATTTACAACTATGATCTATATAATTGTGCAAATTACAAAATTAACACTATTTTAATTACATACTTTGTGATTGTCTGCCTTGAAACTCACCCGGAATTAACAGAGTTATCGACTTCAGGCCAGGACAGACGACGCTTGCAGAAAGCCATAGATGGTTTTTCTGGTGGTTGTTGGTGTCGAGGCACGCGCAACGATCCACCTCGCCTTGGAGCGGAGGCTGGAGCCAGGCAATCCAAAGTTCTCCTTCGAGCGTTCAGAGCTGATGCACCTTCCGTTGGTAAAACTCGAGGAAAACCTAAAAACATATTAGAATAACAGCGGGCCATAGACGGACCGCATGTTGCAGTCAAGACCGACTGCAATATGCAGTCGCCGCACGGCGATCTGCAGTTTCCATACTAAATTCATATTCGCAATACAAGGACCGCCCGAGCAGTTCCTGAGCAAACTGCATATTGCAATCGGTCTTGACTGCAACATGCGGTCCATCTATGGCCCGCTTAAGAGTAAAACAGGGCTGCTTAACTGATCTTAAACGTGATTGGAAGCTTTTAGTCACGAATAAGTATATGATGTTCTCAAAACATTGGTTAAAAATGAGTGTACATTTATGTAAGAAAACAATTTAAAAAAACATAAAAGTGAAGCAAAAATCTTTTCTGCGCTAGAAATATAAATAAAACGCGTGTTCCAACATAAATCCAAGAGAATTATTATTTTTTAACGTTGTAAAATATGGCTAAGTGAATTGAAACATTGGAATCGTGAAGCATTTAGTTTGCTTTTGATCCTAGCTCGTGAGCTAATCGCATAGAATAGAACAATATGAGAAAAAGTTATTATGGAACTTCAATTCTCACAAATGTTAGAATTTAAGATTGAAATAGAATACCTATGTACCTACATGTATCTATATTGGAAATGTTGGTAGAGAATAGTTATCTAAGGACTTTTTATGATATATGAAAATGCATACATGTTTAACATTTGTAAAAGAATAAGCCTGTCACTGCAGTACAAATACAACGCGGAAGAGAAAAGCTTAATCCAGTTTATAAAAGAGCAAATAATCCTTCGTCTTTGATGAACAGCTGAGTTGGCGGCCTTCTAAGTAAATATCAGCTCCTTTCTACACCGGTTTTATTAAAAAAAAAACCTTTGTTTTAACGGGTGCTCCCTATAAATATTGTAATCGGATTTGACAATGTATCAATCAACATTTGTTCGTTGAATCGATAGCAAGATGTTTAAGTTTGTAACAGTCGTCGCATTCCTCGCCGTGGCCGCTGCGTCACCCGACCCGGCCCTCATCAGTACTACTTCTTTGTCTCATCAGTACGCCTACTCTAACGGATTCGCTCCTGGCATCACGACCTACAGCGCATCTGGCGACTACTACAACCCTTCTTCTGTGGTCTACTCGTCCCCCGCTTTGGCCTACTCTGGTAACTACGGCTTCCCGCACTTTATCAAGAAACGGTCTGTGCCTCTGGTCAGTAGCTACATCGCATCAGCTCCCTGGTCCTACGGCGCTGCACCCCTGGGTACCACCTACGGCAGCCCCTACGCCACGGCCTACAACGCTCCCCTACTGCACTCTAGCCAAGTGTACGCCACTCACTTCATCAAGAAGCGTTCCGCCCCCCTGATCGTGCCCTCAGCCTCCTACATCGCTTCAGGAGCCTACCCCGCCTACTCCGCATACTCTGCTCCTATCTACTCTTCTCCCTACTACTCCTCTCCCTACTACTCAGGATCTCCCTTAGCCTACACTCAATTCATCAAGAAGTAAGTGCGTAAATAGATTGCGCAATAATACAATAATACAGGACGTGCATAATAAATACTTTGTTTGAGACCTTTGTACATTTTGAGACGAATGTGTAAATAAACGTCATTGACAAAATAAGACCGGTTTTACTATTTTTTATTTAATATTACTGAAAATTTTTATATTTGTCATAAGTTAATATATAATCCAAAAAGTCATCATCACATATACAAAACATTTCATAATTTATAAAAAATTTCATATAAGTAAGTATATATATGTTTAAATACTTCAAATTTCTAGATGTTTCTGTCTGACTTTCTTTTTATATATCATTTTTAGAAATAAATTAAATTCACCTCTCATGGTTGCAGCTGAGGACTGCGGTTGTTGTTGTGACTCCTCAGCTGACCGATGTCGTGATGGCGGAACTCGGCGCGGAGATAGTGCCAGTCCTGCCACACTGTCTGCCACTCCCGCCACATATTGGCTTAAGGATGATAGAAAACTCATCGTGCTTACACTTTGCGCATGAGTCACCTCGTTCCTCGTAAGTCGTTCTAAGCAACTGTCACTTTTTAATGAAACAGCCAAGTCTTATTTGCACATTGTTTTCGAACCGACACGTAGAGTACCTGCAGAGAGAAAAAGTTTCATAAATCATGAAAGTTTAAAAACTATTTGACTTCAAAGTATATTTAATATTTTAAATCGCAACATTTATGCAAATTCCAATGCTGTTGACATTCATATGGTATTATTCAATTACTTGATTGAAAGCCGCATAATTGCTGCACTTTAAATTAAAAATTTAATTATTCCTTCTTACAACTGAGTCACACAATTTAATGACTATTTTGTCCTTTGAAAATATAATTATCTAACAACGGATGTCAACATTCTGTATTTAATAGGGGTTAATCATTTCTCATCTACCGTATGCTTACTACTGTCCTCTAAACATGACGTCATAATCGGAGATGAAGTTGTTCTTTAAATAGTTTTACATTACAGCAATATCAGTAAAAGGGACTAGACCTTCACTAGAGAAAGTTGTGTAGAGTAACCACAGTTACAATCTAGAAGTAATTCCATTAAGCCTCGAGTTACGGCCGGTGTGTGAGCTTAATCTCTTGGTCACAATGTTGGAAGATGGCCGGCTAAGGTCTATTCGTTATGTCGACCACAAATAATTAGTTAAGCTTTGTTTTCCTATTGACCCTTAAAACTAGTACAGCCCTGCGATTCTGTAACTCACTTTTCGAACTCACACAGCGGTTTTCGCATCGGCGGTCGCTCTCAAATCAGTCGTGAAGCAGTCATTTTATGATTTGCCATTCTGAAAAGGTGGGAGCTTGTAGTTTATTGTTTATCAGAATGCCAAATCATAAAATGACTGCTTCACGACTGATTTGAGAGCGACCGCGATGCGAAAACCGCTGTGTGAGTTCGAAAAGTGAGTTACAGAATCGCAGGGCAGTTTCGAAATAATTTCCAGTTTTAAAGAGTTTAAGAGCTCATTTTAGCTGTGTGAACAAAACACGCCCGCAAATACAGCCTAGTGTTAAACAGATATGACAGTACTTAAGCAGTCAATTTGGCTTACAATTACATTAAGGAACTCATATATGTCAGCTTTAAGTATATCACTTGTAGGAGACAGCAGATAAGGGTTTGAGGATACATTAATCACGTCCAAATAACAGTGTCAATCTTCTAAGTACCCCCGATGGTAAGTGGAGTGAAATTTGAAATGAGTAGTTGAGTGAAGTCCAGTAAGTCCCTAAAGGGCAATGGGGCAAATGGATTTCCGCGTCTGTTTTATTCATCATGTTTTGTTCTCCCAAACAGTCATTTTTTCAAGAATAGAGCTTTGATTATGGTATTTATTAATTTCCCAATAATAAAAGAAGTAGTCAGAGTCTCACTTGAAACCCACTGACCCAATTACAAGAATTTAATCAACATAATGTACCCGTAAGAATCCGTAATAGGCTTATTAATATAGCCAGCTCTTTTCTGAGCATAGCTGATCATAACCCACCATACCCAAAACTAATAGGGCCGGAATACAAAGAATACGCTCCATACAGTAACGGGTGAATTTATTTTGTACTCGCTCTAACGAGACTGTATTCATATTATGGAGTTGCACACCAAGTAAATTCTGACTAAAGCATTGTATTAAGTTATGATTGCACTACTACTACAAGCTATTGTAGCTTGGTTTGTTGTAATTATATTTGTAGTTTTTGTATATCTTGTGTATGTGATGCGCAAAACCAATATCCAATTAATATACTTCCAGGTAAAACTCCGAAACCCTCTCTAATATTGACCATAAATAGTATAATTGTATGCAACAAGTACGTGACGATAAAAACAATAACTTATTCGATGGAAATCCAACTTTTAAATGTACCTTATGCGACTACGTATTATCAATATTTTGTTGACAAAATATTGATAATACGTAGTCGCATAACAATTAACATAACAATAACAATTTGACGTAAATCTAAAATATAAAATTCTCGTGTCGCGGTGTTTGTAGTTAAACTCCTCCGAAACGGCTAGACCGATTCTCATGAAATTTTGTGTGCATATTGGATATGTCTGAGAATCGGACAACATCTATTTTTCATCTCCCTAAATGTTAAGGGTAGTCCACCCCTAAATTACTTTTATTTAATATTTAGATTTAAACAATAATTATTTACGACATTTTACAGCATTAAAAAATACATACAACCCCTAATTTTCACCCCTCTACGATCAACCCCTATTTTATATTATATATTATATACATGGCAAAACGAAAAAGTATAAAAATAAGGTTATAAATTTTATGAAACCATTTAAATTTCTTTTTTTAACTATGAATTTTTACGCCTTTTATATTGTTACTTCTATAAAGTAATATATATGGCTTAGAAGAATGGTTTACTTCATTCGATATTATATTAAGAAATGTGAAGAGCTTATTTACCTCTAACACATAAAGTAGGACTGAAACGCAACGAAATGTACTATAATAATAGTTAAGGTAAGAAGTAAGGTAAGTTTTCTTTGTTATCAAACATGTCGAATAATGTTTTGAAGTTGTGAATACAAAAAACTAAGAAGACTTAAACATACTCCAAGTAATATCTCGAAATATAGGAAATATATTATTTTAATTAATAAAATATGTCTTATATTGTTCTTATATTGGTTCTGGCTGCAAATGTTATAAGCGTATTTACTAGCAAACCGTGATTTCTTATCTATCTTTGGGCCGTACGTTAGCAGTATGTAATTGAAATATTTTTAAACCATCAACTAAATAAAATTTTAATTAAAATTTTAAATCAACAATTTGACCGTGTGTTTTGACGGCGTTACACAGGCTCTTAAGCCTAAGTCTACAACTTTTGATATTGTATTATTGCATGTATGTATGTATAATCAACTTGCAATAAATACATATTACATGTTTAATGTAGTAGCTTATACCTTTCATAGTAGAGTAAGAAAAAAAAGTACACACATCATCGTTATATACTTTATATGTTAAAGTATATAACGATGTCATGAAAAGGTTAAGTTTCAGCTCTAAATGAGGCCTAAATCAATAATGTACGTCAAAAAGTTGCGAACTACGCCCTACGCCTAAGTATTGTTGATAAAGTAAACAATCTCGATTCATTAAGACTTATCACCCATATTGCTGTTTACATATAAAACAAATGTTATTGGAAGATAAAAGTTGGGAGTCGATAATAACAAGTGTGAATATGAAACAGATGATGCCGCTATACAGTAAAATCGTTATCTATCATTTACTTCTCATATTGTAATGAAATAGAGTATTAGCTAAACAATAAATTTTATCTTGTTTTAACTATAAACACGTAATTAATTATTCAAGTTGTGCATGTTATAAATTATATTTAAGTAACATATCAATTAAATCTATTTTAGTTTATTTTATCGAATTAATCTAAGAATGACGGAGAAATGTTTGTTACGAATAGTTCCTCTCATAAACTGTAATTTATCGGTTGTTCTATTACAAATATTACTTCGAACAAGCTGACAACATTATGAAAACATAAAACAAAAAATTATCTTGCACAATGTTTCAATTTGTATAACTTTAGATTTGTATAAAAGATTAAAATATGGTAATCAAGTGAGCTTCAATATTTATATCGAGGGTACATATTACTTTAATTTTTGCAGACATTCCTTAATGGAATTGGCGAAGATCAGGTGCGCCTTTCAGCTAATAGATTTTTATTGTAACACAGCGCCTGCCAATTACTAGGGAAATATTCAAATGTAATAAAATTATTCATTTTTAAGACTATTTAACTTCGATACAACTTTTTATATGAATAATTAATTTTATTATAAAAATTGCGAACTTGCTTTAAAATAATATGAGAAATCGTACTGTTTATGTTTACAAATTACGTAAACAGCTCACACATAGACATTGATAGTATCTACTAATTTATAGGTTCCTAAAGCAATGTTTTGCGTAATCACGAGAAATTAAAAAAAAATAACAATACTTACGTAAATATAATAGGATACAAGTTTTAAAAACAAAAAAGGGAATGAAAATTAAACAACGCTTACATACCTCACCCGATCTTTTCCACGTAAACAGCTTCACCAAGCTTTACATCGTTTAGTTTTGATGATTAGTGAATGAGAGAGCTTTGATGAATGTGCAATTTGAACGCGGTCGCAGCGCGGGTTGTGAGGTCGAACGCTAGGGCGGTTGGGCGGCGACTGGCTTCCCCGCAGGGCGGCAGCCTGCGTGCTCCTTCGAGCCTCGCCCGGATACGCTTCCTGTTGATTGTGTATGCGACAGGTGATGTCAAAAGCTTTCATTTCAATCTTGAATAACAGACCATGATAATAATGTTAGTGATTTGCTGAAAATATTAATATTAAATAGACAATACTGTTATTTCTGTTACTATACTTTAAGATATTCTCAAAATTAAGAGAAACTTAAACAGTCACGAAATTCATGAAAGATTTCTCTATATTTCTGTAAATATTGCAGCAAGGATATATAATAGGTACCTTATTACATTTAAGGAATTAGGTTTCACATTGTAATGTTCATCTGACTATCCTTAATGTATGTTTGTCTTATAATATTCCTAACAATTTTTACCCGGCAGAATACGGAGCCAGTAAATCTTAGTTTAAGGCAAAAGTATCCCTTGACTTTGTATCGAGTCTATTTTTCCGTATAAACTAAGTTAAGTTTAAGAGCTAATAAGAAAAGCCTCTTTACTTGCAATTGATAATACTATTTTGAATAACATCTTTGATTTTGAAATTTCAAAAGTATTGATCTAATGTTTTAATGTGGTACCTTACTTTCTTAAGAGTTGTTACCTATAAACAATATATAGTACTATCGTTAACTTAAATGTGTGGAGCTCGTTAATCTTTATTAGGTGGTGATAAAAGCCAATATTGATTATCATTTATCATGTCGGGTGTTTAATGTGTGCTTTTTCCCGCGCTCTAATTTAATTCAATGTTACTGGGCTACCGGAATGTAATTTCGCAATTGATTGACGTATTCAAAAATGTATTGGATTTTAAGATACTGGAGTCCGCGCTAATAGTCTCTTTGTTCTTAGAGTTACGTTTTTTAAATAAACTACAATAAAATCTAACGTTAAACTTGATGTAATAGGGCTGAGATATTTGAACTATTCCAATTCTCACTTTTTACGAGGCTTATAGTATGCGCTATAAACATAAATCACCTTCAGTGTAAACCGATCTCACAGCGTTCAGCTAGTCTTTATATATTATACTTTAATATTATATTTAATGCTTTCCTAGTATAACCTTACTTGTGATTTTACATATAATTAAATAACGATTGATGACTACGATCTTTTATACGTACGTACATGCGTAATATTTAACGAATTAACGTGAATTTTGTGTTAACCACGAATTGTATTACATAGAATTACACGGTGCTACGGCACTTGCTGTAAAATGAGATACAAAATTTAATTTACTACTAAATATTTTTTTTAATTTGTTAAGTCGACATTTATTAAAACATATAGCTAGTTGAATAAAATTCAAATTCCAAATTAAAAATAATAAAATTAAATCAAATATGAGCAATTCAAACAAGACATGATAATTAGTTCAATTTTAAATTCTAAATTTTGCAAAGCATTTTTTTGTACCATTTATTTATTTCACATATAAACAATAATACACAGTTTGTGTGTGTAGAAGAGCGCGACAAATGCTTATGAAAATACGACTTAAACATGTTTTTTAAGATAGTTAACGTCAAATTGTGAGTGTGGCCTAGTGGCTTCAGCGTGCGACTCTTATACCTGAGGTCGTAGGTTCGATCCCCGGCTGTGCACCAATGGACTTTCTTTCTATGTGCGCAATTTAACATTTGCTCGATCGATGAAGGAAAACATCGTGAGGAAACCGACATGTCTTACTTAGACCCAAAAAGTCGACGGCGTGTGACAGGCACTGAAGGCTGATCACCTACTTGACTTAAAAATTATCATAAAACAGATTCAGAAATCTGACGCCAAGACTTAAAGAGGTTGTAGCGCCACAGATTTTCTTTTTAACGTCAAATTGTAATAGCTGACCTGCTAATCCGTTAGCGGTATTTAGATACCTGAAATACACAATACTTTTCTTATATCAGAAGTGACAAAGTCAGTTGTTACATTCAAATTTATCAAAAGCAGAGTTGATTTATAGGGCTCACATTCCTCTGCCCTCCCGGCGACAATTCAAAACAATTCACCTTTGCAAAAATGTATTAAGCTCCTCACATTTATATTGTCTCTCTTTGAAACGCTACGAAATGTACTTGTTACATATATATTAAATTCAATGTCGCGCAAGAATGATGTATACTTAAATGTTAATTCAAAGTAAGTACATACATGGTTTATTACGTTTTATTTTTGAAGTTATACTACTTTAGGCGCGTTATGAAAAATTTATGAGAGTGAAACTTTACGATGCGCGCGCACCGTGACACAAAATTATCAGTATGGGCGTCGAGCGTGCGCGAATGAGATGGGAATAAGACAATCTACAAGTAAAAAGAAATAAAATATGCGTGACGTTAGCAGCTATGCCAAGAATTTTGAATGATCATAATGACATATTTTGTAGTTCCTTTTAAACAAATAAAGGAGTTTTAATTATTTTTTCAAAAAAAAATTTAGCAAAGCTTTTTCACAAAGACCTATTGTTAGTTAAAAGGTTATGAAACATACCTAGTTGTTAAATTGAATTAATAATATAATAAAATAATAAATAATTATTATTAATTATACTAATTAATAATTGAATAATATACTAAAAACTAAATATTGTTAAATTATTAACGCTAAATATTCATTTATACTATTAAATATTTAAAAAAAAATAGGATGCGTGTACTTATGTACGCGCGTAAGAAGTTATACTTATTTGGCTTTCTTTATCTTTTTAAGTATTTAACATTAATAATTTAATAATATTAATAATAATAATTATTATTATCTATTATTTTATTATATTATTCATTCAATTTAATGACTAGGTATGTTTCATAACCTTTTAACTAAGTAACAATAGGTCTGTGTAAAAAAGCATTGATACATTTCTTTGAAAAAATAATTAAAACTCCTTTATTTGTTTAAAAGGTACTACAAAGGTCATTATGGTCATTCAAAATTCTTGGCATAGCTGCTAACTTCACGCATATTCTATTTCTTTTTACTTGTAGATTGTCTTATTCCCATCTCGCTCGCGCACGCTATAATCACACTCCCAATTTTGTGTCACAGGTGCGCGCGCATTGTAAAATTTCACTCCCATAAATTTTTCATAACGCGCCTAAAGAAGTATAACTTCAAAAATAAAGAAAGCCAAAGAAGAAATCTTACGCGCGTACATAAGTACACGCACCATTTTTTTTTTAATCTGCAGGTACCAAACGTAAAATACAAGTTCTCTTCTATTTTACCACTTTATGGCGCTATTAATCAGAATTTGTATTTCTTCAAGAAATACGTTCCTAATACGTTAACCGGAAATCCGCTTTCAACCTTGCATTGAATTATTGATCATTTCAGCCCAAACTCAAGTCATAATGGCTTTGCACTCAGGGGACTTAAAGAAAGTCAACGCAGAGATTTCAAGCGGAAAGTGAGATTTGTTATAAACAATAGCTCAATCCTCAAGATACTCATTGGAAGGATGGATTACTAATGCTTATTTCTGATATTAGAATAACGAAAGTACCTACTACTAGTAATAAGTCGTTATTCGGTTTTATATCGGTCATCAAGAGTCCTTTCTTTTTTAATATTTTTACAAGTAGGTACTAAACATGCATTTCTGCAGTCTTCTATACCCAAACCATAATAATTTAAACCACATAGCCAATTAAATAAACCTTAGGTGTTAAAAATTACGACACACCCGATAATGATAAATTATATTCTAGCAAATGTATTCCATATAAAATTTCTTTACACAGTACGGTAGGTCTAATGTTTTAGTGGCCAAAGCTATAGATATTAAGGCAATTTTGCGTATATTATGTATAGGGAAATATTAATGTTCGCAAACAAGTTAACGCGTCAGTCACCTGGCTGGACCGCGTCATAAAGTGAGCTTGACCCATATTTTAAAACTATCGATCGACCAACGGCCATATGCATTCTATAAATTAAAGTTGAGAAAATTGTTCACTTAGCTGCATTTATTCGACGCTTATGACATTCACTTGTTTTTTTCTTTATAGGCAACCGCTCAGTCCATACACACGATTTTTGGGTCTAAGGTTTTGTCACGTATTTTTTATTTTCACCGTATGAGAATATAAATTACATATAAAATCCATTCGATATCCAACGCACGAACAGTAGTCTAGTCGACAAGTTTAAAATGGTACAAATAGCCCGGTCATTTTAGACAATTGAAATAAAGAAAATTCCGACAAAGCCAAATTTTCGTAGAGACCTTAGGTTTACCACAAGGAATAAAGTGTCAAAAGTCCCCATCAGTCCCATGTGAGCTTAGGGACTTATTCGGGGCCCAAGGTTACACCAAATGTTTTTCCAACCCCGATAAAGAAGTATCACTTCAATAAATATGAAAGATACAGTTGTAATCTGAAACCATGAGCCATATTGGGTTGAAGCGCAACTGGATTGTTGTTTTACCAACAATTAGTTTTTTCAATTGAAATAAAATATACGTTACGTACGTTGTATAAACCAACGTGACGTATAAATAAAACCACAAAATTCCTGTATGAATAATATTGAACATAATTTCCTGTATTGGTTATTCTGTAGTTCTCTATGCCCAGTGTAACGTGTTAATAGTAAAAATGGATAAATTGACAAACGATACTGCAAATTATTCAGAAATATACCTAAACGAATTTGATGAATATCTTATAAATGAAAAAATAAAAGTTTACGGTGCTCTCGTTATTTCCGAATGTGTTTTGGCTTCCTTGCTGGTCGTAGTATCAGTTGTGGCCACATTTACACTTACAAAATGGCGAAGGAACTTCAGGAATCAACTATTAATGCAGTTAACCATTGCACGCCTTTTGGATAGAATAGTGAATATGTACATTTTTCAACTCATGCCAGATACGTTCACAAACGACCTATTGTTGACAATACATATTTACTCCTACTTTGTGATACTAATTTTAATAATATTCTTCATAAAACATATGTACGAGAGTCTTATTATAGTTGTCGTGAAAGTGAATAAGAGTGATTTCTACAAAATGACGTGCTACTCGTGGTTAATACCGATCCCGATCGCAGGGTTGTATGCGACAATCGTTGTGTACAAAAGACTTGTCGACTGTTGGACGTTTTATTTAATAATCTGTGTTGCATTGAGATGGCCAGTGATGAGTGTTGGGACCGCGCTATATCTCAAAATGTTGTACAAAGTGCTTACTGACAAGATTCGATATTATGCCATAGATTTAACAATTATAACGTTTTTGGTATGTTTAGTTATAAATGCGTATACGATAAGTGAAGATATAAAAAAGCTGTGGAGTCAAGATTATTTTCACGTCCTTCTTAGCGCTATCTTAGGCTTGGTACTAGATTTTTTAGTTGTCTGTCTTTATATTATATTATTGATAAAAGCTCGTAACAATATTGTGGGCTCTAAATCTCAAAATGTAAACAATGTGACCTTTGTGTACTAAAAGACTGAAACGCTATTTTCTATGTTGACTCATGGAATAAACAACAACATCTCTCAACAGTAACGCTGACTGCATTGACACACTCTGACTTAGTAATTTACTATTCCGACCTCTGTTTAAGGGTAAATAGGATTGCCGATTAGTTTGAACTTCAAAGCAACCTTCGGGGACTTTGGGTGATCCACTGGGTATACCTGTTTTGTAACAAGTCTATTAAAATAATTATGTACGATATTATTAAGATTTAGTTATAAACGATAATTAATTGTAGCCAAATTAAACAATGTCTGATAATAGTGGTTAGAATATTTTGTCCTGTTTTTTTAATAATGAGAGTTATAAAAAGCAATTAACACTTTTAAAGAAAAAACTGTTTTTAAAGGATTAAAGTTATGTATTATTATTATAAATTTTAAAAACAGTTTTTTCTTTGAATGTGTAAAGGTTATGTCAATCAAAGACAATATTATGAGCAATCAACATGTTATGTAAATGATGTAATGATTCAAGTTTAAATTACACAAGCACGTCTTAGAGGGTTACAGTATGATTATGAATATTCTTCTTCCTATTCGGTGCACTCTTGACAGAGCGGTCGTGATCGCTATGAAGTTGTAATAGAAGGGGCAGATGTGATGCGCTTCACGACGTTTCGCCATCGTTGCCTATTAGAGATCATTAATTAGAGATTATGAATATATATAGCTGTAAATTACATTTATTCAATAAGCAAGCCTATCATTGTCATGGCTTGTTGGCTTTTTGTAAGAATGAATGAAAATATTAATATAAAAATGTTTTAGTATAGATTAAGTAGTGTACCAGATGATATCATAGATAAATAAATATTTATTTATCAGTGTATGTCTATAAAGGGGCTGCTTTTTATCAATACATTTTTGTATCAGGACATAATACTTCGAAAGTTGATTTCACAATCATTATTTTGCAGGCTTTCCGTGAACCCAAATTTGTATGATTCTCTGAAGACTGACTTAAATAGATCGAATTACAATTACAATATTGTATTTTCGATATAAATTATTGTAACTATACTTTAATATCTGTCAAAGTATATTAATTATAATTCTTATAATGTCCTATATAAAGACAAAATTAAATACATATTTATATTAATATGGTTTCTTCTTTTGTGTTCCCATAGGTATTGCGCATTCTATTTAAAACTATCTTGCGGTTTCAAGAGCTCTCTGAATCTTATATAATTATTTAATACTTAATTGTACAAACTTGAATAATAAGGAGAACGACCGGCGGGCTTTTCTAGGCAATCTAAGTAATAAACAATGGAAAAGTGCAAGAAATACGTAATACTTTGTAGACTCAACATAACAATTACGTGGATTAGTAATTAAAACAACATTAAAACTAATTAGAATTTAATTTAAAATCACAAATGTAGGTAATTCAAACATTTTAAACATTGAATCGTATTAATTAAGGCCCATAATACTATAACAATGAAATACAACTATATCTATAAATATTGATTCTAATACTGAAAGAAAATGGTCGGCAGAAACCGATTACAAATTAAAAAACACCGGTAGTTTTAACAATTTATTTACAGTTACCGAAACCATTTAACAAAATGTATTTATTGGACGGAATGTTAATTACCGGTTTTAATTTAACCGCAGCTGCACGCGCAGCGTTTTACGCGTTTTTCGCGGGGCACCAAAGCGTCTACGCTGCGGACAGAGCGGACAGAGCGGGGCTGCATATCTGTAAAAATAAATGTATATTAGTAATTAGAATAAGAGACTTGAAGCAGGAGTTTTTGGGATTATCTTGTTATTAATTATGATATTGTTCATATTACCTTGTGACTTTGAATTTTGCACATTTAATTGTGCATTATTAATGTTTAAGGAATAAATGTAAAAGATATAACTATGCAATAAAAAGATAGCCTCTTATAAAAATTAAGAATACAAAAATTTTGGTATAAAGTAGTTTTGTTCGAATACGTCGAGTAAAAATTACATACAAACATGAAGTTTGCCGAAACTTGAATTTAAGTATCTTACAATCTTTAATATAGATCTTAGAATAGTTACTGTGGGTACATAAGACAATAAAAAAGAGTATAGAAAATGGATGGCCTCTATACGGCACATCAAATAAATAAGAATTAAACGCATTATTATAATTTTCACAACTATTCCTGATCATTCACGTTTACTAGAAATCTGACTGATATTAGGAAGTCCATTATTATTTATTAATTAAAAATATATAGCATATCTAATAAATAATATTCCAAGAAATCTGATAATAAAGAAAAGATACATTGTCTTATTATTAATTAGTCGATGGTCCTAATTGGATATTTTTCTACGCTATATTGTGTTATTTTGTGTACAAAGGAAATATGTTTTCATACATATAGTGTATAACTGACTAAAGCCACGTTCTGATGTGTTTTATAAGAAATTTAACTCAGAAGGAATATCTATTTGTTTAAAGGAGCCGTATAAATTTTTTGTCCTGTTATAATAACGTATTGGATATAAAGATTTATAAAAACCATTGCAAAAATTGACAATCGGTCTCATTTAAATGTCTAAAACTGAGTCAAGAACTGCTAAGGTAAGGAAGTTTTAGGTTCAGTACTTAAACCATTTGGTTCTTACAAAAATAATAGTACATATAATATTTATTCCTACAAACAAATTCAATGCACAGTAACGGTGACTCCATATCTATTAAGTAGTATGGAATTTATAGGATAAAATGACATAGTACATACAATGCGGCCTGCCATCCATGTCCTGTGGCAGAAGCAACGTGCGTGGTGCGCGCGGGGGCTGCGCAGGCGCTCCCTGAGGTTGGTACTGGTCTTCTGATTGCTGCTCTTCATTATGAGACTCGTCAGCTTCGGCTTCAGCAGCGGCCGCCAGAGTGTTCATTATTGTCTTTACCTGAAAGACGCGCTATATAACTAAATATTCCAGAATACTAACTGCATTTCTGAAGAAATTGATCATCGTCAATGTCAAATTCATATCTATGTTTATAATTAAATATTTAAAGACAAAAAACTATTAACGAAAGATACTTCTACCTATACATATTTTAAAGAATAAGTGATGAGATTTTTTTTAAGGCACAGCCTTGCACAGCCTTGCCAAATCATAAAATGACTGCTTCACGACTGATTTGAGAGCGACCGCCGATGCGAAAACCGCTCTGTGAGTTCGAAAAGTGAGTTACAGAATCCCAGGGCAGTGCTTCTATAATAGGACGGACTTCTTCGCTTATAAGTGACATACTAACATAGAATATGACAATAATTTAATTGCTTTTAATTATAATTTCAGATTCGCATACTATAGTCGTATTTTTAATTAGACGAAGCCAACTGACAGTAGCTAATGTCACTTTGTAAAATAATGTTGCCACATTTAAAGTAATAGTGATGCGTTCAGTTCTTGTTCAATCAGATGAATGAACAATGAGTGTGAATAGTCAATCATTTCAAACAATAAAAGAATATTATTTCTATTTGAAAATTGTATAAAAGTGCTCTGATATAAGTTAGGTACTAGTACTATGTAACTACAATCAGTTTTTTGACGTCTTATTACAAAGCGCGGGGCGGCGACTAGTGCCATCACCGATCATTAATTCAGGGGTTTTTACTTTGACACAACACTATTTTTATTTCATTAAAAACTGACAACACCGTAAACGTCAGTTGATATCGTCTAATTAAAAATTCGACTATAGTTTGTTAGCGTTATATAGATAAGATATTAAACATGTTCGAGTCTTAATAATTGATATTAAACCTTAAGTCAGCGTGGGTGGAAAATGTCCTTTATTATATTCCTCATCCTCCTTACCTAACATTAATAAATTATTACTTCGTTCCCTAGCGAGCTTACTTATAAGAATTGCTTTATCGTAAACAGATCCGATTTATATCGAATTTCTTGCAAAATAATTGTCTATGCTTTCTAGGGGCAGCCCTTTATTTGTTCATCATATAAAGGCACTTAATAGGCAGATTAATAAACGACATAATCCGCTATTTTTATACCATTAACTTATCATATGATTTTAAGTATGATTTAAATATCAAATTGTAACAGATACATTAACAATGAAAATAATTAATTGTCAGATACAAAACAGTGGCGACTTTATGGGTCTGGGCCTATAATTTTTGTATCAAAATCATTTGGTAGTATGCCAATAGTTGATCAGCCACTGACACACACCGTCAACTCTTTGGGTGTACGGCATGCCGGTTTCCTCGATATGTTTTTCTTCGCTGAATGAGCGAGTGTTAAATGCCACATAGAAAGTTCATTGGTTCACAGTGGTTTTAAACCTAGCACCCCAGAGATAAGAGCTCACGCTGACCACAAGGTCATCACTTCTCAGATAGAAGAGAAAATTTTAAAGTATTAGAATTTTTGGGGGCACGGTCACAAAAACTCGGCACGACTCATCATTTTCTCGAGACAGTTCAGGATTGTTGTGGATTGTGAAATGAGAAGCCTGAGCAATAACCAAGCAGGCATTGTATAAACATGTTATTTTTAAAATTTATTCAATTTGAACGAGTAGGTTCAAATTTTAGGTTCAGGTTAAGAATATTTACTAGTCAAAGTTTCTCTCTCGTCACTCTCATGACTGACTCATCATCAAAACACTAACGCACATCTAGCAGACATAGAAATTCAAATTTATAATACAACTAACAGACCGGTCAAGCGTTGCTGTGGCTAAGGTTTTTGTTATATTACATAGTAGTAAACTATTCAAGGGAAACGGTAGGAAAACACCAGTCATGGGGACCACCATGCTTTTTTGGAGGTTATGGCATTAAATTGTAGCTTATGTAACACAGCGCCGTCTATTGCAATTGTGACTATCAAATAATAAACAAATATTTTGCATTAAAATAATATTGCGGGTATAAATTGAGATTTAAGCTATCCTATCTTTTAAGTTGGATCAAACTACACACGGTGTGCAAATTTGATTGATATCGGTTCGGTAGTTTAGGAGTCGATAGCGGACAAACAACGTGACACGTAATTTATATATATTAAGATTAGTGTTGAATGTATAAATCAAGGAAAAACGAAACAATCTAATTTAACATAATATGTATTGCTTGTGTTAAGTTTTCATGCGATGGCCAAGTCAATCAAGATTTTTAATATTGATATTTCGTAGGTCTCTTTAAGATGTTGCTAGGTTATCTTATTATGGTTATATCATAAGGCCACCTATGTAGGGAGTGAATAAATTAACCGACTCGGTATTTCATAGAAGAACTGAATTGCGAGACTTGTTTTTTTACAAGTTATACACACAAACACAACTACCGCTGTTATTGGTAAAACAATATTGACAATTTGAATATCTTTGATATGAAGCATTAGTGAACCTCTGAAAATAGTTTGCAGTGGGTTATTTGGTTAAGTATACAGACGATATGTCACATAAATAATTTATATTGGCTGGTGATTTCGTTTGCGTTGAAATATACCTTCATATACACGATAGGGTTGTTGAAACTGAATATTAAATGTCCTGTGTCAATAGGCAGTCCGCGGCTTAAGTAAACGGTCAGTGTATCTGTATTGCAGAGTTATGTTTATTTATTTACGTTTTAAGTTGCTAGTCGGCGTCACGTGGTCGTTCGAGGAACGAGAGTATTCAATCACCGTCTTCTTAGCTTAGAGCATTGACAATGTAAAAACGCAATGGCTATATACTTTTGGTCTGTTTAAATCGGATACCATATCATCTGCAGTACATGTTAATCGCTAGACCAATGAGGCAATAACGGGAATATATACTACAAATACACCTTAGAGTTTATGTAAGATTTACAAAATATTGCCTTATACGACTATCAAATTTAAGGAATTTATTACAATACTAATAAATGTCGTCAAAGAAGAAACTTCTTATGATAACCACGATTCATACTATAATTAATTTATAAAAATGCTCCGAATTGAATAATTCCATCATTATCTTGAAGTGCCTACTTTTAAAAAGCCAATCGCAAAGCCGCCGGAACGAATTTCTTATAAAAGTAATTTTAGAAAAATATTCATTATTCCTTTACTTACAGATTTTATTTGTATGGTATACCATAATTAAAAAAGACGGTTATATCGTTCAAGTAATAAGGCATTTGGTTGCGATTCTGTGACTGTATTATATAAACTTTATTAGTGATTGATAAAGTAATTTGACTATCTATGTTCAGTCTCACCTCTTGCATATCATTGTCGATTTGTTGTTCCCTACGTTGATTATCAATAACGTCCTGCGCCGTGCGATGGATCAATCTCAGGTCGTCCTGTGTGAGGTCGTACGGTAGATTCATTTGTACCGGGCTGCCTTCCATTTGCATTTTCTGTACCTGGTTTTTTATGTAAGGTATAAGATAAATTCTGTCAGGTTTAGTTCGTACAGTTCTTGTTAGTTCCATTAACCTAACAAAGGGGGTTTGTGCTTTTGAGATATCACGCATTGGTTATAGGAAATATTATAATTAATTGATGTAATAGTTAGGAACATATAGCTGCCTTGCGATTCTGTAACTCACTTTTTAAACTCTCACAGCGGTTTTCACAGCGGCGGTCGCGCTCAAATCAGTCGTGAAGCAGTCATTTTACGATTTGGCATTCTGATAAGGAGGGAGCTTGAGTGCCTGCTTGCATGCTCAGAATGCTAAAAGTGAGTTACAGAATCGCAAGGCTGGTATCGAATTTATTCGAAAAATAGCTACTCACTTTTTAAAAAGGCTATATGTTGGCTCTAAGTTCAAAATAAAGAACCAATTTTTATAAAGTTATATAAATAAATTAGAAAAGAACATAGGTTACAGCTTATATCCTAATTACTCAAGTTCAAGTTAGTTTAAGCCTCAGGCATCGAATATAAATCGTTTAAATGTGCCAATAACTTAGCTTAAAGTTGTTAGCACTCATTTTATGATCGATTTATTGCTACTATCGTACTCAATTTTCGGTTAAGTAGGTTCGGAAAGCTCGAGCGGAAACTTGCTTTGAAAGTCAATTATAGGCTTAGAAATTTTGAGCAAAAATTTTCTTTGTACAAGTATTGTCAATAATGAAACGTAAAAGATTTTATAAGGGCCTATAATGGCCGATATTTTTATGAATATTCCATCAAAAACCATCCAGACAATACATTTCTTAGATTTTTGTGAAGCTGAGATAAACTGTGCTTGCTAAAAGGGCTTTGCTGGACATAAAGTTCCGTAACTAACCCTAAATAGGGCAGATAGAACAGGAATATTTCTACGACTGCCTTGCTATTCTGCAACTCACTTTTCGAACTCTCACAGCGGTTTTTTAAAGCGAACAGCGAAAAGTGAGTTACAGAATCGCAAGGCTGTTGTAATGTTTACAAGGAAATCTCTTATTAAAGGGTTTTCTTACCTCAGGTTGTTCTAATTCTTGTGTAGGTGCAGTTTGTGGGACAAATTGATGAAGAACAGCGGGTTGCTGAAAAATTTGGTAAAATTTATTAAACTACCTTACTATGAAAATTACATAAAGCATTTGTTCAAATTAAAATAGTTTATATCATGGTTAAACAGAGCTTGTTTATTATGAATTTGAGTACACACTTTGTACTGAAATATGCATATTGTTATTATAGTAAAGAATTTTATCATTTCATATATTATACAAAATTCTATGAAGGAATATACTGTCTTGTTTTTGTTAATTTGATTTATAATAACGTAGTCAGAAATATCTTGAACAATTTTGAGAATGGAAACGTGATTAATTACGACGACGTTCAGTGATTCATAATGTAAATACATGTTAAAAAGATCAAGAACCTACTCATTCCCTTAATTTGATAATAAATCGAAGTCGAGTTCTATAATGTTCCAGAATTTTTATGTACTATTTCAGTCAGATTGGATGGATTAAAGACAATACAATACAAGGTAGAACACATCATTTGATAATCGTTTAACCTGGTGAGCGAAGTGGCAAGAAAACCTCAGCAATTTATAGGTTTATCAAAAATAGGTCAGAAGAGGATGTAAAATCGATAGGCGTGATGTTTGAAGCATTGCTTCACGTTACAGCTCCGCGTCTGCATCGGAATCATTCAAATATTATCGTACTTAACTTTAAAAAGGTAATTTAATTACTTTATAACAATGTAAATGTACTACGTACTACTGAGGTGTAAGGCCATACAACTACAAAAGTGGAGAACACAGTTATTTCTATATTTAATGAGAAAACTGGCTTAACTGATTGCTAGAAAACCCTATATACTAAGGTGACCAACTATTTTTTGTTCACTTTGCAAGTATTTCATAGGTGAAAAAATAGAGAGAAGAAAAAACTTTATTTTATTTTAAAAACATATTTTTTTTCGGAGTGGTTTTTTTTGCTAAACGAGGATGTACGTCTAATAATGTAGCTACATCCGCACGACTTTCATTTTGCATATTAAAGTTGACTGTTAAGATGTCAGAATTAGTTTTTACAGAAAGTTGCGACTTCTCACTGCTTCATTAATCATTCTCTAGTGAAAATCCCATTTCAACAGCAGCATTACTGCCTGGACAACTAAAATAATCTAAAAAATGTTTTAGAAATACAAATGAGTATAAAATTATACAAATGAGTACTTTCAGAGTACAGGATTTGAAAAGAGTACGGTTTGCGGTAAACAAGTACAAAACTCAGTAAACATACTAAAACTGCGTTTGTTTGTTTTTGATGTGGAAACATTATTTGAAAAATTGGAGCACTTTGCATTTCTACTTTTGAAGGAAACGTAAATTACGCGGCTGGTATCCATCGTAAACAAATGGAAAGAAACATTTTAATTTACTGTATTTTGGAAATTGATTTGATCCATACTAATTGACTACTAAGCTAATAGATGTCGAGTTATTAAATGTGCGTACTTCTACTCTCCGATTTTCAATGGATATAAACATTAGTAGCATTCTAATGATGAAAGAATTTCTAAATTTGTTTCTTTTTGAGTTTATTCCTTACACAAATACAAATCTTTCCTCTTTATAATATTTGTAAAGATATAGATACGTAGAAACGGCTACATATGAAGTCCCTTAATAAGTTATTTCTAATCTGATATTTTAAAATATTATAACATTTAAGTCAAACGCATTAACCAAAACGAACTAATTATATTTTCGTTGCCTCAATTAAGATACAAAATACGCTTTTAGAATGAAAGTGCTAAAGTGGTGGTAATTACTGATGTGGAAGCAGATAATATAACGGGACTAAAGTTTGATTGTCGCTCTATTGTTCCGATATCTGATATGAATTAACGGTTCATGGTTAGGTCATATATTTTTGCTGTGTAGTTCAATTTCGATTAAGATTTCGAACTGTGAACACGATATCTCTAGTTAGTTTTTGGAATACAGTTGATTTAAGTTGCGGTAATTTGCAAATAGTAATGATTCATGTGACTGTAATATGTATATTATAATTTTATAATGAAACTTAGACATAATTTTTTTTGATAACTATAGTAACGAAAGAAGTTATTTTTACCCCGCGTACTTATATTGACATACGTTTCACAATCAAGACTGACTTACTTATTATTAAAGAAAACAAAATGGATGATATGTAATACTATGACGAGGAACTTACCTCGTCTTGATCTTGTTGCTGGGCCTGTGGGGGTGGGGCGAAGTGTCCTATGGACTCTGGTGGTGGGGCCATGTTCTGGGGGGCAGGGACTGCGATCACGCGCATTCCGCGGGGCGCACCCATTTGTTCCTCTGGGTACATACGCTAAAACGATATTGCTATATGAATTTCCTAATACTAGTTAGTTATAAATGAATTCAATTCTTCATTATTAATTTCTAAATATTTCTCTTAAAATCTTTATTTATTAATATAGCAGTTATCATGTTCTACGAGAGCAAAATCCCATTTTTCAATTTCAATATTAGTCCAAGTTTTTGGCATTGTTTGAACACACCCGTACCTCGGTTCATCAAGTAAAACTGTCGGAGATATGGAATGCAAATTAGAAAGTGCACCTGTGCCTGCGAATTCACTAGTGTTCAATAATAGTTTCCAAGTACTCGTAGTTCGCTAGTCCCAATGGACTTTAGAAGCCGTGCGCGAATTCATTTGGATACGTTATGTGGCGGCAGGAAGGTGAACAGTTCCTACAACCTAAAGGGAGGATGCTCGACCAGTCTAACCATCGACTGACCGGCCCTGGCTAAGGTCAAGAATTTGTATATATCTTTATTAAGAACTTTGTTAGCGCGTTTCAGGGTATAACGACACCGTAGTGACGTTACGTTAAAAAATCAAGCTCGCACGTTTAACATTTTATATCTAAGCTTTGTTTTAGTAGTGACTTTTTTCGAATTGATATTACAGTAAAGAAATCTTTTTCATCTTTCACTCAATTATCAATAAAGTTGATAAATTTTATGTTAATCGGTGGGACTCGATTAAAGTAATCAGTCATTATTAGGGAACCCTGACACAGGTATTTTTTACTTAAAAGGGTTCCCAAATCTTACACTTTGTAATGCATACTCATAAGAACATTTTTTTATTCTTCTTTTTATAATACCCTATTTTAATGGATTGTGTTATTGTAAAGAATCATCCTTTAGTATAAGTTACCTCTTGTTGTTCCTGATTCTGTGGTACTGGTGGTGGTGCGAAGGGGCCCATGTTTGCTGACGGCGGTGGAATATTGGGGATGGGGATCACACGCTGAATATGGATGCGCATTTCACGGGGTGCGTTCATCTGTTCTTCTGAGGAGTCCCATGGCATCTGAAAAATTAAGACTTATTAGTGGTTGCTTATTGTTTTGTGACATGGTTACCAATATTTGGTTCAATAACCCTTATTGAGCATGGGACACACCATTCCATGTCATACTCAATTGGGAGAAATAGTTAATCTCTATCTCTAATCAACCTAAACCATGACCTATTAGTTATATCACTTGCGCTTTATAACATACAACAATTAGATAAAACGTGTCGTATAAATTTTAGAACAAAGAACTTTCGTCTATGTGACAAACTACATAGATACAAAGAACGAAAAAGGTATCAAATAGTTCTTCCTTCCCATCTTTAACCATCATTTTTGTTAAGCTCATAAGCCTTACAAAACATAAAAAACCATTGAGAACAAAAATTAAAAAAATCATGATTTGAAGGTAGGAAATATATTTATGGTCTATAGTATTAATATTAAATAGTATTAAAGTTTCACTATTCTTGCCCTTATTAGTGTTGAGGTGAGGGCCAGACAAAATTATGTGTTTAATTTGTTTAATAATTACCTGTAGAAATGTTAATGTTAATGTATAATTTGAAGGTAGTAGTACCTAATGGTACCTAATGGAATCGAAGTCTTCCCAATGAATTGAATTAGCGTTTGGAGGAGAGGTAAATAAAAATTATTAGTCTAACTGAGAGTCTTCAATTAAAAAAATGCGGGTTATTTTACATTTACTAAAGATTTTAATATGTACATTCACTTCACTAACCTACGCTTCCTTAAATAGTTGTTAACTAATTAAAGGTGTCAGCCGCCTTACACCGTTCTTTATCATAAAAATTAATACCATTACAATGAACATCTGTACGGCCACATATATTCAGTATGTTTAATTATATGCAAATAGGTATTCATCCAGGAACCTGTCGCGATAACAGGAATGATTAGTGTCCACGAGACACTACGAGTTTTACTCTACAAGTTTATGCAAATCCGCATTTAAATACTAAGAGAAAAATAATTTTAAATAAAGAACAAAGGTAAAAATGAATAAAACATGCCCGTTGCAAACTGGACATTACGGTAGGCGAATCATGATACGGAATCAATGACCCGCGAGTTAAAAACAAAGCTAACGCGCCGCGTGCTCGATATAGGTGACTTTTGTTTACGTTTCAATGACAGGGATACTATTAAAGACCACGCCTATTGTCAACGGCGTCCAATCTGTTCGAAATTTGAAGGTCTCTTAATTTAGTATCCCATAATGTTTTTAATCTGTTCCAATAGCTAAGTTAATAGTTTCCAAATATATGTCTAGGTTTAGGGCACGTCTTATTTTAAAACTAAATAGTGTATACCAAAATCTACGTTGTAAACCCATCATTCTGTATTTGGGAGTGATTCAAAATTCCTTTAAAGGAAAAGTTGTCTTCTATGTAATTTATATGTACTTTGATTTTTCCAAATTAGGTAACAAAGGGTTGTTACGCCACCATAATATTATTATTATTATCATGTTTAAACCGTTATCCTGCAGCCCAATAAGTTATGAGTGACCAATCAAGTTTATTAATATTCAAGCAACAAGTGTTTGATTAATGCGGAACTATTTAATAAAATCACGGAAGAGATGACTCTGTATTGTCCATGTAACCTTACGTTGTTGGTTAGGCATCAGTTATCGCCAATAAATCTACAGCACAGCGCCGTGTAGTTTGGCGGTAGCAGCATGAATTAAAGCCTCTAAATGAATTGTTTCCCATTACTATAATACTGTATTGTTCATTAAAGTTCAAGTACAGAAATATATTTAAATACAAAGCACATCAATTTGTATTTATTCAAGACGAGTAATAAGGTTGATATTTGAAATATGATCGTAATTTGTCAGCGTGTGATTAGAAAGCGACATCGCGCGCATAGGCCGTGTGTTAATAAAATTGAATATTTTTATTTTTCCAAGAGGTAGCACTGATTAAACAATTATTTAACCATTCCAAGCACCAGCTGGATTTCACGTCATAAGTTTAGTCAGGTTTTACAACGCAATTAATAACTTTATAATGTTTCCGTGTTTCCGAAATAGTTGCATCCGTTAGTATAACAAAGACCGCATTGATAAATCTACTTTTAAAATCCGGTGTAGATAAAACACGGTCGCTATATCGAAAGTATGAACAAGGCATATCCGTTCAATATCGCGTCTCATTTACATGTTATATTCATTTAATGTCGCCTAAGGTAATAAATTCAACGTTAATGGGCTATCTACTTTCGTAGAATTCTTTCACTTTATATACGCTTCAATATTTAATATCAAATATTCCGCTTTTCACTTTCTCGTAAATTTTTGTCAATCTACGCTTTTCTGACGCTATTTACGTAATCGTCGATATTTAATGCTTTATAAAAGATGTTTACTTCCTGTATGTTATCTATGTTCATTTTGAGGGTGACCTCGCTTTTTCAGTTCCGTAATATGTGGATTGACTTCAGGCGGTGATAACAAAGGTGTACGCTAAGTGAATATTAATTTTGATCTTTATTTAGGAAGCACATAATCTTTCATATCAGATATTAGACGAATTATTTCTGAAACTACGTTAAATGCATTTATACATTAGAATCCTTGAATAAATCGTGTACAAACTTCTGAACCATCAATGAGCAATTTAAAATGGTCATGCACAAAGTATATTAAAGTAATGCCTTCAACTGCATGATAAATTGTCTAATTTATATATATTTTTAAACAAAGGTAATTTTTTTTAAATGCCTAAGTTTGAATATATTTTGTAATAATAAAATAAACCCAGTTTAGTGTATAATTTATTCCATAATTATACAGTTATGCTTAGAATGAGCGTACCCTTTCAATGCTTGTATTATATTATTGTAATTTTTAATTTGTATATTCAGCGACTCTTACTGATTTAAAAATTTTGATCAAAATATAACCTTGAAAAAGGGCATGGAAATGTTTACAATTCTAAAAAAAAACGAGCGGTAAATCTTCTAGTTTTTTAAACTGATTCATATATATATAAATTATATTATATTATTAAAAATACTTATGTGTATTAAATTATATTATTTAAATCTTCGGTTTAAGAAAATACAATCTTTGCTAACCACACGTGTGATAATTACCTTGCAGCTAAATGCTGTAAAGAATAAGTGGAACAAGGTTCATAAACATACCAAGAACATCTTTAATATAATAATATCGTATAATACAAAATCGAGGCAGTGTCTGCGATGAAAGTGCGATGGCCTCAAATCACAACTCGTCTAATATTGGGCCGTCTGAACAATAACCGACCAAGTTCATGAGCGGCTAAATTGTAAGTACAAAAAATCTCTTCAAATTGGGAACGTATTATCGATCGCTGGTTATATAAAAAGTAAGGATGGCGCGCGCGGCTCAAACAGTCAACACACACCGCAACATGTACGCGTATCTCGCGCTCCTTGTTGCGCTTTCCGCTCAGAGCATCGCTGCGCCGGCGCCGACGCGAGACCGACTCGGATACGAGAGAGAAATAGACTCATCCAGTTATAAACAAACAGGGAAACTACGCGACTATATACTCAATGAAGAATACATAAATAATCATAAAAGCAAATCAAAACTAATAACGAAATATAGACCGGACGAGGCAGTTGCTGCCGACAACGTCATCTTAGAATCGAATGTGGTCAAGATTGTCAGGCCTAGAAAATTGGAGGCTGGCGAGTTGGTAAGACAGCGGCGTGGATACAATTTGGAAAATGTTAATGTTCCTGCAAGATATCCATACCTCCCAGTACCGCGGTATAATAGATTTCGCCGTTGGGGCTAGTGGCATGGTAAATGTCAAGGCTGCGATGAAGCTAAGTCAAAACAAAAGCTCTTATGACGCGGGAAGGTTTCTTGTGCAGTTCTACCGATGAGAATTCTTGAGTGTGTGAGTAGTGTAAGTGGCTGTGATTGAACACTGCAGATGTCCGTATAAATGTTCCTTTGTCAAACTTTTGACAATGCGATTGCATGAGGTAGCATAATGTGTAACTTTAAATTTATTTGGAAATTATATAGTATTTAGAACTTGGCGTTTTTATTTATATTAATCACGAAGCTTGTTGTGTTGAAATCGAGTATCTATTCGAAATACTGTAGAATATTAATACACATCTGTTTCGCCAATAATAACACGTCAAACACAATTTTAATAGGTATAATTGACTCCTTTTAAATATATCGCAAAAGTATAATAGATTCAATTATACAAATTTACAATTAAAATAACGCATTAATGTAGAAAATAATTTCAACAAACCCAATTGAGCAGTCAACTGCATCGATGTCACGAAGACAACAATCCGTGAAAAACTTGTTAAATTACACTCTAATTATACATATACAACATAAATTCCAGCGATAAATAGCAATTATACAACTTGTCACTTGCATCATTTGTGTTATGAGCCTCAGAATATATTTCATTCAAGGTAAACTGCAATATACGAATTATAATTTAGCTGTAATTTGTGTAAGATATTTAAAAAAAATAGGGTTTTGTATCGTTTGCGCGGCCATTTTTCTAAAACGCCGTCAACTTTTTGCGTCTTAGGCATGCTGATTTCCTCACGATGTGTCCTACACCGTACAAGCGAGAGTTAAATATGCACAAAGATATAATCAATTGGTGCACAGCTGGGATCGAACCTACGGCCTCAGAGATGAGCCACTAGGCTAACACGGACAGTGGGCATGATCTATTGGTAGTAGTATTAATTTTATATATCAATTCTTTAACAAATAATATTCTTATTAAAACCAGTAGTGAGATTAGCGCGTTTAATTCAAACTTTTCAGGGTTATATGTATATAATCGTAGATACACGAGGTATGTAAGTCCGCCAAAATGTTGACTTTAACCCCTATATTAAAAGTGATTTATTTAATTAGAATCTGAATTTCTTATCTATAATTGAAATCATTATAGCGTAACTTCCTTCTTATCCCGGATAAGTACCATTGTCAAGGTAATCAACCCGCGACAAAATTATATTTTGATTTCTATATCATACCCAAAGCAAAAACGGACCAATTCAAAGTTTTTGTTGCTAGTTTTTCGGCTCGCAAAAACTGAGGACGTGATGCGCACTTTAGATGTTTCTATTGTTATTCGATACATCCCAAAAAGGCGACTGATATTTTTAAATGATTTTAATCTCAAAAATTGCCAAAACAATGAGCGCCACAAATAAAATTTGACGAGTAAATGACCTCCACGGAGTGCATTAACACTTCAAGTAAACAATACTAGTGGAATTCTCAACTATGATTAGCTCGGTTGTCAATGTTCACACCTGTCTCTATTATAAACTATGCAAATGCTTGTACCTACCTTACAATACCCATGAGAATTGTCTTTATTAACAAGTAAATAAAATCTCGTGACGACGTTTATTTTATATACCCAGACAACAATTTTTCATAAGAAACTCTGTGGGCTTTCCGAAACCTTTAAAACGTCGTGTCTAACATTTTATAATTGCGTCACTACTACAAAGGGGGTTTAAAAAGTCTTACAAATATAAACTACTAGCGACCCGCCCCGACTTCGCACGGGTGCAATGCTGATACTAAATACACTACAGAAAAACTGTGCGGCCGGCCGGTACCGCCGCAAACGCTACGTCCCGCAATTTTTAAATCTGTAATATCTTCGAAAATATTCACTTAAATCATACGGTGTAAAGGGCCATATAGATCTATATTAAATGAACAATGTATTCAAGGTATTTAATTTGGTTAAGGATTAATGCTGTATTGGTTAAAATCGCTTCGAAAATTAGCCATTATTTTTCGTAAAAAGTAAATGACAAAAAAAAGTTATTGTGGGTTATCCATAGACATATACCATCACGGACTTTTCTGTAGACCTTTTCAATGTGTACAATACTAAGTACATTATTTTGATAAAACTCGTAGGGTTCAGCCTGCGTTTGCAATGTAAGCGGAAAAAATGTAATTATTTACGACATCACATTAGAAACCTCAAAAATAACAGTACTTCTCCACTATTTAATGGATGTTATTATACATATAAACCTTCCTCTTGAATCACTCTATCTATTAAAAAAGACCGCATCAAAATCCGTTGTGTAGTTTCAAAGATTTAAGCATACAAAGGGAAATAGGGACAGAGAATGTGACTTTGTTTTATACTATGTAGTGATGCTTTTGAGGAAGAGTCCTTTGAAATGCTTTCCAGGAGCCATGATCACCGACAGTCCAAATTTTATAGTTAAATAATGTATGAAACTTGTGATTTAGTTCGATAAAATATATTTTTTATACTCCCATAAGCCAAATATCTTTATTACGAGTATATATATATATCGTTATTACGCCGTAGTAACGCCAAAGCAATCACAAATGCATTTTGTCAAGCCAGCAAATAAAATTAGTCACTTTTATGTATGATAAAATGGAAACGTAATAAAATGAAAAGTATGACATCTAAATGAAATTATTCTAAATATGTATAACGATCGCAATAATGCAAAATGCAGTTTGAATTCGATATTGAAAATATTTAAAATTCTAGACGTGATCATAGCGCATACCTGAAGCGACTATTGGAAAAAATAAGTTAAAATTAATTAGGATTCTCATGTTATGCTCCAGCGGCTTGCAAAGTCGAGGGCAGTAAATAGGGCGTTTACCTACCGCCCTTCAACTTAAACGCAATTACAATCCTGCGAACATCCAACAAAGAAAAATGCAAAATTTTAACAATTTATATTAAATTCTATGAATTGTTATTCAAAAACTTTGATTATTAAAACATAATATTTTTTTTCATCTTGTGTCTTAACGAGTTATTCCGTTAAAGGAAAAATCAAATAAGCAATCGAAGTATACATTAAAATAAGATATATTCTTTATATGTCTGAATGAAAATATATATGTGGGGAACCACCTCGGATTAGATAAATAATGAGGGATGGGTAATGCAGGCAACGCAAGGCTGCCCTAAATATAAAACGTGATAATAAAATTATACTCATGTTTTTCTTATTTAACTGGGGGCAAACGGGCAGGAGGCTCATCTGATGGTAAGTGATACCGCCGCCCAATGCCCATGGACACTCTCAATGCCAGAGGGCTAAAACGTGTACCAGACACATCGTAATTACGATTCAAACATTATCTATGTACCTCCTAGCGGTGTCTTTTCATTCGCGTTAATTCAGTCGGTTTTAATAAGGTTAACAATTCATATTATTTTTTTTAGGTTTCTTGGTTTCTCTTTACCGGAAGATTGTAGTCTACTTTAAAGCCTCTTCTTTTTAAATTTAGGTCTTAAAAGATGTGTCCCTACTTCTCTTATTGCCATTAAACTTCTTAGCCGCCCGGAAAAATAAATTGAATAAATATAAATATACAGTAGATTATCATCTTCGTGTCTCGGAAATATACTGTCAATATTTCATGCTAATTCTGTGACTTACCTGATTAAATATTACACAGATAATATTTGCATTTTTCAGAGTAAATCATTCCGTGTTTAAAATAGGTTATATATACTAATTTACACGTTTAAGATATAACACAATGTTGCTAACAAAGTTCTATTGGGGCTTAAATTTATTAATCTATTTATTAATTCTTCATAGACAAGAGCAATGGCATTCCTAAGTACGTATTTAATATGCCTCAATGTCAACAAAGACTGAGCTAACTTCAAAAGAGTGTACAGTTATGTGGCTATTGAAGATGAAATTGCAATTGCCCTACTGACATCTTCTTTGTATTGTGTACTTCTTGTACCGTTACAAAGCCTCGATATACTAAGGCATACAAGCTACATCGCAAACAAACCTGTGTCAATATATTTTCTTACATTAAGAGATAATTTATTCTGTTATTTTTCTCATCTGCAGTTAAATAGCAGTCACAATAGCCGGAAGACTTGAAAGTTCTCTAAGTCGAATTGGTTCAAAAATAACTAAATATATAAAAAATATTATCACTAACACACATGTTTATGTGCTCTTAATCTGCACTATAAAGTATCAGAACATTCTGATATATTAGGTAAAAGTGTATTTTATCTGTGACATTCTAGATACATGTTTGGTAGCAAATACAATTTCACGTTACTCCCATCAAAATAAAAGTCTAAATAATTATCTCAATACACAACGAAGCGTTTTTAAGTCACATTTTACCGCGCACCGCTACTATCTGAAACCAGGGCAGCTGGTTTGTAAGTATTCGACAAGTCTAGAGTAAAAAGTGTTGAGACTTAACATTAAGTACGACTCCTACATGTCATAATATATTGGATTTGACATATGTGAGTCGCATTAAGTGATTAGTATTGACTCTGAACCTTTAAAAACTATATATGTATATAAAACAATCATTGATGACGATTAAGTTAACGCGTTTAATTCTTTTGTCTGGAGTGATCATGAGTCATAAATGTGTAGAACTTCCAAATAAAGATATAATATATTATTTATTTTATACAATATACAAAATTAGGAATACTAGAAGAACTTAATTTACTATTTGATTAAAATTTGTTACTTCGTTTTTTAACTAATTGGTTTAGTAATGTTATAAACTGTTGACGGAATGACAAAAAAAGGGATAAAAAACCGAAACAGCCTTGTACGTGAGCTCATTAGTCGATTTAAATTGTCAATTATTACTGTAATTATGAATCGTAAGACTTATCAAGTATTACATTTATTGTATTTTGATACATAATTTAGTCGCTATAATGATTAATCTATCAGTGGTATGATAAAATTATCCTGTTTCTATCTATCTGATCAAATGCTGTATGTTCATTAATAATTTTTACCCGGTCATAAACATACAACGCCGTCTTGATATATTCAAATTATTGTTTCATCTATACATCAATATTTAACAGTAATTTCTTTTGAGTTTTTACCACGTATTTTTTGTCAAATTATCGAAACATATCATCGTGATCCGTTAATTTCAAAGCAAACATAGTGCGGATACAATTGTTTAGTTACTAATTATGTATTGTAGAGTAAATAATATATAGTTGAAGTGTAAAATAATGCCCAGAGATCCAATTTAATCAATATTAATTACGTAAATCAATACCATTTGTATTACTGCAAACCCAATATACATATATAATTATATATACATAATTCATTGCATTCTACTTTGTATGTTCGATAATTACACTGGTTTTAAGTCCCTAAATTGCATAATTTCGAGCTTTTTGGATGCGAAAACCGGTGTAAGGACATTGACCTTACGTCCCTGAAATACGTCTCTTTATACGCAGTTATGTTATAAATAAAACGAAGGTTATTTAGTTAACTTATTACAGCTATAATGATCGATATAATAAGTAATTAGTAAGTGTGAGGTATCGCAATTTGCGTCTCATAAATGTTTTTCCATATAAGTCACTTAAGTTATCAGTCTTATGTGCCTGACATACGTGATTCTCCGGTGCTCAACCGGACAGGAGGCTCACGTGATGTTAAGTGATACCCATGTTCACTGCCAGAATGCTCGTGCGTTGTACGAAGTGCGTTGCCAACCTTGGAAGAGCAGTACGTTCGTTCTTTAAGGACCCTAAGTAATAACTGTAATTTTTTTCTTCCAAATATTTTAGCGTTTTAATGACTCACATTTACAATACATTTCCATAAATTTGTTGCTGGTGGTGTTAGTTCACGCTTGAATTGTATATCCGAGTGTGTGTATTTGAAGTTAAAGAAGCTTTCGAGCTGCAAAGGTCAACAACATAAAACCCTAGGTTCGTCATCATATAATTAATAACATAGCTAAGCCTCATACGCACAATAATCCAAGCAAAAGTACGTTGTAGGACATATTTACCGGTTTTATTTCATTCTTTCCACATAAATGAAAAATAAAACCTAACGTCGAATACGGTGATACTTTAATAAATGAAAATTTATTTATAGTCATGTTAGGACCCGATTATTATCTGTAAATAGATTCTCATAATTTACATTTTAAAAACACACATTTCCTAAATGTTTGAGAAATGAGTGTTACCAGAATTAGTAATAAAGCGCACGTTGTCTCATACGGAGAATTCACGAAATTCTATTAATCTCACTTTGAGTTCGATTCGATTGTGAATTTCACACAGATTTCTAAGCGAATTGTCAACTAAATTTATAATGATTTTGCAAGATTTAATCTCTATTATTCTCGTTATGGAGTGATTAGTGTTAATCAACTGCTAGAAATGGTAGTTCTACAATTGGCTTAATCCACAAACATCAACTTTTATACTTATAACGGACCGAGAAGTTCCGAACGAAATATAATTCCCAATTATGTTTAAATAATTTCTTACTACCTCACTAATCGCTGTCATGAAATACACGTCGACGAAATAATAATTGTTCTGGTTTCGGTTCGGTTATTGCTATCTGACTTAAAAGTGTTCAATGAATGCTGACTTCGTGTCCCATCTTGGAGTTACCTTAACCCAAAAAAAAAGTCCATAAACTGATTTTAAAATTTTTTAATAAACTGTTTGATTAATAAAAGCGTTATTTTATAAATTTAAATCCAATGACGCTAAATCCTATAAGCCAAGAGGGCTTCAGATTGCATATACATTTTTATTTTATAGACAAGTAATAATTAGCCGCCTCTTGTCAAATATCACCGATTCTTATTTAGGACATACCAGTTTTATCACGATATTTTATTTCAGCGTATATTGCATAGAAATAATGCATTAGTGCACAGCCTCAAATCTGCACGCTTTAGGCACTTGGACAACGTTTTTGAAGTTATACTTCTTTAGGCGCGTTAGGAAAAATTTATGAGAGTGAAATTTTACGATGCGCGTGCACCTGTGACACAAAATTGGGAGTGTGATTATAGCGTGCGCGAGCGAGATAGGAATAAGACAATCTACAAGTAAAAAGAAATAGAGTATGCGTGAAGTTCGTATGCCAAGCATTTTGAATGATCATAATGACATTTGTCATTTACCTTTTAAACAAATAAAGGAGTTTTAATTATTGACTATAATCACTCCTTTTCCAGTCTTTGATTATTTAATTGTAATTATTAATTATTTGCATGCAATCATAAACTATTTTTAATAATGCCAAAGAAGTATAACTTCTTACGCGCGTACATAAGTACACGCACCCTTTATTTTTTAAGGAAGGTTCTAGAAAAAGTACGATCTACTTACAGGTAGCGGGAATGGCGCAGGGCGATGCTGTAAGGGGGCGAATGGGCCTCTGGGTTCTGGAGCCGGGGCTGGCATGGGCTGTCTCTCTGGTTGTGGTCTGATTGGGAGACGGACTGGTCCTGACAGTGGGAAGGCGAACACTTGCGATTGCGGGTCAGGGAAAATTGGTGGCATGGGTCTGGAACAAACAAATTTATTAAGAATCTAATAAGTTTATCTACCACATCTATGGCTTAATCTTAAAACGTTAGAGGCATCCAAGGCGACTCATTTTCGGTAAATTTATATTCATTTATGATTGCAAGCTACAGTCATCAGCGCTGCCTTGCAATTCTGTAACTCACTTTTCGAACTCACACTGCGGTTTTCGCATCGGCGGTTGCTCTCAAATCAGTCGTGAAGCAGTCATTTTATGATTTGGAATTCTGATAAACAATAAACTACAAGCTCCCACCTTTTCAGAATGCCAAATCATAAAATGCTTCACGCCTGATTTGAGAGCGACCGCCGATGCGAATACCGCTGTGTGCGTTCGAAAAATGAGTTACAGAATCGCAGGGCAGTAGGTCAATACTTGATATCAACTGGAACCGAAGCAAGAATGCGTTTCGTATTTTCTTCTAGTTTGCCGTTCATCTGATTATTCCAAATACTGTAAGGTATAGTCAGCATAATGTATTGTATAAAATACGAAAATGAAACCTTCAGAATTATAACCATACATCATTCCTCTCTAAGCGCCAAATAAGTACAATAGAATCAAGGCATAAAATATTTACATGCGTTGAGAAATACTCCGAATAAACGACAAGAACCCCAGAGCCCCGGGGGTAATCGCCTAGCAACAACTCCCACGTATATATATTTTTCATTCGATATTATATTAAACATAAAAGCTGTACATTCAATAGATAATATAAGTTATATTTAGGTAATTTGTTTGATTCTCGGTTATTCCCTTGTCAGTATACACTTTCAATTATACATAAGATTCCTTTGAAAGTTATCAACTTCATTCAATAGCGTAAGAGAACATTAATGTGAAATTGTTTGCTCCTCCTCCGCTGAAAAGTCTTAAATTAAAGTCTAATTTTAGTCGCAGCTATAAAATTCATCTATTAACTCAACAAAAATCCTACGAAATCTTTTAACCCACCCAAAAAATTTATCTAATTCTTAACAATTATTCGTATTTTTTACTTTTATTTTATTTACTTCACACCACATTTTACAAGACTTCATTACTTACACTGCTGACTTTTACTAATATTATAATTATTATTTTCTACTAAGTAAGTATTAATCATTCTTTTATTTTATTCTTTGCGACTGAGGCGCAAACTAGCTTATGTGGTAGAATGACCAGCGCTGTGGAACATTTTGCTCCTCAGCATAATGCTGAGCCAGGGCCAATTACAGCCACAGCACACACGCATTATATTCTTTGGACGAACCGAATGGGAAAAAATATATCTCTCTAAATTTTCTCTTTGATTATTGTTATTTTGTGTGTTTATGTGTGTGTGTTTTTGTTTGTAATAAATGATATGTCTATGTCAAAATGATATGTCTATGTTTGCATATTTGTATTTCACAATAAAAGTAGTTTAAATTGAATGTACCTAGTAGCCTATGAATAAAAAACTAAGAAAAAATGGACCGACCTGGGACCTGGGAGAGCAAAGTTTTATTAAGGAATTATGACGCAATGTGTGTAACAAATATACAATTTACAAGTATATCACTACTAAAATACCCTTTTACCGAAAAACCCTTCTTAATTTTTAAACACGATTTAAATATTTTTTTCAACAATAAACCGATTCAGCGTGAATAACCGTTAAAACAGAACTAAAAATTATAAACCTCGGAACCTAATGACACAAAATGGGCGATGTCAGGTCAGCTATTTGTATTATTTGTTGATTTACATTCACTTTCACTATATTTAAAAGCTAATTGATATGTGACTATGCAGCCCTGCGATTCTGTAACTCATCAGCTTGTAGTTTATTGTTTATCAGAATGCCAAATCATAAAATGACTGCTTCACGACTGATTTGAGAGCGACCGCCGATGCGAAAACCGCTGTGTGAGTTCGAAAAGTGAGTTACAGAATCGCAAGGCTGCTATGTCTGAGACTTTTATTATATTTATGTTAGAGATTGCAGCTAGTTACATAAAAATTTTAGTTAAATGAGAAACTCGTTTATCGGTTATAATAAATACTGTTTAGTTAGCTTTTATGCATTTTTTAACGGTATCGGGAATATTATTAATAATCAATAATTAATTTTAAGTCAGCGGGCCCGTGTATAGGTACACAAGACACTAATGAAAACGTAATTTTTAGCTACAGTTATAACATAACACAGAACTGTGGGTTACGCAGCGTAATTGTGTATAATTTTATATAAGAAAAGGCTTTCCTTCCTCACTTTCTTTATTTCAATTTTAAATCCTCTGCTGATCAAGCATTATATATAGGCCGAAAGTCCCGAATAGAAATATTGTTTTGTATTAAAAACGGTAAGCGGAGAAAGAGTAATAAAAAAAATTAAATTTGTTACCTTTCATCACCGCCGTGGCAAATGATAGCGACACGTTCAGCTTGAGCAGATCGTGGGGCGAAGGCTCCGAGGATGTTGAAGGGGAAGCGCCTTTCCATTGGCTCCTCGTGACGCCTCTCAACTACGCAGTTCATGCGCCCTCTGTGAAAGGAACCTTATTTATTTTGTATACTATAAATAACAGTCATTGGTTGACGTACTCATGTTTTAATATAAACCTACCAGCTGACATGACAAACTGTTTTGCCATGTATAATATTTCTAAGAAACATTGTTTTAGTTCAATAAAATAACTATCTACAATAATAAAAAATAGGGGTGAAAATTAGGGGTTGTATGTATTTTTGTATGCTGTATCATTAAAAAAATAAAAACAAACAAGAAATATTGTGGTGGACACCCCTTACCACTTAGGGATCAAATATAGATAGTAGCCGATTCTCATACTTACTAATTATGCATAAAAAAATTCATAAATCGATCGAGCCGTTTCGGAGGAGTATGGGAACGAACATTGTGACACGAGATATTTATATATGTATATAGAGATATCCTATATTGTCAGTGAGTAACAATATATCAAAAATTTGCCTATCCATATTGCGAGCGCTGATATCATAATAAAACATTTACAACACCGATTACGCGATCACCTTCTAATATCTATTGTAAATTAATCACAATAACCATTGTTTTGGTCACATGCGATTGAGGTGATTAATAAAATAAAAATCTTTGTAATAGAAGAATGTCATACGTTTGCATATAAAATGTTTTATAAATATTTTCGTATTACTAAACCCGAATAGATTCAATTATAAATACGACACAAACTTTATTGAACAAAAAATTACTTTAACTCGACATCGTTCTAAAAACCTTGATTTTTACCTTTTATAATATTGCACAAGCCTTGGGTCGTGCCGTTTACTGCAAGCTAAGGCCACGCAACTATTACTAAAGATTTTTTGCATCTTATGTATATTTTTATTCAATTAAAATGAATAAGATACCTTCATTTAAACTATACCAAAGTAAGTAAAAACTTTAATAGCTAAGCCTATATTGCAAAGGCTATATTTATTTTAGCTATTGTAATCGATTGTCATTTGTTTTCGTACGTTACGTACGATTTCATATGAGATATATACTTATAGTTCTAGCCTAGCCTAGACTTTGAATCTTACCCTGAGTGTATGTTTAAAGAAATATCTTTTCTTAAGCATAATTTTGATATGACTTGTTAATAGTATGAGTAATAAGAAGACGATAAGATCGAACTACTTCTTTAGAAGCCGGAAAAACATTTTAAGTCTCCCAGCGTGGTGGCCTTGCACTTTGTTATTACTTCATTGTAAGTGACTATTTGTTTACTCCCGTCCCAACCAAATCATTCACGTATCTTTACGCAACTTACTTTTGGTTGTTGGCGAGGAAGGCTCCGGCAAGCTCGTCCAAATCGAACTGAATCGGTAACTTGAAGAGTGGCCGGATGAGGTCATCGTCATCGTCTTCACCTGAGCTATCTGACTCCGAGCTTTCATCACTTTCCGGCTTCGAGTTGTCATCGTCAATTTTCTGGAAATCACGACGTTTTCTATTATATTGAGTATTTTACAAAGAATATATAATTACGTTGGATATCTTTGTAGTCTATAGTAACAGACTTAGTAATTGACACATTATATTAAAAGTTTTAGCCTAGTAGCAAAGCATGTGTTTCTCAACCATGGGTTCAGACTCCAACTTCTTTCTTTGTGAAGAAAAACATCGTGAGGATCACGGCGCAAATCGACGTGTGTGAGGAACAGAAGATGATGACGTACGATAAAGAAAAATTACTTAATAATAGCTGTTTATACATTCAAATAGAAACAAATTACAAATGACTTTCTTTATTATTTACATACTATATAGCCTTAATATCTAACCATTAAATTTACTTTTTTATTTCCATATTGAATTCCAAATTACATAGTCGATTAGTCTTTCACAAAATTTCTAACATACTGTTTAATTTTGTAAATTTATTTCGTGAGTACTGTCTGACATGCATGTGCAGTTTGAGAAAACTAAATTTCGTTGTAAGTGAAAGGTCGTCATTAAACTGTTGCGTGACTCTAACGATCTACGAAATACAGTAATGCACCCACATAAAGTATTATAAAGGTCTGTAATGTCAAAACATCACCGTTTCATGAAGATATATACGCCATAGACACTCTCAGCTAACACAATGGCGTGTCATTTGGCAAACATATACATTGTTACACTGAAGTGTGCAAACCATAATTTCACAAGTATTTTTGAGTTTAGTTAAAAAAGGAAAAAAGCTAGTAAGGCTGAATTCTGTATTTTGGGCCACTTTCATATATAGATACCAATGACACTAAAACTTTTTAGGCCTCGGCCTCAGGAAATGATCCCAGAAGTCACAGAAATGATCCCAGAACAGATACAGAAATCTGAATTTCTGTATCTGTTCTGGGATCATTTCTATCCATCTATCTACGGCGGCTTTTACTCTCATTCTCTAATAAATTACCACGCCTTATAGTTGTGATAGTTCATATAAGCTTGATACCCTTTTTTAGCTATTCCTAGAGTTCCACCATTAACCATCGAATTAACAAGACATTTTGACTTTTCCTACAAAAAATTGTCGGGCCGGAAAGATATTTTCTCCCATTTAATAAAATAAAAATTTACTGATCTCACCATTAAGAGTATGTCTTCATAATGCTTATAGATTATCAAAAAAATAATGATCTAGGAAAATTATGTATGAACATTGGAAATATTTCGTTCTGTGCTGTTTACTTGGCACAATGCGTTCGGACATCCTGTAAGAGACAATGCGCTCGCGCACTATTGTTCTACTGCCCTCTACTTGTAAATATTGTAACTTGCATTGCTTTATGAATGTATTGTATTAGTTTATCGGCGAGAAATGAATAATTAAACGTTTAAAGTAAGAGGAATATATATTGGACTAGCTCTGTAAAACTGTCAATCGAAATAGGTTGTACATAGTAACACTTCAATACTGTCCCAAAATATTAAATTAAAACAATATTCAAACAATGCACAAATCGGTAACTTTCACAAACAATCCAATATCAAGGTGTCAACTTGCAACGATTGCAAAAGAGAAAGCTTTAGGAAGTTCACGTGTACGTTGACGTCATTGTAGGGCTGTCTCTCCCTAAATCGCTCACTTAATACCACAAATAACTTCTTCGTATAAAGTTAAATAGACACGTGCTGTTTTCACAGAATTTACCTACGACTCGTAGTGATGACGGATGGTAGTTGAAAAAGTTAATAGTGCCCGCTAGAGAAAAACTATTGTTTTTTTAACAACGAAATTTATTTATTTTTAACAACGAAGAGTCAGCAATTGGCATTTGACTTTTATACAACAGAAACGAATGTTTGCATTATATTTGTGATATTAATAAAATTTAATCATAACAAATTATATTTTTAGTAAAAATGCAATTTTGCTATGCAAATTTTAGCAAATATCTCATATATAATATATGTGTGTATATGTATATATATTTGAAATTATCTGCCGACATATTTTAACGACACAGGTACCTAAGTTTGCTCTCAGCTGCTGTTAAGGTTACTTTATGACAGATTTTTACCTTTGTAAACGCGGTAAATTCTTTACATACTTAGTATTAATATTAATGGATAAATATCTTAAAAGTACATTAGCTATAAAACTAAATTTGTAACTTGACAACCCTCGACTCATATGCAGCGCCATACATCGCGTGCATTTATATCGAACAAATATCAATATTGTATTGCATTTACATAACACAGTCATGTAACAAGCAACTCGTTTCCGTAATCCCAATATAGAGGTAAAGGTGGATCTAATATATAAGTGCTACGAATATGGACATACAATTTTCAATTTTAAGAACAAAATTCATAAACTTTGTTCAATACATACATCAATTGAAAAATATGTTAATTTTTATTTTTCGCTAAAGAAAACTTACAAGTAAATTGTTTATCCCAATTAAAATGTTGTATATATTTGTAGTGATTTTAGTCGTGAATAGGGCACATTAGGTTGCAAGACATTTATTCTCATAACAGACAAGAGTCAGTTACGTTACGTTATCACGTCGTGGGTCATTGAAGAGCTTCAAGGATCAATTAGCGAATTAGAACTTGGGTGGACTTTCATTTACCCAGGTAACTGGGATCTCTCAAGAGATGGTCTTTTAGTCTAAATTTAAATATTGCCAGGCTGTCTGCACTTTTTATATTTTGTGGAAGTCTATTATACCGCAGCACTCCCCCAACGCTCAATGTTTTTTTACCGTTATTGGTTCTAAACTTAGGTACAATAAGATTGTGTGGGCGTCGTTATGTCAGATGTCAGAGCCAAATGTCAGAAACACATTTTGTAAACAGCTTTGGTCGGTGGTACACGGTCCGTCAACTTTAACATGGCGTTTTATTTTTCATGATTTTGTAAAGCTTTCCGATACAGGCTTTTGAATGTTGTGTTTTATGACTCGAAATCTGAACGACGCTAAACCACAAAACTTTGTGATTTGAAATTTGTCAAATTAGTTGCTTTCTTTAACACGCCAACTTGCTAGGTATTATAATTTACTATATTAATTGATGTACATAATATGCTATAACAATTGAGGTCATAATAACCCTTTATTTTCACGAGAATATAGTGTAGATACAATAATACAAAAATGGTTCGTTATGATTTTGTCTTGGTTAATTTGGTAATGAATTAGGTATATATTAAATTAATAATTTCATTATTGTATAACTACATAGTAAGACCGCCCTCTTTATTTCTGTCTGTTATTTTTTATGATGTGAATAAAGTGTTTATTATTAATGGTTGGTATAATATGGCGCCATATATCCTTAATTCTTTAAGACTACCTTGAATATGAACATAATAGTCCATATGCAAGAAACCGGTCCAATACATTAGAAACACACGACACAAGATTTATGATTAAACAAAGAAATATCTTCGTTTTAAGCGCTCCTTAAGCGTTTGGCGATTAGTCAAGAGTTATTTCGTTTTAAGACATGGCTTTAATGGTACTTTCACACGGACACGTAACCTGTTACTTACAATGTAACACTGACTTTTCATATTCAGGTTTCAAACATACTTCATTGGATTTCAAATTAGGAAAAGTGTAGAATATAATTGAATTTTAATAGGTGAAAAGGTGGATAGAAGATAAAGAAACCTTAGCGAAAGCGAACGTAGAAAGAAAGCCATACAGAAATGGATACAGAAATCTTGTAAAAGCTAGAGGAGGCTACTACCGGTGAAGAGGTTCCTATCAATGGTACTGAAGTTACGATATCGAGTAACAAGAAAAAAATGTATGATATAACAACTCTAAACAGTGGACAGCATTTGTAATGATTGGAAATAAACGGGCTTTGTTTTGGAATAAAGAACAAGGAAATAAATTTCATCATAAAGAACAACGGTCAAACGGGCAGGAGGATCACCTTATGTTAAGCAATACCGCCGTTGCCCATGGACACTGATACTGACACAGAAGGTTCACCAATGTGTTGCCAGACTTTTAAATATTAGTACGGACTTTCCTGAAGGACCCTAAGCCGAATTGGTTCGGAAAAACTTCGATGGTTAGTTGTACATATATTTGTATAACAGTTCAATTTATCTTTGATTAACCCGAATACTATCTTCACATTGAAAAAAAAACATTGTTTGTTACAAGTGTTCTTGCACAATCGGCGACAAACGTTGTTCACGATTATATAAATACATTGTAGTATTTAAAAATAATGTAAAGAAGTTCTATGGAAACTTGATTAACCTAGAAACAAAAATTTTAACAAACAACATTAACTTGAACGACTATTTTAGTAGCTTCATCTTGGAACAATCGAGAAACAAAACAACTGTTTTGCTTTAAAACTGCGAAATCATTGTTTATTTTGATTTTGCGTAAAAATTTTAACTTTGCTTCTGACGTATAATTTGACCTTCACGGTTACCTGAATTCAGATTTAACCAACCAAAGCTATAAATGAAATCATAATAATTACAGTAAATTTAATTGTAAAATCCCTGACTTATTTTTATGTGTATAGATAACAATAATCATTTAATTTTCATCTGAGATATTAAACAAAAATATATATTCTTTTATTCGTGAGATAAACCCAAAAAAGAAAACGCTAAGCAACAATTTTTGGCAGTTGACCCACTTTTAACGGACAGATTTATTTCAAACTGCGTACCTGTCAAAGATTGATGACAATGCAATAATCCGAAAAAAAATAAAAAAAAAATTAATTAAAAAATAAATAATAGTTAAAAAAAACTAGAAAACACGCTTTTAAAGCACTGAGCTGAAAATAGGTAATGAACAAAAAATACTGGTATTATTGTGAAAAAGCGTGGGGCGCTCTGTGCGCTCTCATATTTTTCGTCTATCGATTTTTTTCTTAATAGTATCAATAGTAATCCAGTAGGTGATCAGAATTCTGCGCCTGACACAATGTCGATTTTTAGTTTATTGTATGATACAAAAGTCCATTTGTGCCGTGAAAACCCGAGGGTTGAGATACGCATCCTCAAGACTATGGCCAATACTGCGCGCTACTGCTTTATTTTATTTTGGCATCAGTATAAAAAAATTACCTGTAACTTGTCTTCATCAAATTTCGACTCCGCCTGGTTAAGAGGGTCCTCCTTCAGCAGACTGTCTGGAGATGGTACTGCTGTGTTCTGCTGTGGTGGCGCAGTCGTTGATGATGGCGTTAGAGGAGGTGCCGCATGCAACGCGTGAGCGTTACCTATTGGCAATGGTTCATCCTGCAAAGAATCATACGTATAATTAATTACTAAAACGTGAAACAACGTCATTTTTTTAGTGACAATTAGTGATATTATTTATTTTTTATACTAGGCATATATTAAAATGAAACCACCAGCCATGGCCACAAATCAAAATATCATAATCAACTTAATGTACTTATGAACAGAAAAAAATAATGCTTCTATATTTAAATTTTTTGCCAGAACTTAAATCGTAGAATGGACGAGAAGAACTGGCAATAAACTCTCCGTCACTCTTAACCTTATCGGTTTTTACAAAATGTTGTAAGCACATATAACCACTACGTCGTGCTTCTCACAAGTAAAAATAGTTGATTCTTAAAATTAAATAAAAAAGAACTATACCAGTAGCCTTACTAAGTGGTATGCTATTTACTAAACGGACCCTTCGTTGTATAACAAAAGGACCGCTTCCGGTGGTGGACTTTCGTATTAAAATAAAAGATTTTCGTAATGGTCGCAATAGTCGGTAGTCAATCTACTTTTCGAATTAAAAATAATAATAACAGTAAAAATGTATATGTATATCAGAAAAAACACAAAAACATCTGTATCTTCAGTACCAGATACGTACTAGCACCAAATAATAAACAAGTGATTTTCCTGGAACATGATTTTAAATATGTATACAGTAAATTAAGTGTTAATAGATGTAATTTGCACGTCAATTGAGGAAAAACGATTTCTGAAGATATCAACTGAAGATTTTTAAAATTAGAAAAGTGTTATTTTATTTGCTATTGTTCTTGAAAAAGAAATAAATATCAATTAAATTGATCTTGAGAATTCTTATTGCGTGTTTCTAAGAACTTTTTAATAATTCATAAAAATCTATCTTCTAATCTATTTATAACCACCCACGACCGCGACACGACTTTGGAGTATATTTACATGAGGAGTTTTCCATTTAAAGTAGTATATTATTTATATTACAATTTATTTTCGTAATGCCCACCAATTAAATATTTGGGAAATGTTTTGAGTACTAAATCTAAGATATAAGAGTCGAAACTTAGCTAAGTATGATTTCCGTATGTCAAAAACGTATTGGATAACTTATGAAATATTTATCAATAAGTTTCAATAATAGACCTATCGAACTAATGTACGAGTATGACATTTCATAACTGATCATTTAGCCGTAAGTTTAAGAACGTTATAGAAGAGTTTATACAAATACTAAATCTTCCTTTCAATTCCTTCAAAACAATCAATCAATTCATTCATTCAAAAAAAATTCCTTCCAGCCTTCAATGATACATCTATTACCAACATATGCATGGTACAAAAATGTATTATCTTCAATCTCATTACGTACAAAATTCTCATATGAAAAACCATCTAGGCACAATAAGCTTAAGTCCTGATAAATACTATGAGCGTAACTTTATTTAACATATGCACATATAAAAAACCAAGGTTACATCGGTACATATACGTTATACATATTAAGGATTTGCATTGTACGTAGGTATTTTACATCTTGCTTATTTGTAAATCACGCCCGTATCACCTGTGCGTCAACATGACAAATATAGAAACATCCAATATGCAAATGCAATTACAGTGTTCTCGTTTCTCATTTATACTGAAATATATATTATTATAGTAAAATGTCTAATTAAACTTCCTTTTATTTTATTTTGCCATTCAAGAAGGTCTCATAATCTATATTTGAAAAATAAATTGCTTTTCGTTTGTCTCGCTAAAACTCGAGAATCGCTGAGCTATCGACTAAAGCGTCCAAATATACGTTGTGGAAGACATACTAGGAATAACTTAAATATATACGGATTATTAATGAAATAGGAAGTTTTCGAGCGATTTATTGATTATAAGCCTTGATTGGTTTAAAATTTAGCATGAATTCGCCATTTCAGCTAATAAGAATCAGCCAGCCGACAAATGCTCAAGACCGCAACCGATAGAAAACGTCGATTACGTCGGCAATTGTCGCATTGTACATACACTTTTACTGCTTTTACGAAACTAAACCTTACTATTTTTTGCTAACATTGCGTGATAATAAGGAAACAGCGACATAACAATAAAATTATCGATTGTCAACGAATTATATTTACAGATAGACAATACAGTATGACAATAATGAAAGTTAACCTTTTACGATGGTGCTTTACGGGAAGTTCTTTTGTTTTGTTCAAAGACTTATGAGTACTAAAGCGATTCCGAGGCTTAAGAATGTTGAAGATGCTACCCAAATATTGAACCAGTCCTCTTGAACATCATATAGCTTTTATGAAAGTTTAACCGCGTAATACTTAATTATAAACACATGTTAATAGGTTATTTGCTTATATTAAAACTAGCTGATCCGGCAAACGACGTTTTGCCATGTTTATCATTTATAATAAAAAATAGAGGTTTATCGTAGAGGGGTGAAAATTAGGGGTTGTATGTATTTTTTAATGCTGTATCATAAAGAAATAAAGAATAAATTTTTTATCTAAAATAAAAAAAAAATTAGGGGTGAACTACCCTTAACATTTAGGGGGATTAAAAATAGATGTTGTCCGATTCTCAGACATACCCAATATGCACACAACATTTCATGAGAATCGGTCGAGCCGTTTTGGAGGAGTTTAACCACAAACACCGCGACACGAGAATTTTAAATATTAGATGTTTGACTAACAACTATTTTATTCACATACGATCAAGCGCTTATACGACTTTCTTGTTATTAGGCTAATACATTAGCTTACAATTTCAATACGTCAGTTACAGAATGACAAATTACATTTTCGAAAATGTCACGTGAATGTTCGCGAGGTCAATAATTACATGGCATTGTTGTTAATGCAGTGTTACGTACCTATGTGGGCGGCACGCGGGTGGTGGAACAGAATTACTGTGATGAACGCCCGTAGAAAATCGTTTGTTTCCGCCAACTAAAAGTACTCATTGTTCAAATGAATACCTAAAGTGACCTAAACTCACGAATAACATTCTAAAATAATACACAAACGAAAACATCACAAAACTTCAATATAAACACGATAATTTAACAGTTTTGATTGTTATTTAGGATGAAGCATAGCAAGAAATCTGAAGTGAAATGTTAATTTCACGTACAATCATTTTATTCGTACAATGGAAAACAGTGAAATTGCAAGTTAATATTTACATAACTGGTGTAATGAAATATTTTAAAGTGTTTTATTCGATCTAGATTGCTTATTAACATGTGATATTTCTAGATTCGCTTTGTAACTACTTATTTGAGGTTATTTTTTTAACCCGTAAAACCAAAAAATGAGCAGTGTGGGCTTAGTGGCTTCAGCGTGCTAATTTCATCCCTGTGGTCGTAGGTTCGTTTCCCGGCTGTGCACCAATGGATTTCTTTCTATGTGCGCATTTGACATTCGCTCGAACGGAGAAGGAAAACATCGTGAGGTAACCCACATGTCTTAGACCCAAAAAGTCCAAGGCGTGTGTCAGGCACAGGAGGCTGATCACCTACTTGCCTATTAGATTGAAAAATTTACATAAAACAGATTGAGATATCTGAGGCCCGGACCTAAAGAGGTTGTAGCACCACCGATTTTATTTATTAACCAAAAAATCGATTTGTCACTTATCAGTTAAAAAGTAACGCTCAATGATATATAGAGTCAAGACTATAGAGTCAAAGCACTCAAAGCTATAGAGTCAAGACGAGACGAGACTGTTTAGTTACAAACAGTATAATCACTGATCAAAGTTCATCCAATATAAGCAAAATGGCAACTAACCATACTTGAATATAATACGGAATAAACTGTTTTATTATAGTATTCCTACTATGGCTGGTGTTTTAAACAAAATCTGTTACGGTGACGGTTAATAACATTTGTTTTTCATTCCAAACTTAAACATTTCAGCTAAAATAACAATGATTAATATGACCGGACCTTTTTACATATGCAAAAATGAAAGCAAAGAGAAAGTGGGAATGATAAACAGCTATTCATCAGGACTTTGTGTCGGTGAACAGTGATTTTATCTGATCTCAATTTCAAAAATGGTATCATTATATACCATATTATATAACAAGTGATATGTTTTTTTATTTATTAAATAGAAAGAAAGCTGACTCTATGTGAATAATAATCTACATTTAAAAAATGAATTGCGGTTCATTTGTCTCGTTAAAACTCGAGAATCGCTTGGCTGATTTAGCTAATTATCATCTTGAAATATTTGTGAAAGTTTAGGGAATGCTTAAATGATGGGAAACATAAATAATATAAACAATAAGAATTATGAATAATATTAGGTTTAAGAATAACTTTATTTCTCATAAGAATTGCATACAAAATTCACTTACCGAGAAACATATTTAAAACTAAGATTAAAAATTAGAAATTAGAGCGCACAGGTGTAGGTACATATATAAAATAACAAAACAGAACAGCACCAAAAATGTGGGTAGACATAATAAACTTGATCAGTCAACCAAGCAAAACACGGATGTTCGAATTTGATTACTAAAAAAGAATGCTAAAAAACGACAATAATTGAATTTCCCAATATAAACGTTGGTTTATATTGGGAAGATATTTGACGTCTAGTTCCTGGGAGATATTTGACGTCTTTTGTCATTGGAAGAAAAATATTTTTTTCTCTCAAACTCTTTGGTCTGTTTTAATAATTTTTGACTAATTTTTGTAACAGATATAAAGATCACCTGCTCATCTAGTGTAAAATAAATAACTTATTGGAATAAAGTCAATATTTTAAAATTATATCGATCATTCGGTAATCGCAAGTAATCCAGAATTTATGACTTGCATATATTATAACAACGTGTAAGAATACTTAAATATTATATACATCTAATAATTATACGCATTAAGGATGACAAAAAACTGTTGATTAAAAAACGAAAGTATTAAAGAATATTAAACCCAAACATTGCAGGTCTATTGTTGACCTTATGATATTGAAAATGTTGTTTAATTGACGCCGTACACAAAGCAGTAAATTATCATTACATTAGAAAGGCACATAATATCCATGTTCGTATTTTATGTTTAAGATGCATCCGCGACCTGGGGTCATTGACCGGTTGCAACTTTCGCTGCACTGACGTAATCAACTAGGTAATCCTCGGAGCGTATAATGTCAAAGGTGGCTAGTTCTTTAAACTTTTTGCGAGTTTATTTAATTTCATTAACATTAAAAACTTTCGAGCTTTCCCTTTAACTTTCAATAATTTAATTAGTTTTTAACAATGTAAGGATGCATTAAACATATATACAAGTGTTTAGTGTGAATTTATTAGGTATTTATAATTTTTAATAAATGTTTCGATCTTTTCAAACATCAAAATTTATTTCGTCAATTAATTAAAATTAAGCAAATAATGCAATACCTATCAATAAATATTGATAGGTATTGCATTCCTGTGCAAATGAATCCTAGGAGTATCCTTAAGTTTCCGGGTTAGATTTCCCGCGAAACAAATTTTTCGGGTTTCAAAACGTCAATATCTTTCTTATGCTCCAGAGATTTTAAAAAAACCTTATTAAGCAACCAAATTCAGTAATCTATTATTATACCACCTTTTTTGGTTGCTTGGACACGTTAATCTCAAGAAATATTGGTTCGAGTTGTGTTTCATAGTTTAAATATAATAGCGATTACAAAAGACAACTAAACCGGTTTTCATTCCCTTGTCACAGTCTAAGAATCAATATAATAAGTCATGTCTTGTATTGTAAATTAGTTAGTGACCTCATCTTGACTGCATAAAGCTATTTTTAATATGTTCTTAATTAGTATATGTTAACATTTAATAACTTCGAATTTAGTTATTTCTTTGTCTCCTGCGTGTAGTGTACTTGACGTTGACATAATCCGAAATAAATCGAATTGATAACGTTCCTTTCGGTTTTTAAGTCAGTTAAAAATCAATAAATGAACGCATAATCTATAATATTATATTATTGTGCTGAAGAAATAGAATGTTTGTTTATTTGGTTGAACGCGCTAATCTAATTTAAATTGACTTTGTATTGCATTTATAGTATGGGCTAGTCTATGTACTAAAACCAATAAACTATAGTTATATTCCATCACATTACGACCTACAACATTTCAGAATCAATTATGAAGAATGCTTACAAAAACCTTCACAACACAGTAGGGAATTGTTTATAAAATTGAACCATCCTTCTATTTCTCAACAGTTATCTTCGAGGTTCATTAGGATGGCTATGTTAGAGTTAGAAACGCAAGCGCAACTTTGCGTAACATGAAGATTCAAGGTGATCCGGTACGCGACGTGTCTCGTCGTGGTACCGCGGACTTTAAGATCCACATAAGATATCCTTGATAGTAATTAATGAATATCATACCAAATACGAATCATTATACCAAAATTAATGTAGTTTATACCAAAAAGGAATCATTATACCAAAATTAATGAAGTTTATACCAAAAAGGAATCATTATACCAAAATTAATGAATATTATACCAAAACTTAATCAGCTCGTTTGTGATTTACAATGTGGTGTAAGAGTTTTAATATACATATATCACTGCGCATATTTATATAGCTAAAAAGCGTTGGATTGATATCAACTATTGCAAATTCAAATTTACAAAGCACATTAGTCACACGATTTATAAATATTTTCCATTCCATGTATTGAGTGCTCTTATTTTTCAAGGTCCCACAAATTTAGATAAAAGCTGAAAGTAACAGCTCAATAGAGTGACTTGTTAGTATTCTAAAGTAGCAGTAAACACAATAAATCAGAGAGAGAGTAATGAAAGGACGTTATTGACCGGCACCGAATCCGTCATCCACCAGTAAATTGCAGTGGAATTTAAAGTAAATAGTCGAACATTCTAGTCACGAACAACACCCGGGAGCAAACTGAGACGTCTGAAGAGAATTTACTACGACCTTACTTAGTGTAACTTCCATGCACTTATTTCATTGATGTACAAGATACACAACCAGCCTTTTCTCAATCCTAACCTGCAATACAACAGGCTAATAAGCAATAAGGTTATGATCACCCAAATCGATCGTCGATGTTGGGACGGTCTGGACATTCCTAACGAAGAAAGAAATAACAAATGTAACACCATACATTAACAAATTGGCATTTAGTTGTGCCCACAACTATCCGCACTTGCTACAACAATTATAACCTATTCATTCATATTTTTAAGCGTTAATTGTTAGTATGAAAGGCTAAAACCGTGTCACTGTGTCACCAATAGTTCGTAACTGTAAACAACCATTATCTAGAAACAAAACAAAACAATAGCGCTTGTGTGTATTGTTCGATTCACACATTCGTATGGACATCACGAAAAAGTACCGGCTCTCTGCACAGGAAAGAATATAAAAGACTTATGAATCATGAGAACCCAATACCTACTATAGCGTTGTTACTAATAATTACTATTATTTTCTCAGTAAATATGTTTTTAACATTTGTCGAAAATATATAAAAGATATTTTTTTCTTTATACTACGGTAATCTAAATCATGCAATCGCAGTAAAAACAAACTCAGTGCACAGTTTATTTATTCAAAGAATTATCAAAACGTTTTGTGCAATTTTGTAAAAACCGGATATTATAAATTGGATCATAACGGTCTATTGGACTCTATTGTACTATAAAAATATCTAGCTTCTAAAATAAATAATTTATTGATAATGTAAAATAATACCAGCTTCTTGTGAATAGGTATTCAATTATATCTTCACAAAGGCATCAAGTAAGCTCTGCCATTAATTAGTTGCAAATTCTTCAAAGTAACCTAAGAACACAAAGCTCGTATACCCGTTTCACTGAATTTATGAACTTTAACTAAGTACTAAGTAAACTCTATGAGTAAGCAATATTTATTTTATATACAGATTTTTCAAGTGAAAATGTAAGAATTTAATCAATATTTTTGGAAAGATATATCATACAATTGTTTTACAAACAAGAATTTAATTTGAAGAATTAAAAATTGTTTAATTTTGCAAAACGCAAGGCTCCCGTATTCGGACTGTGTTCAGTTTGTATGGAAAAGTATGAAGACGTAGATAAAAAATTTAAATCCAAACAATTAATGTTATAGAAAAACAAAGTCCTAATATACAGCAAACCCGAGTGTTTATTTATCAAGTAACTTGTATCTTGATACACTTTAAGCGCTAATTTCTTACCTACATAGAAAATTCCCGATTGATCCACTGAAGTGATAATATTATTAAATTATAGAAATTGACTTACCGCAAGTAACCCATCGTTTCCATATGACCTTCCTTCTAGAGCCAGCTCTTTATCAAGCATAGCATCCAATTGCTCGAGTTGGTGGCAAGAGGCGCGCGCAGAGATCCAGCTTGATGCCAGAATAAATGATCCCAGTATGAAGGATGATGCCACCACCGTTAGGGCAGCTATTCTCGCGATTTGTACTGCTGTTGATACCCTTTGACGGTATGCCTGCGGATCACAATTATTCATGACTTGCATATCAATAGAAAAAAAATTATTTAATCTTTTTTGTCTATAACGACATGAATAATATTTTCAAGAAAACAACGATTAAAACGCGATTACTAATTTATTAGAGAGATTTTTATTAATTTCCACTTTATTTAAAAACCATTTCAAATTGAGAAACACTAATACCTCGAAGGTATGTTTATTGTTGGTTTAAAGATGACAAGCATGAGTTTCATCTTTCAACGATGAGATCAGTGAAAACAAACAAATTAAGTGAAAGTAGTTCACAAATGCACTTAGCATTGGAGTTTCTTTAAAGGGAAACCGTTTTGGTCCCCGCAACGTTTAACCAATATCGCCCACTATCTCCACAAACCCGTAGCTAACATCGATTTTCACAATAAATGGAAACCATTTGTGTCGCTTCCGGTTCGGTGAACGTTGAAATAATATTATTCAACTCTTATTAACGTATTACAGCACGATCGCTGAAGTAAGAATAAAAGTTACTGTAGATTCATAAATTGCTTACAATTATGTTTGAATGTATTTAAATTCATATACATCTTTGTAGAGTTCGTAGATATTTTAATATGTCACAATACACGATGAATACACCCTACAATACATCCGCGTTAACTCAGCCGTGCAAACGCAAAACCAAGATTATATTCATAACAAGTTTTATAACTAGGTACATGGAGAGGAGCGCTTTCTAACAATATTGTTTGATGAAATAAACATGACATGTCAGTGTAATATTGTTTGCATACCCTCACACTTCCTAAGCATTTCATAACCATATACTTCGAACGTAGGAGCTACCTCGTAATATTTCAGTTTATTGCACATGCAACGTAATATAGACTCTAGAGAATTCTGCTTTTTAAATAAGGAAAGTACATGGACTCACTCACTTTAAATAGAACATGATAGAGAACAATGATTTAAATTATTGCTCTTTATGGCATTCTACAAAAGCCAATAATAAAGTTAGAGAAACCTCAGCTCCACTACACTTATTTCTGGTACAAAATTACGTAGCTAACTTTTTAGTTTATTGCGCGGATATTGCAATCTCAGAGATCGGTTCCACTTATGTAATTCTTTAATGGATTTGTTACATTTCTCAAAAATAAAAACATTTAGTCAGAAGCAAACATAAGAAAAATACTTGTATCTTACATTGTCATACTGTATGCAAACAATAGTTTTTATGTTACTAAAAGTAGACTCAGTGACGCAATCATCATTGTGTCCACTTCGACAAGCAGTCCATAACGATTTCACTTCGCTGTGTTTATGTCGCCGTTTTTTCTTGATTGGGTTTACCCACAAGCAATGTCATTATAATCTGTATTATTATATAATACTAGCTGATCCGGCAAAGGTCGTTTTGCCATGTATTATTTATAGTAAAAAATAGGGGTTGATCGTAGAGGGGTGAAAATTAGGGGTTGTATGTATTTTTTAATGCTGTATCATAAAAAAATAAAAACAAAAAAAAATATCTAAAAATTAAAAAAAAAAATTGAGGGGTGGACCACCCTTATTATTTAGGGGTGTGAAAAATAGATGTTAGCCGATTCTCAGACCTACCCAATATGCTTACCAAATTTCAGAGGAATCGGTCGAGCCGTTTCGGAGGAGTATGCAGACTAACATTGTGACACGAGAATTTTATATATAAGATTATCTATAGAAAAGAATTGTGTTTGTCTGTAATTATCTAAGAACAAAATAATTATGTAACCTACCTGTCGTTAGCAGCAATTAGATGTAAGATTATGTCGCGATGATTCTACTTTATAAGAACACCAGCAAAACTTTTTGAGACACTTTATAAATATTGTTCTGAAAGTAACTATTAGGCTTTTACATTTTATGTCGGATAACTTGGTAATTATGTACTAATTAAATAACCATTAGTAATTAAAAATTAAGCGACAATTTAAGTAATTGCATTGCACGTAATTGAAAACGAATAGGCCACTTAGGAATAATTGAGGACTTTGATAACATATGACTACATATGAAAAACGCGTGGAAAACGTTAAAATTTTCAGTTTTCCTACCAAACGGACTCGCGTGATAAAAGATAATTACATAATCTTAAGTTAATGATGGGTCAGAACAATAGAACAATAAAATTCCCACATTTAAAGACATATCTCATAGTTATTCTCAGAAATAAACGAAGATACCTAAGCCGCGTTTTGTACTGATTACAGCAAACGTCGTTATATATTTCTTATATTACTTGAAAGAAACCTTTTTCTCGATCAATGATAGTTACGCAATAGGAAGGTTACGTTTAACGGAAATAAATAAAATTACAAAGATATACTAAAAAAATCCTTAGGGATTATTACTGTATTCTCGATTTTTTTTATTCCAAATTAAATTACATTCTTACAATATCGCACTTTATTATAATTTGTCATTATATATTTCATATCAGCAATTAATACCAATTAGAGGTCTAAGAGTGGATTAAAGGATGGTATTCTACAGATACATTTAAACGGCATATATTATCGTCGTTTTACATAATAACAATAAAATGTACTCATCAGGAGTAATGTAAATAAATACAAAATAAAGGCGTAGACAATGAAAGCAAATATTTTCACAAAGAGTTAACAACACCTCGCGCGTTTTAAATAAATGTTTCATTTGTATTCATAACTGATATCTGAATAGCATAACAACTGAACCGGTCAACTGAGCTTCGTCACGTAAATTTCAACATAATAAAACTCTTCTAGAATGGCTTTAAGATTGAGTATTTTAAGCATCACAAAATTTTTAATACCTATTAAGGTAAACATGCACTCCGCGTACCAAACCTGATGATTGAGATAGATTCAAAGCTAGATCGGCATCCAGTAACTAATAAATCAGATAAATTATTTTAATAACCATATTAGGAATCTTATATGTTATTATTATGGTACAAGGTGTTGCGGAGATATCGAAGTAAACGAGTGGCTACGCGCCAGCGACCTAACAACCGCTACAGGCTGAGAGAAAGGCACTTTCCCAACGTTCAGCTAAATTACTAACTGAATCTATAGATAATAATCTATAGCATAATGTTAATACGTTTTAGAAGTTTTTTAATGTTACTCTTAATTTAACAATTTATAATATTTATCTTTAATTTTTCGGAATTCACCAACCTTGAACCATTTACGAAACAAAACACAACGAAGTAAATATTATGAATTGTAAACAAGGCAAAACTAGATTGTTCACTGTGAATGAACTCATTTGGAGACATGAAAGTGTGACCACTGAGCATCAAGTAACGGACGGTCTTACCGGCGGTGGCTCAGAGGCACTGTATACTTCTGATGGTGGGTACTCTGGCTTCATTGTTATGGTCGCCATGGAGTCTGGTTGATGCTCCTTCTCCATCACGAAAAATCTTCACTGAAAAGGTATAAACTTTTTGGTAAGCGCGCGCGTTGTTTGACGTTCAAAATAGTAATGCGAGTGAACGGCGACGTGTGGCGTAAGCGCAGCAATGGAGGGGCCGGTGCTCAGGCGCAGGCTTGCTCGACTTGCGACTTCGCAAGCGCTATGCTTGGCGCTTTGACAAATTAGTAATCACTATTGATTATATTCCGTTTAACCCTTGATGAGTTTTCAGAGTACGACAAAAACACGAATTCCTTAATAGCTGAATAGCTACCTACAATAGGACGTAGGTGATCAAAAGCTGGTTAGTTTGAAGGTTACGATTCGCGAACGCTTTTTAAAGGGCAAGGAGCGGATGTCTTGTGTTAATATAATGCCGCTCTTTGTCCAGTATGAATAGTCACGTCGATAACAATAGAGCTAACTCTCTCTGTGTAATAACTATATAGGTGAGCTAAAACACATTTACTTATAGTTAAATATATCTTTAAATTGGACTCGCTTTGACCAACTAGTAGACTAGAGAAGAAGACTACCTAATAATTTAGAACTTGGACAAATTCAGCTATAGGGCCAATTCAATTTAGATGAATTTATGGTACTAACTGCGGAAGAGCCTACTCCGCATGATAAGTTTTTCAAAATCAAAAACCTATTTCACCAAGGCATATTAAAATATATACTATTTGTATTTCTTAGACCAGTTTTTAGGCCAGTCAAGTTTGGGTGAGGTAAACAAGAACCTACACGTAGACAGTCGTGTATACATGTTGGTTAATAATAAACATTTAAAACTCAACATCGTTTTCATGATAAAATAAAAATTAAATGTATAAGACTTTACTCTGGTACTGACCAGTATTTTTATTATTGTTCGACAAGTTGTCGGTAATAATTCTCACATTAATTATGTTGAATCGAGAATGCCATGACATGACATGAACGGTTTGACTCTCGGTCAGTCTGGTCATGTTGTATCACAACAGTCAACATTGTAATTCTAAAATCCTCGCGGTCATACTATGATAGCTATCTTCAAAAGATAGTACCTATGCTATTTACGTATAAATGTCTAAGAAATTTACATTTGCAGTGTCAATGTAAAACTTACTTGTAGGTATCGTACGTATACACTTTATTACGGTCGCGCGCATTTCATAGTAATAGTTTTGTTACTAAAACGCGAAACATTATATTTATTAAGAAGATTTACAGTTCATAACTTAATTTTATACTAAATATAAATAATTTTGTTCGCCATAAAACAATCTTCACATATAAATGCGTATTAAGTACTGTATGATTATTGGTGAATTGTAAAAAAATAATATTAATCTAGGCTAAATGGTACAAAGACATCCACAAAATATATTAGGTGGGGAACACTTAGGACAGATTTTTTTTATTTGATTTCGTAGACTATGATACAAAACGTATTTCCCTAAAGTATTCAGTATAGTAACTTGTACGGCGAAGCATAGTGAGCAAACAGGCATACCTTAAGGCTGATTTACACAGGGTCAGTAGACAAGTCAGTCGCGGCGCTGCGACTGACTGACTTTTAACTGTTTACATGAAGTAAGTAGTGGTGCGTTTCTCACGATGACCACACGTGTGTGAAGTCAGTGGGAAAAATTAATTCGCGAAAACAACTGAAACGACGATTTAATTATTTGTTGAAAAATTTATCAATTTTGCTGTTAAATGAGTTAATAGAAATGGTAGAAAATGAGATAACTAAAAATAAACGACAATGGGTAAGAAAATGGATTGACGATAGAAACGAAACTGGTGGCTCTGCTTTGTCGCTGAAGCAATTGCGATTTGAAGATCCTGCGGAGTACAATTGGCCATATAATTACACCAATTTTAAGGTTTCGTCTTCACTAAGCTTCATTTTTATCGCCAGCGAAAAAAACGTGATCACACTACAACGCAGCGGCAGTGACTAACCAGTAACCACTTACCACGCACTGACTTGTCTGTTTACACGGGGTTTATATGGCTGGCGCCAACTGACTTTAAAATATTCGTGTCCGAATATTCAAGTCAGCGCTGACTTCAAGCCACTGTACTGACTTCAAATCAGTTTACACAGGGTTTTTTTCGGGTCAGCACTGACTTGCCTCGAATTTGTAGTCAGTTACTGACCCTGTGTAAATCAGCTCTTAGATCCAAAAAGTCGGCGGCGTGTTTAAGGAACAGAAGGCTGATCACCCACTTTTTAAGTACATTGCTCGTTAATTGCTTAAAAGACAAGTATATTCATATTGTAATGTGAACACAATACTAAAGTAGCTATGTACTAAAATACCACTAGTAAAATAATCAAATAAAATGTCTTCAACAACAGGTACATTATATAATGAGTGCTAACACTCTAGGAGTGAGAATGAGTAATACTTCTATTAATAATTTAATTTAAACGCTTTTTAGTCTCTCTCTTTTTTATTTTTAGAGCCCTCTGGCATTGAAAGTGTCCATGGGCGGTGGTATCACTTAACATCAAAATAATGAGCCTCTTGACAGTTTGCCCCCTGTTTTATAAAAAAAAGTCTCGGAAAATTCGGCGCATGTAAAAAAAAGGAAATATTCGTTTTTTGTACCTTTTCCGCTTTTTGATTGACCTATCTGTAACCGGACTTCCTACCTAGCCTATTATTACCTAAATAAGAAGAAAATGTTTTTGTAGTCAAAATCACAAATTTATGTCTCACGGAGAGAATTAAGAATTAGAGATACCCTAAGATTTAGTGCTAAGTACGACTCTCGTGGGTAAGAGTTCCGTGTATCAAACCCAATACGCTTTTTATAAACGAAAGTTATTGTTTTCTAAAGGTCTGATGCAAACACCATACATAATATATTCTATGGTCAACATATAAGAGAATAATAGATAGAGATTTGACAGTGACACTCGACCATGGAGCTATTGCATATACTTTTAGAATTTAGGGTATGCACTTGTGACTTGACAGCTAACCTAAAAGTACTTGTAAATAAAGTTAAAAATAAATATACCATCAACTATAATTATATTTATTGGCCTTAGCTGGTAAAGTAAAATTATTACAAAAAGGTTGTACCCCTAAAATAAGTTTTAAAAAATGGCCAGTGGAAAAGGAACCTATCAACCGGTTTGTGTTATATTTATGTTATATTTTCTAATTTATATACATAGTCATATTATATAAAGAGGATACAAATATTTTTTATACCACAATGTAGTATACGCAGCACTCTAATTTCTTTAGACTTGAAACAAATTTACAGCTCAGGTATTGTGGAAACCATATGTTTTTATTTTTAAACAATATTTAGCTTATAATTGGTTATAGGATTCCGACGTGCACATTTCATTTGAAGATCAACAAAAAATTAACAAATTCGCTCGCCTTAATGCCAAAGCTGATGATATTAAAGATGAACTGAAAGTTAAGCAAAATGATATTAAAAATTTAGAGGAAGCTGTTGAGGAATTGGCTCTGACTGATGATTCAGAAAAAATTCCTTTCTTAGTTGGAGAAGTTTTTATTTGCCAAAGTCTGGAAGATACACTGGTTGGTAATTTTCTTTCTTCAATATAGCCATTAAGAAATTTTGTGTATGTCACATGGTACATTTGACTTTCTCATCTGAGGCCTTATTAGCTCTGCAGTCTTAACCTTATTGTTGAAGTGGGTGATAAATCTTAAAATCCTAGCTTTGTATGCTTTATGTAACTTTCAGTAAGGGTCAAAGATGAGTTATAGTGCTAAATTTGACTCCCATATCAAAACATATTAAATTTGATATATGAGAGTCACACTTCATGCTCAAAGTCAAATGTTAGAGTAAAAGTTCCTCAGATAAATGTTAGGAAATGGTAATAAAATAAAAAAGTTAATTGTTATTAATTTAATTTCAGAAATCATTGGAGGATATGAAATGTAAAAAGCAAAATGAAATAGTTGATTTAGAGCTGAGGTGTGAAGAGTTAAAATCTCAAATGAGTGAGCTCAAAGCACATTTATATGGGAAATTTGGAAGCCATATTAACTTAGAAAATGAAGAAGATTAATCTCAACATTATTATGCCTAATATATTTTGCTACTAATACATTGTCTTCTATTTCACCTAGACCAGCCTTGTGATTTTATTATATGATTGTTTTATAATATTTCAGTAATGTTAAAACAGAATCATGTGTGTATGAACATATATAAAGTTAGTTTACACAATTGGAATATGCATGAGTTAGTACTTTAATTGTTGTTTATGACAAAACACTACCTCTTCCAGCCATTTCAGTTGTTTATGGAAATATTTGTTATATATTAACATCACAATTATTCCTTCTATTTATAAACAATTTGTCTAAACTATAAATTACATAGTTGGTCAAACCAAATTGTAGTGCTTATATTCTTCAAGTTTGAGTTATAATAAGAATAAACTAAGATTGTAAAAACCACATTATTTCCTTTTAATTTTTAAAAAATAACTTGTTTTCTGATGGTTTATAAAAATATAAATTATGTATCAGAGCATAAATAAAACAATAATTGCACTAATAAGTTATTTATTTTTTAAATTTTCCTTGGTTGTAATAATGCATAGAAATATACAAATCACACAAAATATATTTTTGAAATATAGCTTAGATATAAATAGAAGCCTTTGGCCTCATATTGGATAAAAATTTAGCACTGCTTCTCTTAGGAAATAAAGTTTCAGATAGCAGGAGACTTTATATTTTGGTAGATAATAAAATTAGGAATTATTTAAAACCTAAAATTAAGTACATAAATTAATATCACACAACCAATAAATTCCACATGTACTAACATTTTTGTGCATAACTACACTACTATATAACTAAAGCCGAATTTACATTACGAAACTAGTGGCTCGGAATTAGTTTTATGACATAAATTTCATCAACAATTTCACGTGTAAATTTACAGTTTCATAATGCATGCATCGGTTTCGCGACACTGGATAAATTTCGTGCCATGCGCATATTTTTTGTAAAACTAATGTCACGCAACTACTTTCACGATGAAAACGCGACACGAAACTAGTGTCGCGAAAGCATTTGCACAGGGCAGACGTGTGTGTTTGAGTGCATCGTGCAGCTAAATGACCGCCAAAATGGCAAACCAACGTTGGTCAGTTGATAAAAATATAAAATTCGAATTTTATATATTAACATCTGTACCACGACGTTCTGCATCGCAAAATGAAGCTTTGATGTTGACAGAGCCATGTCGTTGGTGATACTGTTGATTTCACGACACTATTATTTTTTGTTAAAGTAGTTTCACACGTGCTGCAACTATTTTCATGAAACTCATTCCAACATGCATAACACTAGTTTCGTAATGTAGATTCGGCTTAAAGTACTTGAAAATAATACAACTTTGAACTATCACATTGTAGACTATTCAGCAAATGATCACAATTTTACTTATCATCACAACTAGGAATGATATTACAATACATTTTACTATAGACATCTATATTATTAAAAATAAAGCATTGTATAAGCAAATTTTACCATAACTATATGGCGATCACTGGTAGCCGTGTGTTTCTCTGCACATATATCCATAATAACTATTTAAAAAAACATAATACTTTCAAGTCAATTTTTATCAATTAATAATAGAGGCAAATAGCTCTTAATATATGCATTAGTGACATATCATAAAATACTGATAACATAGTAATATATCTAGAACCATTACATTTAAGCTCCAAAAAAGTCTTAGAATTTTACATTGACTTATGGAATTTTTTTATCATTTAATATGCAGAAATTGAACTATTAAGCAATAAAATAATTTTTTTATCTAAATGACTCTTTGTAAGCTTGACTGTGAGTTATTTAAAGAATTCTGCTGTAGCTCTTCTTCATCTGTGTCATGGTCATTGGAAATCCTAATCGCCTGGTACCATTGGTTTGTCAGATCTGTCATTTGACTTTTGCAATCTTTCAATTCCTGTAACATAATATATTATATATACTATATTCATAGTATTTTATTTAAATGTTTATTGCATAAAACACGGTAACAAATGTAAAGGCCGTGCAGCCTAAGAGACAAAACACATTTATTCCAATGGGTCTGAAGTATGGAAATATAAGTAAAAGGATATTTTTAGACCATCACTAATAAAAAAGGTTTAACTTTAACATGACCAAAACAACTCCTGCACAAGTTGGGTTTTAATAAGGGGCTAATAAAGCACAGTTGTAAAAATAATTCTTATTTCAAATATTTCAATAATAATTTCAATTATAATAACATTAGAAAAACAATCATAGGAATTAAAATCCTAAGAAGCAGCAATCGTTTACTTAAATATAAATAGTCGGCAAAATCGGACTTTAAAAGATATCTGAATAAATCTAATATTTTTTATCGTAAGTACTACGATGTACTTAATGTCTATTTATCAAGGTTTCAATATCATAATAAACAACTTTTTATCTAATCATATTGGAACAGCATGATCTTGGAGTGATAAATTCACTTCAATTTTGGAATTTCATTAAAATTTGGGAGGTGTTTTGTTTGAAAGGTTTGTGAAGTTTACCTGATGTGTAAATCGTCGAGTAAAAAATGGTGTTAGGTACTTCAAGTCGAGGCGCACAAAACCTTTCATTCTGGTCGCATGAGAATAATTCACCTGAAACATTGTTTCAATAAAAGTTTATATGCAATTAATCTCAATCTCATTCGTATTAAAATATCGGTGAAATTCGTAAATTAAAAACATGTGGGCCAGGCCACAGATTTGTATCTTATTCCTTGATATTTTATTCTTAGTAGCCAAGTGAGTAGTCAGCCATCTGCACCTGACATTATTGGAACTAAGACATGCCGCTTTCTTCGTGATTTAACCGTACGTGCAAGTGTTATTAGCACGGTTGAAACTTGAAAGTCGCGCGATTAGTCAGACTAGGCTATTCAATTTAAGATAGACTTTTATAAATGGCGGAAATAATGGACTTTTTAAGAGCAGATCTAGTGTTGGCGTCTGGTCGTTTATATATATATATAATTATAAACTATACATTTTTACACTCCTGGATCCACCCAATTTCCCCCTTTTGTTTTGCTCATTATTTGCATCAAACATCATTTAATTTTATACATTGTTTTTCTATATTATCGATTCAAATATTATTTTCTGCTGTTATAATGTTGTTAAGACGTTTCATTAATTTTAATGTTACCGTAAATATTACACGAAAAACGTTTCTGCAAAAAATATAAATTTGAAAATTATTCATACATTTTTAATTAGCATCCATTGCCATAGTTTGCATAATTTGTTATTATCATTTCGTTTGAATTAGGAAACCGAAGTGCGAAGTGAATGAACCTCAGATGTATTAGTATTATTATCTGTTATAGTATTCCACAGATAATAGAAAAAAAATTATGGTTCGTATTCAAAAAGGTTTCTTACCTCCAGCTCTTCTTCGGTGATTTCAGACAAATGTTCCGAGTCAATAGCCTGACCCCATTCTTTGGTTTTCGACAGACTTACTTCTTTGGGTTTACGTAACGAACGAGGCCGTTTGGTTTTCTTGTTAGCCTGAAAAAACACGATAACATTTTCCTATGATTACATAATTTTAGATTATTATCGCTAGGCGATAATTTCCTGCGTCTGTTTACACATCGACTTGAACACACTTGAACTTTATAGAAGTTACGAGTGTTTGTGGAGCACGGAAAACAATATTATTTAACCCCGTTTTTTAACCCAAAATCTTTTTTTCCGTTTAATTAATTCTTGTATTAATAATTAAAACACCCTCACGCACTGCACTCATGGCATGGCATAAAACCTTGAAATACGATTATTGCTTCTGTTTACACGGCCACAATAAATTTTCCAATGCGAGGCAATTGTCGCCAAAGTGGAAGAGCAAGAGGTGTGAATGTTTAGACGAAGAAACTTTTTATATTCCTTCGATTATCGTACCTTCGAGACGAGAAACTGTTTCAATCTAAGTGATCCTTTAGTCTGTCCGTAAAGAGAACCTTCGTGGGATGAGGTAGTGGCCATACTAAATTAGTTTTTTTATGTTAACACACATATGCAAAATTAAAAGTATAAAATTTTTGAAGTTATAGGTACTTCTTTTGGAGCGTTAGGGACAAATGATGAGAGTAAATTTTTATGATGCGAGCGCACACCGTCACAAAAAATCGATACCCTGAATATCTGTTCTAACGTCGGTAAAACAGTCTGGGCCGCTAGTTGGCGCTTGCTGTGTTTAATCGACAAGTTGCATCGTCTGTCATGGCGTAGTGTTTTTCAGAGGTCGTGTTTATTTAAACCAAAATAATGATTTCTATACAAGAAAACCCGTTCCAATGTGATAAAAAACATAGTGGTTATTGTAAAATGTCATGATTAGTACATAATTATATCGTTTCGATTGGAAGTGACCATTAACAAGAAAATGAAATGGAAAAGAAATGGACAAGAAAAAAGCAATTTGAAGAGGGAAAGGTCCTAAGGTGCTCGAAGAAAATGATTACGCCAAAATTATACGATATACACACACACATTTTTTTGTGTTTTTCAACGTATGTTGAGTAACGAAATGACGCAAATCAGAATTATATTAGTTCGCATAACCACTCTGCCGGTTTTGTTTATTAAATTTAGGAGAAATGTTATAAGAAAATAAATTAAATTAAAAGTAAATAATTAAATTTACTTACCCTCAAAAATTTAAGTAGCGGCATAGTTGAACCACCGAAGAACAGAGTTGTAAATAACACGATTATAAGTGTAGTCGTAATTATAACATGGCGCGTCTCATCGGAGAAATTAAGATGGAGAGATAACGCATACGAGATGGCGCCACGCAGACCTGTAAATTTGTACTATAAATAAATAAAAGTTTTTGTACCGCGTGTTAGCAAGGTTGCGATTTCAATGCTAGGGATATTGAGAGAACTGCGTCACTACTGGAACTTCTGGCGCTAGTCATGTTTTGTAATGTACAATATATTATTTTGTTCAGGTTCTATGTTGTGTATGTAATATTTTTTAAACAGTCCAAAAATGTCTAACAGGTCCACAAATAAGTTCGTTTTTGTTTTTTATTAAGTTCGTTTAGGATTAAATATAATTGTTTTAGTACTCACCACTAAACCACATTATAAACATCATTTTTTTAGTTATTTTGTGTTCGCGGAATTTATTGCACAGTAAGGCAAGTGGAAAAATATTGGCGGCTCGACCAATCAAACTTAGAATAATACTCCACACTACTAAAGCTGGTTCTACACGATGTCGAAAACTGAAATCGTGTAAATCTTTATTAGCTACTGGCTAGTAAATGTGAAATCTCTACATTCTAATATACTTACATCCTTTTTATAGTAATACTTCCTGACCCCGCAAATGTTTTTTTGCCATATAAAGATTTTTACAGTACTAATGTCGCTATTAAAAAGGGGGTTGGTAGTATGGTAGGGGAGCCCAAGAGGGGATTTCGGGATTTACTAAAGCGCGGCAGATTAATATATAGGGGGATACCTTGTACCCGGTTAAGAACCTCCACAAAATATGAGGCCCATATATAAGGCCGCCCGTGAAGGAGACAGGATCAGATTAGTAAAAAAAAATTGACATCAGAAATTCCCGAGCGCGTCAGATTAAGGTAGGGTGAGTTCATTACATCCTAAAAAGTGTTTATTCCACTAATCTGACAATTTGAGAGTGACGTAAAAAAAGGGGAGGGCAACAAAGTTGTAAAAAAAACGTCATCTCGACATTCTCGAGCGTAGCTAATTTTTTTTTTATTTTGAAGGAAATAATTCAAGAATAATGAAAAATATATAATCTGACGATTTCCGCAAGCCGAAATAACAAAAATTCGTCGATAAAGTTAAATGCGTGCAGCTGCGTGATGCCTACATTTCCTAAAACCGATCGGAATCTACTAAACGGCGTTCTAAATATTTCCCTCAAAATTACATTTCCTGTGAATTTGAACCGATTCAGACCGATAGATTTTGAGAAATTTTAAAAAATCTTAAAAAATAAGAAATATTTTTTTTTAAAGTGGTTTCTTTATCGATCAACTACAAAAAACTAATCCGCCTTTGAGCTTGAAAAACCACGTCGATCGCCACCAAGCTGGTCAAAAGCGGTTGATTCGTTCGAGAGATATCGTGAACGAAAGAAACCCGAAAAAGTGTTTTTTCGGGATTATTTCGAAATTTGTGGTTCGATCAATTAAAAATCATTTAAACACACACAAATTACTTAAGAGGATGATAAAACTGCGTCGAATGCCGCCAACCGCGTGAAAATTGCTTGATTCATTCAAAAGTTATTGCGGTTTGAAAATTCCAAAAATACTGTTCTATGAAACTTCTATCAGACTTTCGAGCTGGGAGAGCTCAAATGCATAGAAATATTATTTCTTTGAACTCAGCGAGCTCAAAATATCAATTTTAAGCGCCCAGGAATGGAATTAGCGGGAAGTTGCAGGGATGGCCCTTTAGGTGAACCGTTTTTCTAAAAAAAATTTTGTCAGATCAGGCGTATCCCTCTAGATAATCGTCAGATTATGAAACAGTACGTTTAGAACATAAAGATGAACCACATATATCTTAATCTGACGCGCTTAAGTATTTCAAAACTGCGATTTTTTTTGCAAATTATGAAAATGGCCGTGGGTTTGCGTCCCATCAAAATCGTCAGATTAGTGAATGAGAGCTTTTTTTTTGGTGTACTTAAAACTCCCTTAGAAAATCTGACGCGCTCGATAACTTTTATTTTTTTCATTTTCAACCCTTAAATACAACCACCCGCATCATGCAAACGATCAGATTAACATACGTACATTATTAAAAATACGTAGGGCATTGATGCTATCAATATCTGACGCGCTCGAGGATGTCCATGCAACAGTTTTTTTTTACATATTTAACAATCTATAGCCGCTTCCCCCACCGATGAAAAGGTATATATCATATAACATTTTTTTCTTCTTATCATCTAAGCTTTGCATCCCAATAGGTCTCTACGGCGCTCGAGTAAATCCCCATTTAGCATCGTGGGCTCCCCTACCATAGAAGGGTGCAAATTAAGGTCAACATCTATTTTTAAATTCCAAATAATAAAAAAATTGGCATGTTCCACTTCTATGGGTATAAAAAAGCACTACTTATTCTCAAACCTACCAAATTGTCACGCTATTTCGGATGAGTTTGGTTACAAACATTATGACAGGAGAATTTTATATATGGTTATATATAAATAAGTTTCAGTTAAGTTTTAAAAGTAAAGGGTACATAAACCATTTATTTGCATTGAGGTTTTATTTTTTAAGGTCTGATGTGATCCTAGAAAAGATATGCAAATATTGACTAATTTCTTTCATGGAACTCATACCTACGATGGCATACAAACAAATCAGCCCTATAGCACTGAGTTATGAAGATGGACAATTTTAGATATTTATTACTTATTTGATGACTTACCTAAATATAGCAAGTCCAAGGTAAGCAAACACACAGGTTTCAGCAATAAATGCAAGAGTTCTCATTGTTTGCTGCATAGTCACTTGAGTAACAGTGGAAAGATTGAAATGTGTGTAGTGAGACATAACAATACCACAGAACAATATCGCCATAATGCCTTAAAACATAAAGATATTTGTAATAATTACTTAAGTATACAAATGAAAAATATATTGATAAAATCCTATCGTTAATCGTCAGTAATTTAATATAAAACAAGACATTATTAAAAATATTAAGGTGCATGGATATGAAATGTATAAAAGAAAATTTATTTATATAATGAATGAAATATTTCAGTGTAAAGTTAGATTGTAATCATTTTAAAAAAGTCAGCCAGTCTGTTTGTACACAATATAGTACTTTAGAAGTACTAGTACTATAATGAGTACAAAGTGAATGACAAGTCAAGGCCAGTCATTAAACATGTTTATGTTGAAACTATTAAATTTGTCAATACTTTTAACCTTCAGCACAATATACTATGAAAAAAGTTCCATTTTTAGCTTGTTTTATGACTTTCAACTTTTTCTAATTATAAGGAATGAATAGAAAATAATATAACTTACCTGATAGATTTATTCCTTCAGCTAAAACATATGGAGCATAGGTAAAGACTAGCATCATTCCAAATTCAAGGGATGGGTTTTTCCGTAAATCAACATGTTTTAACAAAAGTGCACTAATTAGAGCAAATAGAACCCCAATTCCTGCTGATGCAAAGAACATCAACCAAAACCGGTTGATAGCAGACAATATGGCATCTGTCGTGGACATGACAGGATCATTTGAGTCAAGGACAGCTGTTGTCAGTACTATAGCAACTGCATCATTCAATATACTCTCACCAAATACCAACATGTTCAAAACTGGGTCCACATCCAGAGCATGGAATATAGCGACAGTTGCCACTGGATCAACAGCAGATATGAGAGATCCAAATGCAAAGGATTCTACAAAACTCAACTTATAAACAACTTGAGCTAATCCCAACAAGTAAATTCCAGCCCCAATTACAAATGCTGATATAGCTGTGCCCACAATGGCAAACAATAAAATTGATACAATGTTTTGGAAAAAATTGCCCTTATGAAGATTGTAGCCAGATTCAAATATAATAGGAGGCAACAAAACTAAAAAGAAAGCAGTTGGTGAAAATGCCTCCTCTTTTCTCCAATTTGCTATGTTTCTAATAGACATTAAATTAATAATCATCCCTATTAAAGCACCTAAAAATACTATCACCACACTTTCAGGCAAATAAGTAAAACCTGTTTGAAGCATAAGGTGTATCAATAATATACCAAGAGCCAAAATACATAGTACAAAGAAAATTGCCATAGAGCTGTTATGTTCATCTTCTGCTGAGCTTTTCCCAGGGAGAGCAGCTACGTCTGAAGAACTTGATGAAGCATTGGGTGAAGCCGATGAAGACACATTAACTTGGACAACTGACAGTATTGAAGAATTAGATGGGCCAACCTCATATATTATATTGGGACTCTCTGATGAGACATTGATAGTGTTATTAGTAGTAGACGACGTTATTGGAGGCTCACTTGAACTCGAGACATTTTGTACCACATCACGCTTAGTTCTTTCTAAATCTATATTGTCATCCACATAGTCAACCACTGGATTATCACTTGCAACAGATAGTTTATTTATATGAATAATCTCATGAGCATTGGTAATAATAAATATTACACTTAATGTACATATAACACACATAACTTTTCCTGACAGCCCACTCATTTTCATGTTATTAGAGGGTTTCATTTTTGACTAGAATGGTAAAATTAATTTTCTCCAGGATATGAATAAAATGACATGGTTTTTACACCATTAAAGTTCCAAAAGCGCTACTCTCGCAAATCTATATTACTGTGGCATATATTCTCGTGTTTTCCTTTGATATGCTAATAGTTATATTATAAAACACGTAATCGTATTAGAAATTGATAACAGATTGTGCACTTCGTGAATGACACTTGGTTACTGAGGTATTCGTATTTGAATTTTATAATATGCAATAGATTTAAACTATTTAATATCATGGTTCATATCCTTGAAAGCAACTGAGAAATATAATTACTAATTATATTGCATCTTGTAACTTGTAATTATTCAGTATTGTTCAATATTGTAATTTCATATGAAAAAATTGAAAAATATTTTTCATTGACTATTTTTTTTTTCTCTTTATGGCTCTGGTACGGTTTGTGCATAAGCAAACGTCAAGTATAAGATTTTTATAATTCGCTGTTTTAATTATTTACAGTTTATAAGTAATAAAAAACAAATTACAAAGGAAACTCATCGCGACATATCATAAATGATTGAAAACCATTGAAATTTGAAAATGTATTAATGTAATTCCTTATTTAAACTTTACGTGTGATAAATGACAGCTGTCAGCAGACAAAGTTTGACAGTATTGATATAGGAATTAGGAAGTAAAAGTTCATGGTAGACTTTTTTTTCACGGTGGTGAAAATTTTATTTAATTTTACTAGTTAAAACGCAAAGGATAAGCTGGTAGTTTTAATTTTTGTATTATATGTAATCTTTATATCATATTTGTGTATAGTGTCATCGTGTAGTCGTTAAGTTTTTGTAATTTCTGTAAATATTGTATGAACAAGCCCCCCGATCTAGGTCGGGGGGATGATGGCATTGTTGGCTTGAATCTCCCTGTGGGATCAAATCACAAATGTATCTGTTGGTTCACAAGATGAATTTGACAAAATGGATACCGATTGTTCGGCATTTGACAACATGGATACGGATTGTTCGTTATCATCTCAGACGGGTGAAGGACGTCGTAATCGAGCACGTTATTTGCGCCTTTCTCGGCAGTGTACGAAAATTAAGAAAAACAAAGGTAGTGGTTCTCCGTTCTAGCGGTGATTACTGTCAGTGCGAAAGCTTATGCAATGTACAAGATGAGTCAATTTTAATCAAAAAGGTTACTTCTAAACCTATATCTCAATCCACGTCATCTCCACACTCGCAAACTAATAATAATTCACATAACACATCCTCTCAACCATCAACATCTTACATGGAAAATTCAAATATCTCTCAAGACTGTAACGCAGGAAACACATCAAAGCTACAGTAACCAATACGGACCCCCGTTCGATTGGCCGTACTGAATATGTTCCTACTGAGGGTTTCCCCTTATTTAATACATGTTCAACGTATAAAAGTTCACCTGACGACGAGACCATTCTCCATCCTATAACATTTGGCAATTTTTTAAAGCAGAACATATTTAATAATATTATTCCCGGAAGTGTAAAGCGTATAGGAAGAAACAGGTGCGTTGGCTTTTCCGATTATAAAGACACCAATAATTTTCTGAAGTGCAATCTTTTGGCAACGAAAAAATAGGCTGCGGCAAAAAACCTACTTAAAATAAGACGTTTGAATCGCAAGGTGAAAATTAATGACTCGGTTTCTTGGAAACCCTCTGAATCAGTTGTACCTAATAACATTTGATGGGCAAGTTTTACCAAACAGGATTTTCATGTGCTATAATGCTCTTCCAGTAGAGATATATATTTATCCTACGATACAATGCTATAAATGCTGCCGTTATGGTTATACCAAAGTTCAATATCGTTCTAAGACTCCAATATGTTATAACTGTGGAGGTCAACATGCAGGTGTATCATGTGACAGGTCAGATGAAGATCCTCTATACTGTGTAATGTGTGAAGTCGAAGGGTCCCATTCAGCGATAGATAAATCTTAAATCATGTCCAGAAATTGTGAGACAGACAGAAATCAAAGTTAAAATGGCTCAGAGCTGCATGTCTTATATTAAAGCCAGTAAATATTTTCCTTTTAAGCCTTTATACGCAGATGCATTAAGTTCCACAATTCCGGAAGTTCCAAAACCCGCATATTCTTCCGTAGCGAAGCCTGTATCTCGAAATAATTCTACTAATCCCTCATATAAAAAGACAGTATTCTTAAAACCTCGCTCTCCTCTTAAACCTCGACATGGTTATGATCGTGTTGCTCATAATAATGTAATCTAAAAAAGTAGGTAAACACTTCCAAGTTCCAGAGCCTTAAAATGGCAGTGCTCTGGTTGATCACAAAAATAAAGAGGAAGAAAAATCCGATGTCTTAGAAATGATACTAGCATTATTAACTACTTTAATAAACTCAAACTTACTGAAACCGTCACACGTTGCCCCTATTAATGAAAAAGTAAAATCAATTAATGTTATTAAAAATAATGGATTGCAAGATAATTCAATGGAATTGCAAGAGTGTTGTTCCAAAGAAATATAATTAAATATATGTATTTGATAAATAAACATTCTCCTGTTGTTGTCGCGTTATCTGATACGTGGTTGAAGCCTGGGTACCTATTTAGGATCCCTGGATATACTTGCTTGCGAAATGATAGATTTGATGACCATGGTGGCGTAGGGTTACTTGTCAGAAACTCAATAATTTTTTTTAAATAGTGTTTTCTTTATTAATCTCTAAAGATGCCATTAATATTGTCGTCATGAAAATTAATAATTTTTCTTCTCATTGTTGGAAGTAATATTTGCGAGTGTGGAGAAGATATTGGTGACCTCGACCATATTTTCTTTTCTTTTTCCCAATATGACCGTAGCTCCTTTCTGAATTCCTCACAATTACTTCATGTTCCGTTTCCGCCTAAAATCTCCTGCCTTTTGCTTTATCCTTTATTGTGTTATGTATTATCTTGTTCCATAATCAATATTAAGATGTAATATGTTTGTGTACATATTTTGTTTTTAACCAGCTTATTCCTTTATTTCCTTTTGATGTCTTTTTTTTCTCGCGTGTAGTTTCCCAACCTTTTACTTGAAACTGGCATAAAGATAAAACTATTGCCATAATATTTAAAAAAAAGTAGAACTTAATTGGATGGAGATTTGATCCTAAAAGATTAAATTACAATGTAAAGCATAGAATTCGCATTAAAGTAGCAATGAAGGAACAGTTGGTCCTTTATTTTCTAACACAATCCTTATTCGTCAAATATAAAGAAAACAATATTTGTCTTCTTCGAGAGAAGTCGTCTTAATTTATGTACCTATGTTGGCAGTAGTTTATATTTTAATGAATATACAATTTGGAAAAAAAGTTACAGCATTTTTTTTATGCAAAGGTTTACGTCTAATATGCACATTTTCGTAAGAGTAATATGTAAATTTTATTTTCAGTACAAAAACTATTTCAGTTAGTCGATAAATTTAACACCATTACAAATGCTTAGGTATACAACTTACTCGACAGTCATCAACATAAAAATCGCGCTTTGGCTACTAGTTCGGAGGGATTAAAATGATACCGACGATCGCGACCTAAAGGCTAAATATTATCGCTAAGTTCACTTGTTTTAATCATAACAAAATCAGAATAATAGGTTACGATTGTTTACTATTTAAATGATCACAAGTATCGTATAAATACCTACAAATCGACTTAAAAATTCTATACATGTATTAACTATTATAGTGAAAACTTAAACTTAAAATAATGGCGAGATGTACCTAATGTAGTAATTTGTCGTCATCTATATTATCTTTACTAATACGTATTATAAAAACTTAAGAGCTTATAACTTAAATAGTTTGTTTGTAACTACTTGACCGATTCTAAACATTACTTCGTTGTTGATGATGATCTGTGAGTTATTTTATACAACGTAGAAAAAACTACGTATGGGTATATAATATTATCGTAACAGTACAAGCAAAGTGTAATAAACTAAAAACCCCATTATACATTGAATAGATCCGATGCTTTGAAGATGTATTGATATACTCGATGAATTGATGTTTTTTTTATAAAACATCGAAAGGATGATAATTTTTTTTACAAAAACTAAAGTTTGAATTGAACGCTATAATTTAAAAGTAAAATAATAAAAATAATAAATTCAGCAGCACAAGGTTACATATTACAATAAAAAAGACAACAAAAATACTGCAATGTGCTACTGAAAAGGCACTCATCTATTAAATTTCACCTTCACCTTTTCAAATCTATCAAAACGAGATTAGGTTATTTCGAAAAAGAAATTAATTTGTGTTTATAATTTCTATTGTTTATTTTTAATAAATAAAATATTTAAGGTGTTTATTTTTAAAGGAATTCAAAAATTCGGACAAAATCGATTATTTTTTTAAGAAGAATCGATTATGTAGATATGTATCGATTTTTCAAGCTAAGAAAACAATCTATTTTTATGCAGAATGTCACATCCCAACTGAATACTGATTAGTGACTGGTGGAACAAAGCAGCGTGTCAACCAGGGCTACCACATGAAAAAAACCGCATGATCGTACACGAACTATAAAAAAATCGGATTCCAAGGAAATTTTGAAATGAAAAGATCGTACAACATAAAAGTGGAAAGTTTTTCTTTAAAATTACTGGCTGCCTTTGCCTTGAAGAGTGTAACTTTAAAACTCCATATTCTGAAAACATTTCGACGTCACAAACAGTGCACCTGGCGTTAAATTTTGGAGTACCTGACGTAGGTACCTACCCATTCTTGCTTAAGCGTATTGTATTGAAGTAGCACAAAAAACACTAAAGACAATATGAAGATCAAAAGATTATATATTTACTTAGAGCTCGAAACTGATGAGAAAGACTATTAAAATACAAGTCTTTACAAGAGTATATGATAAGTTTTCTAACAATGCACACAAATACAGGGCAAACAATTTTTATAAAAAAAGGGTCTTTAGGCGTAAAGGGTCTTCTTTCAAGTAAAAGATCTAGGCATACGTTAGGTTGTTGGTGAATTCCCCGAACATAATACCTACTTGACGGTAAACGAATATTATACTCCATATTCGTTTCATTACGAAATGATGCCAGGTACAGAAAAATCGTAACTTTCTGTACAATCTTTGTCTTGCGATCGTACATGAGTAAAAATGAAAAAAATCGTAGGAGCACGACTTAAATCGTACATCTGGGAGCCCTGGTGCCAACTACCAACTCCTACAGAATGATCCCTCTAGAACCGACTTAAAATTCTCGTGTCGTGAAACAGACGGAAGAAGTGTTTCGCGGAAAACAACTTAAACAATTAAATAAAACAATTTTAATTTAAATATCTTTATATTTTAGATGATTACTAATATTTTCTTCTGAAAATAAAAATGCTCAGAGACTGAATACGGAATAATAGTATTATGTGTATTTCATTTAATATCTAAATCCTAGAGCATTTCAAACACTCTATTTAACCTTTGGAACCTATTTCATACTTAAATTAAGAACCACAATGTACAACATAAGTATTTTTTAAATATAAAATTATTTTATTTTTTAAGAACATGACTTGTTCTTATATTTATTTTACAGCAGGTAATGTTTTCTCTATGAATACTTTCATGTCTTTCAGTTCTGCATCAGAAGAGCTGTGTGACAATCCTTGGTATGTATTAAATTCAATATTCTTCATAAATGTTTTCAGGAATGAAGCAGTCATTTGCCCCCACTTGTATGGTACTACAGGGTCACAGTCACCATGCGCTTGAAATATCTGTAAATTCGAAAATATAGCATGTACATATCTTCAAGTGGCTTTATTAGTATAATATTCAAGACGTAACCAAGTGACGTAGAACACGGCGGATACTCTAAAGTTCAAGTTGCATTTTAAGCTGGAGCAGAAAGTAATTGTTTATATTTAGATACAACAGAAACACGATTCTGTCAAAGTAATCTAATTAGTGAAAGAAATATACATATCTATATATAATATATAGAAGAAATATATTAATTTATAAATTTAATAATAATAAAATAATATACATTGAAATAAATAACTAAACTTAACATAAACTAAAATATATCATTAAAAGGAGTCCCTTTAGGCAAGGTTCCGAAGATACTGGCAGCGTTCCCCCTTTGAATTGCTAGACTAATTCTTTGTCCGAGGTAGCTGCCAGATCTTCGGTCTCCTGTGATATCAACTAACCTTTTTGAAATTTCTTTAAAAAGCCTTAAAGCGCTAGGACCCCACGGACCAAGGGTCTCGACACCGAATGGGACAAAATCATATTCTGAGCCCAGACCCCTGTATTTGCATGCTTTATTTTTTTCAGCCGCTTCACAAGCCGCACCAGCTCTGTAGTTGGTTCCATGTAGATGGGAAGGGGCCAGCGTGTCTGAACAGGTTGCATCCCATACCAGTACCCGACCCATCTTCCATGGAATCAAACTCATACCGTCCGGTCTCTTGCCATCGTCTCTTGAAATACCACTTGGCTCAAGAAGACTTGGCACGTTGACGGTGGCAAGGGAACGGCGTATGATATCGTTAAGTGCGGCATGTCTCGAGAAGCGGCCTGCACTTTTTTGGCAAGACAGGCCGTGATGTCCTAACTTGTCGACATCACTGCCACAGGGACATATATGAGGAGCGCAGACCGGAACCCCAAGCCGTAGACAGGTTGCGATTCGAAGCGTGTCAGGCTCAAGAAAAGTTCCTGTATTTGACGATGGGTAAGCGTGAAGCCAGTAGCCGGCCTCATGCGTACCCACGGCCAAAAGCCTAGCACGCGCCGAACCTGTACTACAACTCAAAAGATCGTCAAAAGTCAACTTGCAGTGTATGTCATCCCAGCTCCTCTGTGAATTAAGAGATAATGGAAAGTTTTGACCTGGGCATGCAATTGAGAAAGCGTTTCTAGCTTCTTCCAAACCAGCAATCTCAAAGTTTGAAGGGGATGCCCTTAAAATTTTACTTATGAGATTTGCTGAACTATGGACAGAAGATAGAAAGGCTGGTAAAGCGACACTGGAAATTTTGCGAATCCCTAAACCACCATAACGGATGGGTAGGGACGCTTGGGTCCAAGATTGCTCGTTCAGCTGCATATTAAGAAGTGATTCTAAGCTAATTTTGATTAAGTCGTCTAATGGTGTTAACAGATCTGGGTGATTCCAAAAGGAGCAGCAACGGAGCACATACGTAAATTTTGGGAGGAAAAGACAGAATTTTAAGATGCAAAGTGCATAATGTGGACTAATTTCAAGGAGACGGTCAGCAGAATTGAAATTTAGTAATTGAAGTATGAATATAATCAGAAATAGATTCATTAAAAATTGGAGAACCTAAAAGGTAAAGGGAAAAAGCCGGGTTGGGGAGGCTTGAATTAGGTTTAGGTGTAAAGACTTTATTTCTCAAAAAAGACAAAGAATGTCACTTACATGAGAATAATACTCTAGATAACAAAACATTGTAGTCGTTCTTAAAATAATCACAATAAAATATAGCCGCACATGCAATAAATTTAAAAATAAAAGTGAACAAAGAAATATGAATTAAAAGTAATTATAAGAAATGAATTTAAAAGTAATTTTGCTTTAAAATATTCACTTAGCTTCGATTTGAATGAATTGATAGAAGTGATATTTTTTATATCTGTCGGTAGTTTATTATACAGCTGTGCGCCTTCGTAGGTAAAAATTTTTTTGCCGTAGTTCGTACGTACTTTAGGTAATGCAAGATAACTCGTTCGACGCATACTTCGTACACGTGGCGGTTTAGAGAAAGCTAAACTAGTGTGGAGAGAACTTGTTATAAATTGTTTTACAAGAATACATGTGTGATAAATATAAAGTTGTTTTAGATTCATTATGTTTGTGTCTTGATATATATTTATGGCAGGTGCAAGATAATTATACTGGAACAGTATTTTTATAATTTGATTTTGTAATACTTGAATATTTATAAATTTAGTTTTAGCGGCGCTGCCCCATACTTCAATTAAATAAAGTAGATTTGGCTTGACCAACGAGTAGATGTAGATGGTGTAACGTACCTGACGTGGGATACACCGAGCAATGTGTCGAAGTGATCCCATAATAGACCACAAGCCCATGAACAAAAAATACCTGTGAAATGACCCAACCTGAATTACGCTTAGAAGGCTGTTACTATATCTGAAATAGCTCTGAGCACTATGCCGTCATTTCTGAGCGGTACATGTGAGTACGTGAGTGAATGAAAGACTTTCTCAGGTACAATGGGGGAATTTCGACTAATTATTAATGTACGGCTTTGTTATAAGTGTATAGATGATTAAAAATAAATGTCGAAAAACCTTGTGCCGTACAAAAGTGATGGTGCCGGAAGTCGGTGCAAATTTTTAATTCGACGACAGTTGCAGAAGCAATATAGGTCATTTATTACTGTACGGCATTTGTGTGATTCCTTTTGAACACATATACAGATACTTTACCCGTAAACGCCGTACATATTTCCAGCGGAGCGGTCGAAAGCCAAGGGTCGTATTCGATAGGTAACGGTTTACTCTGAGTATTATCTATTTTAACTACCTGAAATCGATTTTTTAAATATGATTGATAAATTTTGAGAGCTGTGCCTTTGATTCCAATGCATTCAAGCTTTTGTAGTAATAGTTTATGGCTTACAGTATCAAATGCTTTTTTTTAATCAATAAATACACCTAACGTAATGTTTTTATTATCTATGTTGGTCCTAATTTTAGTAATTAAGTCAATAGTTGCAGTTAAAGTATTACTTATTGGTCTAAAACCATAATGTCGTTCAAATAAAAAATTTATAGACGTTAGATACTTTGTAATATAGTATCTTTTCAAGTATTTTACTTATTATGGGTAGCACCGAGATTGGTCTATAGTTTCCAGTATTAGTTTTAGATCCAGATTTAAAAATGGGAGTGAATGGCTTGAATTAACAATTATTATTTAGATCGGAGCTGTCTATCTGTCTGTCTGTCTGCGTCTGTCTGTATGGGGGCCATCGCATTTTACGACTTTGATCCCCACACTCCCAGCGCCAATCACACTTGCCCAGGCGCGGGGGCCCGTAATCGGGTTTCCCCAGGTGAATTTTTTTTAGGAGATGGAGCACTATATATATATATATATATAATTAAAGGCAAAATCATTTTGAGATCATAACGCCAAATATGTGTTCATTTTAATTGATGTTAAATTCATTGACAAAACGAGGGAAATTTTACGCTTGACTAAAAGGGAATTTACGTTATTGGCTAATGCACATTTTATAACAAGCATGGGGAAGATTTTGTTAAATTTCAGTTCTATGAAATGTTGCTTTGCACATTATTTTCTTTAAAATAATTGAATTTGACATTCTTCTCTCTTATTAATTACAAAACAGGTAACACCTTTTGCAAGGAAATGGTCTCATCATTAGAATTTCAAAATAAGCACACATTGTTGTGTATCTGTAATGCAAATGAAGATTTTGTATAATATATATGTATTTATGTTTGTAAATTGTGCTAAGGAATATATTAAAATTAAATACTTTGAATGGATAATTAAACTATTCAATGGAAATGTTATGAAATCAGAATGTACTAATATATAGTTATGGAACAAAACATAGACAAGTTTAAAAGGACAACTTCAGTTAGGAATAACCAATCAAATTTCTAATAGAATAATCTCTTAAAGTAAAATCTTAAATATGTATGTATATTTTGGAAAAAACATATATATTTAAGCAATATTCCATCTTAATCATGCATAATAAAATTAATTGTTATTTTAAGCCTCGAAGCTTTCCAAAAAATTTATGGAATGCTTACAACTACTATTAATTGGGAATATTCATTAAATAAATCTTAAATTAGTAGTAAGCTACTACTTACAATAAATTTGTATGTTGAACAGTTCAAACAATGTTTAACAAAATGGTGGAGAGATTGCTCTTATCACTTACAGGTAATTCTTTTGGAGCCTTCACACAATCAGGAAAATGAGCATGTCTTGGTAGCCAGCATGAAAGAGACATTACTCCAGCAAGTGGTTCAGAGTAGGTAAGAGCAGCATGGAGAGCTAATGCGCCACCCTGGGAAAACCCCCCCAGTAATATTCGGCCAGCTGGAATACCAGCCTGAAAAATAAGACACAAATAAACAAAATATCTGTAAATATTGAACTACAAATGTAATTGGTGAAATATTAATTCTTGAAAAATAAATCAAATAACATGGTAGCAAATAACACTTATGACACACATAATAGCTTACTTTAACTTCATCGGATATAAGTCGATGAATAAGCGTCGTTGCATTTACTATTCCTTCTTCGTCTTCAGGAGCAGTAGCATCTAAAGTTCTTAAATCAAACCAAGAAGGCATCCTGAAACCTGCATTGAGTGTCACAGGTATAGTTGATGCTGTTGGACATATAACTTTAATATGAGGTCCTCTAATGGCAGCAATTGTGCTTGCCCAGCCATGACTAAAAAAAAATACCATCTTATATTATGTTCCAATATAACATGACAAATACAAACAAATAATAATGATAGTATATATAAGGTACATCTTACCCAGTGTCTCCAAGTCCATGTAAAAAGATAAGCTGAAAACAATATAGATGTATTATCAAATACCTTTTTTTTAGTACCAAATAATAACAAGAATACAAAATGCTGACTTACAGAAGCTGTTTGTTTTGCTGTAGCAGCAATAATAACTGGATTTGGTTCCATTATAGCCAGATCGAGAAGAAATCGATACGGAAATAATGCAGAGACAATGCAAGAACGACTATTTATTATTTAATGATTATATTATATACCAATTTCGCTGTTGTCAGTTGTCGACCGCCAATAGTCAATACTCATTTTTTTTTTTTTTTTGGAGTTTATGGCCTGGTATCTAGACCTTTGGGCCAAATCAATACTCAATGCTTTAAACTTATCATAGACTCAAGTAGACCATCGAATGACTGATATAGATTATAATAATTGGGGCCGAATTTATAACTTATTATAAAAATTAAGATGGAAACATACTACTAAAACGCCACGCGACGCAACGTGTCGACACCCGATGTCCATCGTGCACATTACCAACACGCGACACCACGACTTAAATCCAATTCGAAGAAATTCCACACAGTATGCATTTTCAGTAAGAAACAAATTTAAGGAATATTTTGGTGATGAAGGCGCCGTTCCGTGGCAGCTTGATATTGTGAGGAAACGTAGACAAAATTAAAAACTTGCAACTCATACAAAAGTCTTGTAATTATTTGTTCGGCTATTTCTTCCCATGCATTATTTCTTACAATATGGTCGGTGTATTGAGCTAATCTCATGTCATATAGAACAGAATATTATTTTACCAACTCAGTTAATTGTTGGTCGTTCATTTCGCCAAATAAAAAATTCAAAAATATGTAAGTAAATATATAAATTGACATTTGTGCTAAAAACTCGAACTTTTGACGCTTGGCGTCAACAACACGACAACACGTTGATCCAAATCGATTGGATGTTACCGCGTGTGATCATATGGCGTGTTGTATATGTGCACCTGACCATATTAAATATATGGGATTGATAAGTACTGACATGCGTCGGATGGCGTGGTGTAGCGTCGCGTTTTAGTAGTATGTTTTCGCCTTTAATGTTTTTACGATACGTATTTGACACTGTTAAAAAGTTTGGATCGGACTTACAAGCTAGCCGCAAGAATTTGGGTTATGTTGGGGTTGGTTTACCCTTTTAAATGACACCCCCCTTAACCCCGCAGAGACGCTTAGTTTTTTTTTTAAATGCATTTAAAAGTGCGTATAAAGGAACGTAATTTTTTATTTTATTGTAGCGAAATATTGTTGTAAAACCAATTCGTATTTTATCAAAATACAATATTTTTAATGTTATGTAATGTTATGGTATTTATAGTATTTATTTATAATGACGAATTTTTAGTAATATTTATTTGAAACGGAACGAAACATAACATTTCACGAAACGTCATAATATAGCGAGCGTCTTGTTATGCGTTTGATGCGCCATTCCGTAATCCGTTGCTATCCTGCGTACGCCAGTTTTGTAATCCCGAGTTTTGATATTTTTTAACGACTTTTACTTGTTTCTGGACTCTGATATCTGCACAATTATCTACCTTCGCTTGTTTTTTGGATTCTGATATCTGCACAATTTATCGACCTTGGCTTGTTTGTTGGATTTAAGTCTGCAATACGTTATACGTGTTTTGACTTGACTTGTTAAAATGGCGTCGTCTGCCGAATCTGCCGCCGCTCCTATTGAAAACGAAGGTAAAAGAATTAGCTTTTCTCTACAAAAATGTCTTTACTTTAAAGATACTTATTTATACACACCTCTACTAAAAGGTTTTTCTGCGGAAATTACTCGTTTTCGATATATTTTGATTTTTCAAATTTTCAATACATTTTATTGATAATTTATACTTACATACAGTCTATCAATGTGTCTATGTTTCGCGGGACCTTTCATCATTTTTGGTTCATTAATCATGTCTTTATTTTTAGCTGGGCCATCCACTTCGCACTCTGTGGAGTCAGGCTCCAATTTTGAAATAGATGACCTCTATGTGTGGCGCAAATATAACAAAGGTAATAAATAAAAGTCACAATTAATTATAATTTTTTAATCAAATTATAATTTTTTAAATAATTAATTACTTATTTCTATTTTTAGGAAGACGAGTTGAAGGGCACTGGGTCCTAGGTATTCATCATTCGTTTACAAACAAGAGTCCATGCAATGGCATAAAAAGGGGACACCACCGCCAAAGAAATTCAAAGTGTCGGAGTCGGCTGGAAAGTTGATGGCTACTGATTGATTATAAAGAAAAGGGCAGGACCATAACCGGAGAATACTACGCAACAATTCTAGAAAAATTATAGGATGCCATCAATGAAAAATGTCGGGGAAAATTGTCCAAGGGTGTGTTACTCTTGCAAGACAACGCGCCGGTTCACAAGAGCAAAGTTGCAATGGCTGCTCTACACACGCATGGCTTCGAATCACTAGTGCACCCACCCTATAGTCCAGATCTGGCCCCAAGTGATTTTTATTTGTTCCCCAATTTAAAAAAAGACTTAAGGGGAAGGAAATTTTCTGACGACAATGAGTTAAAGGAGGCAATTTTGGCTCATTTTGAGGGATAAAAAATATTTTACCAATGGTTTAGAAAAATTAATTCGTAGATCTAATAAATGTACTCAGCTTAAGGGTGATTATATTGAAAAGGAAAAATAAATTTACTGTTTCATTTTTACTAAAACCCTTTCATTCCACGAACTTTTGGACCTCATCTCGTATATATACAAACATTAGCCTCTGGATTTATTTATGTATCTTCATAATATCACCAAATTTCATTCTTATTTCTAGAATACACTAGTTAGTGAGATTGTCCAAGATCATAACTTGTAGTCGATCATACCCAAAATGGTCCAAGATCCCAGAGCGTTCTGACATAACTTATTTTCACATGGATGAAACCTTCACGAATTAGTAACGTCTAGTATACTTTAAATACCTGCCTACTTGTGGAGCTTGCCCTGTGACACCTGGGCCGGTACCAGGTGAGAAAGGTAACTAAAAATATGAGTTATCTAACTTAAATTTGTATGGCTGAATTTTATATATATTTTGTAGAATATTATTCTAAACTAGAATTATAAAGTGTCAGACACTTTTCATGGACCAGAGCTTTTGTCAGACGCTTTAAAGCTCGACAAAAAATTAATGAACTTTACTTATTTTTTCATGTCTGATTTTTAAATATATTATTCAAGTAACTACTACAAAGTTATATTTCATCAGTCAAACAAATTCGAGTGACTAAACATATCATATTTTTAGTTACCTTTCTCACCTGGTACCTGCCCAGGTGTCACAGGGCAAGCTCCACAAGTAGGCAGGTATTTAAAGTATACTAGACGTTACTAATTCGTGAAGGTTTCATCCATGTGAAAATAAGTTATGTCAGAACGCTCTGGGATCTTACTCTAAAACCGAATCAGAGCACCCCACTATCCACGTGGTCTTTTATGCCCTACCCCTAGTGTATATAAAAAATCGGAGGCGCGGAGGAAGAGCAGCCCCCACCCGCTGTAACAAAGTACAGGCATTTTGCAAGCCGTAGCGGCTAAAGCCGGGTCCACATTTGTAGCATTTCGGTGTATCGTATCTTCGTTGCGTGGCTTCGGCGCGTATCAAGATCGTTAGTTTGGACACAAAATGATACCCGTTTATGATACATGCCGTATCGGATACGACCCGATCCGCACTAAGCGCGTATCTTGATACACCTCGTATCCGATACGCGTATCACGATCGGTGGTATGGACGTATTTTGATACTGTATCGCGATACGATACTTGATACACCGCGAACCATCCTGTGTCGGTTTTTTCGCGATCATCAAAGGGAATACACAACATCAATGGGTGACATGCGAGTGAAATTTTTGTATTTTCCGCTGGTATGCTGAAATTTTAAATCTCGCATCAATGGTATTCCACCATGTTTGTTTCGGTTTCTAAACACTTCCAGCGCCGTCTACATCTAGATTTAACTTTTTTTTAAATACTATTAATGATAATATAACAGGCCCTAGTCACCGCCAAACTGTGAGCAATTGCTGACATGGTTAAACCGTTTGGGAACGAAGACATGACTGAACATTGCGAGAAGGGAAAGGTGCACTGAAAGACACGCGCATCATGATACATCGGAAGAAAAGTGAAACGTCTATATTTGTAAAGTTAAAGCCGATACACTGACATGATACAGCATTTGATAAGTTTGGACGCGTTTTTTACAAGATACGCCTTAAATATACAACATGGACAAAATGAGCGTCCATATTTATGATACAGATACTAGATACGATACGACTGATCGTGATACGTCAACATGCTACAAATGTGGACCCGGCTTAAGGCTGGTCGCCGAAGGCGACCAAAAAGCCGAAGCTGCGGAGGCTTGAATAAATTGCCTGTGCTTTGGTACGCAAGGGTGGAGGGGCTGCATTTCCCGTAGCGCCGGAGCTGTCCAAAAAACCAATTATTATTTAGATCGGTTAGGTTAGGTTAGTACCTATATGAATATTTAATAATAAAACGCCGATAATAAGAATAAAGAGCCGTTGCGCAGGCTTGAATAAAATGCCTGTTGTTAATTGTGTATTAATATTTTTTTTACGCTGGGGCGGAGGGAGTTGTCTCCTGCAGCGCCGGAGATGTCACAGAGCTAGACCCCCTCCCACAGACCATTGTAAATAACTAAATAGCGCTATTCTAACCTCAAAACTTTAACCATGAATATCTCCATAACCATGGGGTTCCGCATGTTGGGGATGGTACAGGGGGGTAGCAGTAGACCCCCCCATCCCCCCGCCCCCAAAACCCCAAAAATCCTGCGGCTAGCTTGTAAATTTTTCCCTCCCGGTCTCTCTCAGAATTTATTTATGCAACCTTTTCTATTTCGAGCCATTCTTCAACTGACTGACTTGTTCTATTACGATGTATGGCGGTCATCAACCATCTGTATACACTTCATCCAACATCTTTTAATCACTGTTCTCTCATGGATTACTAAATAGTTATAATATGCTGTAGCGAATACTACAGTAGCAGCAGATATTCTTGTGACGTCCAGCTCGTGTGAGCGTCTATTTTCAACTGAATGAAACAAACCGGGAATGTAGAGAGCTGCTCTCGTGTGCTCTCGCCAATGCTTTATGCTTGTATAAAGGGCTTATTACACTACGCGGTATTCAGACAGTCTAAGTAAGACTGTCTTAAAATCTAACTGGGCAAGCTCGCTATTACACTGGACTGAATACCGCAAGCTAACTCATTTTACTCATTTGCAAAGCGTACGTAGTCGGTGACGATTGTCTCGCGATGGGAAAACTTTCAAAGCACCAGAAAATCGCCATAGCTCTTGCCGCGTCTATTAATTTAAATACAAAAAAGAAAAGGAAAATATGGGTGAAAGAGTTACTTAGTACTTTTGCGAGAAAAATTATCAAATATGCAAATACTGAGTGTTTTGGAACCATGTGACTTAAGAAACTACCTTAGAGTAGGAGTTGCCGAGTTTGAATGTCTATTGAAATGAGTTACTACATACATTCAAAAAGAAGATAAATATAGCATAACATAAATATGGCATGTCTCGGTACAAATCGATAATATTGAAAAGTACTTTTTTTCTTGCGAATACGCCATGGTGCACGCGGCCACAGCAAACAAACATGTACGAACGTCTTTGCTCTGCGGCTGCCACGCGGCACGCGCTGACTACTCAATTACTCATTACTGAACGGTTAAGCGTGCTAAGTCTTATTACACTACGCGGTATTCAGCAAGTAAGCAAGTAAGCACCGCCGAACCCATTCGGTCAGTCTAATTAGACAGGCTAACTTGCTAACTCTTATTACATTCTGCTAAATCTTAGTAAGACTGTCTGAATACCGCGTAGTGTAATAAGCCCTATAATGTATTGTACATTAGTTTTGCCTCTCGGCAACCTCCGGGAATGTGGAGAACCCTTAATATTATTCTATGAAACAAGTGACTCTAATTGATATGCAGTCTGTGGATTCATGACGTCACTGAAACTGATTTAGGAAATTACGATGTTATTTTTAGCAGTGTCATTAATCTTTACTATGTGCTTTAAAACTCAATATAATTTTTAAAGCAGTAGCGAATCCTTGCTCATATTTTATTGTATCATGTATATGTAAATTCCAAAGACAATCTTTCTTCAAGAACAATATATAAATATTGGTAAACGAATTTTAGACGTAAGTTTTATTTTGTTTGTCACAGTTGACAGTTGTGTTAGTGTTGTTATGGGTTGTGACCAAAACATTTAAAATTGTTATTTCCAAACTTTCTCCAACAAAAGAAATAAAAAAGCACCTTTATAAATGAGGGCTAAAGTTAAGTTTGAAAGTATATATGCTGTAAATATTTATTTTGGCAACTTAAACGGCAGCCTATCCCAATACAATTTTGAGCCTTGGTCTATCATAAATAGGCGATGAACTTAGTTGTTGACTATTAATTTAATTTCACATACTTTGACTATTACAGAATAGAAATGGCTACAGATGACATATCACTAAGAGTTGGGCGTCTAGAAATAGAATCATCAAAAGTAAACAAAATTATAAAAGATGATAACCCCTTTGTAACTCAATTTCAAAAAAGGAATTCTCCAGCCAAATCTACACACCAAAACAAATGCATTTGCCACACAGTGAAAAAGCAGTATGCAATAGGCAAAAGAAAGCACTGCAAAATACTCAGAGAACCAGTATTAAAGTTGTCACAATGTCATCCAACACACAGAAATGAACTCCAAAAGTCATTTTTACATAACAATGTTTCCAAATGTCCACTATCAAGTTCCAGTGGCAATATATGTTTGCATGCACTAGTCGATACATGCAATCAGCTTCATATTTCATCAGAAAAATCTAAGGGTAGCAGAATAAATTCAGATATAAATAAAATTAAGGGTTGGCAAACTAATCATACTTCAAATAAGAAACAAAGCCGAGAAACAGTATTAGAGACTAACTCGTCTACATCTTGTTCTCAGCAGGCACTGAATCCTCCATGTGATGTAACTATTGATGAACTTGCAAGTTATTTTGAAACTCTAGTTCATATACCGAAGAAGATGTCATCTATGGCAGAAATGATGTATATTTAAGTTATAATTTTGTATAAAACATGATTGTGTTTTTTAAAAGAAAGTTTGTGTTAAAAAGTTTAATGTGATAATAGTAAAGCAATTTTAAACATAAAATTTGTTAATAGAAACTATATTTTTCATAATTTGCCCTTTCTCCATCTATAGTATATGAAATATTAATTATTAAAACTGTTAAAACTTTCATTGTAAAATATCTTTAATACAGAATTTCATAAATAGATGCTCGTTTACTTTTAAATTCCAATCAACATTATCCCAAATTTCAAACTTGAATGATCAGTTTGGAAGATATTTCCTATGTAAGAAAATACTTTAATCTTACATTATATTGATGTGGTGATTAGAAATGCAATAAGAAAGCTTAAAACTAACAAATTGTCTGCTGAATAGCTGAAGCATGTAGGAGATCAAGGCATCAAAGTATGATGCCTTGATCCTACTGAATCCAATAAACAAAAGATCTACAAATAAGTGCGAGAACTATCGTACAGTAGCGCTCATATCCCGTGCTAGTAAAAAAATGCTTTACAGTATTAATGGCCTTAAAATCTCTCTTTAGGACTGGAGAACTATCTGATCTGTAATTTGACAAGGAATATATATGTCTATCATGGATCACTACTGTCTGAACGAGACATCAAGAGCCAAAAATGCAGTAACGCGCATCTGGCAAGATAAGACAGTCTAATACTAGGTATGAAGATGACATTACGAACGTTGGTTTTCACTTCATACATTGTTCTAAGGATCGGAATCATGGCCATCGAGCGCGAGCAAAAGATGCTTTGCATACCATGGACCTGGATGGATGCGAAGGATCATGGATCTATCAATCTTGGATTAACTCTAAAGTTTTTAGGAGACCCATAACAACATACTACAGAAGAGATCTTAAATATACTTTGGCTATATCGCCCGTCGCGAACCAGATATAACCTGGACAGACTGGCTGTCGTCGGCAAGGTGGAAGGCAAAAGGCCGCGGGGTAGGTCGCCAACCCGCTAGTTCCCAATAACAGCTGCGCTAAGGTAAGCTATAGATAATAGACCGAACAAAGTGGAGATATCACTAGCAGGGCAGCAGGTACGTTAAGGTGACCCGACCTAAGCCATGAAGAACACGATTGAGAAGAGAGATATTGTAATCTATTACCAATTTAACTGGTGTAATGGTAAACGACTGCAGACCATGAGGTTTCTGGTTCAAACTTGAGGAAGGACAAAAATTATAACCTGCTATTGATAAAATTGTAATCAAGCCCGTAGAGGTCGTGTTGAATCAAAGTAATCGTTAAGACTAGAGTATATTATTCAGATTCTTCTGTCGGACTAGCAAACGGATTTTAGAAACAGAATAAACTTGTATCTACGTACGTGTGCACAATAATAAAATTATAAGCTTCAACCTAAAATCATTCGTAGTAATAAAGGCATAGATACCTATTTATAGACATAATATAGTTGTAACTTACGTGTTAGATATCTTGTTGAACATATACATCGAAGGTACATTCTGGCTGTTATTTTGCTGAAATTTGAAATATTTGACGTAATTGCCAAACATTATAGGTACATACCTACCTTCTCTATTGTTTTTTTAAAAGCGCCATGCATAAAATGCGTTGTATATTTTATATCTGCAACGATTCTTTTTTTTGTATTGCAACAATGAATATTAATAAACGTAGGAAAAATTTCTATAGATTTAAATCATGCAACGAAGAAATTGGTGCAATATATTAGTAGAGGCTTATAGTTACTCGTCTAAATATTTAATATTTTGTTTGTCAGTTATTGTTGCCTCAGTAATATTTATATGGATCTATGAAAGACCCCAGCTGTACAAGGTAATTTTTTCCTTGTAAACAAATCCATACTAGACATGATGAAGGTTAATTTTCCTATATTAAATTACAAAGTTATTATGTTATCTAATCTTATGTACATGTAGCGTGCTCAATGACTTATATATTTTGATGATTTTTTTTCCTATTTTAACAACTTTTGGTACGGGTATAGTTCAAAGAAGTTCAAGTTTTTACCAATATACATATATCGTTAATTGCACCGTTTTCAGCTTATTTTCAAAAAGAGCAAACAGTCAACAGTTTTTAGTCCAAGTGCGAGTGACGAAATATTGGTTGGAAATGGCAACAAATTCCCACAAGATATGGGAAATCAAGAATTAAACCCTGATAATCAACTAGGAGATACATCCAGAAGTGAAGATGAGCGTCACATAGTACGTGGAAACTCTAACTTAAATCTAACGTATGAATGATAAAACGGTAATAAGGCCCGTATGCTGCATATTGCAGATTTTTTTTATAAAACAAGTTATAAAAAAATAAAATTATATTTTTTGTGTTATTTTTTTTCTTGATGCTTAAATCCATAAAAACACTTTGTCTTAATTAATCACTTTAATTACATTTATAATATTGTCTTTTATGAAGCTGTGTATAATACATGTATACTGAATATAATACAGAACTTAGATTCAATTTAACTAACATTATACATATTATGTATAGAAAAGAATGACTGTATAACGAAAAATAACAATTTTCTTTTAATAATACATAATAAGTTCTACTAATCTGATAGTTATAATCACAGTTATAGATTTCTAATGTATGAAAATTGTAACACAAGTTATATAGTGCAATTTGTTTCAGAAACCACTATTTAATATAGTAATGAACAGTGACAATATTTATGTTTACAACATGATTGACTATGACATCCCAATGTGTATTTTGGGTGTCAGAAATAATGTTCAAAAGTCCACAGCTCAAATCGCGCACCATTAGAAAAATAAATTACAGATGGTCCTAATCTACATTTACAATTTATCTAGGCATGTGTTCTCTGCACACCTGGAAAAGAAATATAAAATAATTATTTTATAAAAATACATATAATAATTATTATAAAATTGTGAAACATCTAACACATCAGATAAGAAATTAATTTGTCTCTACATAATATAATTTTTATTGGAAAGATCCATAAATCATCTACTTGTTTTGACTCTAAGGAAAAATAACAATGAATTAGGTAACTAAGTTGATTCTCAATTAACTATAAAAAGGTCCTGTCAAAGGCTTACCGCAGTTGAGCAAGAAAGCGGTGTATAATTATTAGTCTGCTGATTTGCAGTGGAGAATGTGTTAGGTTGTGCTGGAGGGTGCGTGGCGAGGGGCGAGACAGGCGGCGCCAGGCCGCTGACGCCGCCGCCACCTGTGTTGCTAGGGCTTCCTGTAGTTGATAGCCGTGAAAAGGCTGCTAAAGCATCTGGGAAATTTGGCGGAGTTGCCGGTGTGTTGCATGGAGTCATCAACTGCTGAAATAATATCGAATTTTTAACCATAACTAAGTAAAGAGAGAAACCTAAGTACTAGTTTAAAAATGTGTTTAAATAAATGTTAGAATAAATAGCTTTGGAATTATCTTGAGTATTCAATATTATGACGGCTTGCACTTGTTACCCAATAAAATACAGAATTACTAACAAATAGGTTTATTATTAGTTATAGCTATGTACATAATAATTTTATTTACAATATTGGTTAAGATAAACTAGGTTGATAACATGATTTTAAAAAGTCTGATCTTGAAGCTCACCTGCGGATAATGTTGTGTTGCAATACCATTTGCTGACGGTATAGCAACTTCTTGGAAGAATATTGAAAGTGCGGTCTGAAATTTAAAAATACAAGCTTTAATGTCAATTAAACAATTATCTTTGCCTGCTGATTTTATTAATTACACCAGAACAAACTTAAATAAGTACGTAATGCAAAAACACTATACATCTGCTTACAATAAAAAAATAAGCATGAGTAAAATGTGTGCAGTAAATATCCAAAAATAAAATATATTATTTTATTCTTTATAAGATATCTTAAAATTTAGTTTAATTATGTTGATCAAACAAATGTTTACTATAAACTTGCATTATTGTTATATGGACTAAAATTGCAATTTTAACCTTAAACCAATCTAAGATAACCAATAACATAATTAATATAAAATTGAACAACAAGAAAATGGCTACAAAATCTATTAAATCTTCAATATTCTAAACACTACTTTTAACATTGTCAATAGGTCTATTTTGTCGTTATCAATGTGTGTACACTATAATCTACGGTAGTTAATTGATCATTTAACCAATCTCAATACCTTAAGAAGTCTTTGGTTACGGTGTTAAAAGTTGCAAACGCAATCGCTTAACCAAAACAAAACATTTATAATCATGATAGGTTACCAACTGATTTTCTTCAAAAATATAAACACAGTAGCAGCCATTTCATGATTTTAATGTTTGTTTACATGTTTTTAGGAATATTTAGCATTTACCTCAAACTGCCAATGAGCTGCCTGCAGTAATTGTTTAGCTTGTTCTCGAGCACAACCAGCAGCTAACACAAATTGATTTATCATTACTTGTTCACGTAATGAATCCATATTTACAGCCGTAGAATTAATGGTAAATAGGAGTCACCGTCAGAAATAACGAAATCAAGAAATGTTTATTATTCAATAGGCACATTCACAAGATAAAGCGCAGATTATCTTTCGTCTAAGGCCCCGCACTCTAAAGAGTAACGAAACTGTGGTCTGAACTAACAGATGAAAATTAGAGTAAAGGTTATAGACTATAGAATTCTATTTTATACTATAAATTTAATTTTGTACAAAACAATGTTCTGTGGTAGTTTGTACCTATAGTCGTATTTTTAATTAGACGAAGCCAACTGACAGTAGCTAATGTCACTTTGTAAAATAATGTTGCCATACTTAAAGTAATAGTGATACGTTCAGTTCTTGTTCAATCAGATGAATGAACAATGAGTGTGAATAGTTAATCATTTCAAACTATAAAATAATATTATTTCTATTTCAAAATTGTATAAAAGTGCTGATATTATAAGTTAGGTACTAGTACTATGTAACTACAATCAGTTTTTTGACGGCTTATTAAAAAGCGCGGCGCGGTGACTAGTGCCATCACCGATCATTAATTCAGGGATTTTTCATTTCAATTCACTATTTTTATTTCATTAAAAACTGACAACACCGTAAACGTCACTTGACTTCGTCTAATTAAAAATACGACTATAGACTTTTAGCGTATCTGGTGTGAGGTGGGGAGCACACCCCTACTCGCAAAAGCTTTTATACAATGCTGTGGTACGAAGTCATTTTGATTATGGCACCTTCCTTTTAGATCCTGGCAACAAGCAAGCCCTTGATAAAATTTCCAAAATTCAATCGAAATCTTTACGCATCATCCTTGGTGCTATGAAATCCTCTCCCATCAATGGTCTCCAAATAGAATGTGTTGACCCCCCCCTGTATTTACGTAGACAATTTTTAAGTGACCGCTTCTTCATCAAAGTCCTTCAATACTCTTCACATTCCATCTTGTCCAAATTACGTCGCTTATCTAATCTCACGATGCCATCTGGTACAGGTAATGTTCCATGCCTGTTACACAGTTTTAATAAACTTTCTCGTCTTCCTAATCCTGTTGAAAGTTTCCCTAGTAATCCCTTGTTTTTAAATAGTTATGAATCCCTCATTTTTGATCCTAAAATAATTTTAAACTTTGGAATTGAAAAATCCTAAAAAAAATCCACCCAAGCTTCCACTTGTTTTCTGGAAAAAATTTCAAAAGACTGGCAGGGTTGGTTACCGATGTATACTGATGCTTCCAAGATTCCCAATAATGAGTACATCGGTGCGGCTGTATGGGTTCCTTCATTCAAAACAGTATTGAGCTTTAAACTTCCTCCATTGACCTCCGTTTTTTCAGGTGAAGCTTTTGCAATCCTAGAAGCGGTTTTGTATGCTGAGTCCCACAACATAAATAAAGTTGCAATTTTTTCCGATTCTCGCAGCTGTTTACAGGCAATTCTTTCCAATCCATTCAGGTCTAAAAAAAAACATAATACGATTCTAAAAATAAGAGAAGCTTTGTTTAGGTGTAGTAAAAAAGATATTCATATTGTACTTTTGTGGATACCTAGTCATTGTGGTATAGCGGGTAATGAAACTGCTGACTCTTGTGCAAAAGGTGCTATTCTCTGCGGATCTTGTCAGCATCCCAGCATCTCGGCCCACGACCTATCAGCTCTTGCGTACACCCACCTTTTAAAATCCTGGACTATTGATTGGCAATCTTCTAATGTAACAACTGGCAGGCACTATGCTAATATTCAGTATTTAATTCCTTCTTCGCCGTGGTTTTTTAAATATAAGTTTTTAAACAAAAAGGTCACGTCTATAATCTGCCGTCTTCGTATAGGGCACGCTTGTACTCCCGTTCATCTAGCCAAAATTAAAATTAAAGACAGTTCTCTCTGTGAGTGTGGTATGGACGAGGGCTCGACAGACCATATATTTTTTAACTGTTCTTTAATTAATGACTCGTTATTTGACCATCTTTCTCCAGATTTCCCTCGTCCTTGTAACCTTAACTCCCTACTTTCCCTCCCATCCAGCTCGATCGTCAAAATTTTAGGGAAATTTATTTCTGTTAATAAATTAAAGTTATAAATAAGATTCTCCCCTCCATACCTTGTAGTAAAATATTAACTTCTTGTATATATTATTATATGTCTGTGTGTGTTGTATTTATTGTGATGTCATTTTTGTTTTGGGTAACTCTGCTTAGATTTAATTCAATCTATCAAAATTATCCTTGTATCCTCACTGTGTAAAGACTTAGAACGTGACATTGGCGGAATTGTGATTTACACAGATGTCGCCATTATAAATAAAGTGAAGTGAAGTGACTTTTAGCGCTATAGACTAATATTATTGCAAATAGTATTAAAGAAACACTAATGGTAAACTAGAAACTACCATTATTTTATCTGTGGTTTCTAGAGACTAGAGAAGATTAGTTTACTGAGCTCAGCTGCGATGTTTATTAAGAAGTTGTAATTTGATTATTTTAGTAACTTTCCCAATAAATGTATTTAGTTTACAACTAACTTCATAAAAATCCATATTCTAATAATAGCATACATAAAATTAGAAACTATAATAACCATTATAAGAAGTATTTTTTGTAAAACTAACCTCAAATTGAAAATATTATGATGAATCTCTCCTACGAGCCCTGCAAGAAAAAGGCACGTAGAGAAGTTCAAAGTAAATGTAAGCAAAATACATATGTATATTATTTTTAATAGTTAATTTACATAAAACAGTTGTTTTCATCATGAAATATTTACAATGTGTTTTCAGATAATAGAAGAAAAAATACGGTAGAAGATTCAGTTGAAGAAAAAACTTATGCAAAACCTCCTAAGAAACACACTCCTAAATTTCGATTAAAATCAGCTGGCCATATAGCATCACTTGCTACACCATTAAATGAAAGAATTCCTATAGTTTTAACAGACATTCAGCACTTGCTTCTACATTCCTTGTTGGGAAATTTAAACATAACTCAATCCCCAAGGTGGTATACTATAGATAAATGCAATCATGTTTGCCAAACAACATGTCTTATAATTGAGGGTATTTCAATAAATCAATTAGAAGAACATAAAGAAAAATTAATTAATATAAACACAATCTTTGAGAATTTTGTTGAAATCTTAACACCATCAGTATACAGTGGTTCCCTTGTAAAAGAATTAGCTTTAGTGCCCCTTTCAGAAACAGAGAAAGAGTGCATTATACAGAAATATGGAAGCTTGAATTTAGCTTTAGAAGTACGGAAAGATCTTATGGTTATGATGAGAGCCGTATTTCCTATTGATGAAGACAATGAAGACAAGATAGTACAGATAGAATGTGAAGATAAGTTCCCTAGAACTCAACTTCTGTTATCTGCTTGGCAATTGATTGAGGAAAATTACCCAGTCCCTTTGAAAGGGAAGTTGAAAAATATATACTCTGATTATGTTTTCTCTAAAGAAGAGTATAAAGCTGTCACAGCTGATTCTCCTATGTTTGGGCTGGATTGTGAAATGTGCATTACAAATGTTGGATCAGAACTGACTCGTGTCTCAGTTGTAGATGAGAAATACAAATTGGTGTATGAGTCACTGGTCAAACCCTATAATAACATTACAGATTATTTAACTAGATATTCTGGTATTTCAGAATCTTCTTTAAAAAATATTACCAAAAGATTAGAAGATGTTCAAAAAGAGTTACGTGAAGTATTACCACCTGACGCTATATTGGTTGGTCAATCACTTAACTCTGACTTACACGCTTTAAAAATGTTTCATCCTTATGTAATTGATACTAGTTTAATATATAATTTTACTGGTGAAAGAACGCGGAAATCCAAATTAAAGATATTAGCTAAGGAGTTTTTGAATATGGATATACAAACAAATAAGAATGGCCATTGTTCAATAGAAGATTCAATAGCAGCTCTTAAATTAGTTCAATTGAAATTAAGCAAATTTATTGAATTTGGGGATGCCGTGCATACTAATAGACAGAACTATAAAGAAAATGTAGTAAGAATGTCTACAAAATCTGATTATGCATTGTCAATTTTTAATCATATTATTGAGCAGAAAAAGACATCCCTGGTGGTGGGCTGTGATGATATCACGGGGGACTATCATACATACTTAACACAAGCAAAAGACAGTATGAGTACACAGTTAAAAAAGGGTAAACCTAAAAAAGTAAAACTTAGTACGGTTGATACAGTAGATGATGTTATCACTACTGTTACTGAAGCTGCTAATGATTACAATTTAATTATGGCTCATCTGAAACAAAATTCAACTCTAGAGTCTTGTCATGTGACAAATATTGATGAATGGGTGAAAAGTATTTGGAGCAGTCTGAAGGAATCTGCTCTATTTGTTGTTGTTTTTAGTGGTAATACTGCTGAAAATGGAGTTGCTATGATAAGAGTGAAAAATAAATAAAGTAAATTACTTGGCCTTTAAAATTATTACTATCCTTAAATAGTTGTAAGTAAAAGACAATGAAATTCAGTCATCACAAATGTGTGAACTTGTTGTTCACTATGTTTAAAAATTTATGACTAGTTTTTTTCTTATGTGTATGAAACTGAAGTAATAATGAATTACCCATACCACAACAATTAGACACATAGTTATTGTAATGTATGTGCCAAGACTGATTACTTAAAATATTTTAAAACTTATTAAATAAAATCTTTTTTAAAACTGTATTTCAAATCAAGTATTTTTTGGGTTTAGGTTTTAGGCCCATTAAATTAAAACTAAAATTATATTGGTAAGAAAATAGGTATGAAGTTGAGAAAAAAGTTGTCAATAACTGTACCGACGAAACTTTATTTAAGAGATATGTTATTTGGTAAGGGAGTATATTTGCCCAGTGACAGGGTCCACGGCGAGAGAAGGTGGGAGTTCTGCAGCTATATCCGCTAAAGCCTCCCAACGAGTGGACCGGCTTTCTGACTGTGTTGGACTTTCTTGTTCTAAAATGTTGTTTACCTCGTCCCTAAAACATAAAATAAATAAATCGTCCTCTGTGAAATAAACTAACTGTAGACACTACGTATGAAAACTGTACATTTACTATAAGAACGTAAGTTATTTTATCTGTATGGTAACAAAAGTTTTAATATAAAAAAAACTGCTAGACTCTAATAATGTTAGGTATCCTCATTTATATAAAAAAATAACTTATACATAGAACCTTTAAAAGTTACATTAGATTGCTTCTTTAATTAAGATAATAATTGTTAACAAATTACTTTAGCTAATAACTTACTTTTCTTCTAAATTTTCATTAACTATTTCAGGAGTTTTATTGTCTGCTGGTATAATTTCGTCTTTTATTGAAACACTCTCAGGTTCAGGTTCATTCCTTGCAGCATCTGTTTCTTCTGATTCTTCTAATTTTTCATCTTCTACTACATTATTCACTAAAACTTGATCTACTACTTCGATAAATGTTTTTAATTTTTTCTCTGTTTGAACGATGTTTTTCTGGCTATCACTGTTTAAACAATTGTCTATACCTGAAATTTTTAAAATACATAGAAATATTTTTTATACTTTGCTTTTAGGAAATTTGTCGAATTTAACACTGCATGATGTGGCTAATATATTAGGAAACGGTTGTATACGTAGGTGTTTTATTCACCCATTTTATGTCGTGAAATCCTGATGTGATTCTACGAAGGCGTAGAAGTATTAATGTAGCTATAAAATTATATGTGAAACTTTAGAATTTAAGTTTCTGGCTAAAGTAAAACTCAAATTAGTTATTGATAACTACGACCATGTTTGCTTAACTCGCCTTTCTTGAAACTAAACTTATTCAATTTTTATAAATCTCTCATGAGTGAGCAAGAGTTGATTTCCGAGTAAAAAAATACTGTTAGGAAATATAAAGTTAGTAGGCAAAATTTTCAAACGCACTTGCTCTAGGACTTAACACCACAACAAAATCAATGACAATCAAATAAATTTTCTATTTAGATGTAAGTAAATTTTATTAAAAACACGAACCTCAAAAACCGGAAGTTTCGACTACATCCACCTTAGGTTTACTAAGGTTCATAAAATACGTTATTACTATATACATTAACTAATTATACAATTGCGTTTTCGAAACGTTTAGGTAGCGAAAGCAATATTATTTTTATTGAGAGGACAAGTTCAGGTGCAGGTGATTGACCGCCCGCCTAATCGCGGTATTATGGTGAGTTAGCGTTTCTATAAAATTCGAGTAGAAAACGTGAAAAATTTCGGAAAGTATTTACAATACTCTTAAGCTACACAATAATAATAATAATTTAAAATTAATAAATAGAAAATTTGGTAAGTTTCGCTGTGTACCTTTAATGCTAGCAGCATTTTATCGCTGTATTGCGATTTGCTACTTACTCATTGAGAGAGGAAACCACCAAGCTCTGGATCACTGGTACTATCTACCAGGCGCCACCTTTAATCTTTAATTAGCGCCTGTGCATTTGTACCCCACCGGTGTGGCGAGAAAAACGACCAGGACTCTTTTGGTAATGGAGGCCCATATAGGGAGTACATATGGGCACTCATAAGTGAAGGCAATTCCAAGTGTTTCAGTGTCAGAAAGGGTGTTTGGCGAAGGATAAGCATTAAGTCAACGACCGGCTTCCTAATACCCCGCTGCCCCACCCTGTGACCTAATAAGTTTTAAATCCAGAATTACAAAGACGATCACCCCAGCTCCTTCGAAAATTCACATTAGAAGGCAATTTCAAGCCTAGGCCGGATGCTAGCATAATCTGGTAGTTTCTAGTATATAAGGATTTTACCGACCAAATTTCTAGGATTGTGAATAGATGAGAGAAACGCTGGAAGAGTTACATTGGGTATCTTGCGTACTCTCAATCCGTCAAAGCGAATAAGGAGTAAATCCAAGAAGATGTTTCAAAACGAACGCTTAAAATAGATTTGAAAGAAGTTTTTAAAAGATAACCAAATCATAATCAGAATAATTCCATAGAGGGAAACAATGAAGTACATTAGGTAAGTTGGGAATCAATTTCAGAATTTTAAAATAAACAGTGCTATGTGGGTGTATATAACCATATCCAGAAAACTTTGAAATAGATCATATTTTTTTTATTGATGAATGATAAAGCATTCTACAAAAGCTTTTAAAACCCTTAAGAAGCGATATAACGATAACCGCTATCGTTTTATTTATTATTTGTTTTAATTTTTTCGTTTTTCTTTTATTGTTTCGTAAGTGTCAAAGTCTCACCATCTTATAATTTATCAAAATTTAAAGATCAAGACCTTTATCGAATTAAATGTTATATGATCTTAGAAAGAAAACATTAGAAATCTATAGAAGTACATAATTTGATTTCACATATAATCATCAAGTACACGTTTAAAACCAATGAAAACGCTTCAGTTACTAGCAATAATAATGGCATTTTATTTCTTAATTATCCATAACTTTATTGTTTTTACACTAATGTGTTTTCACTTTAAGGTAATTTTAAATTGCAGCACCGAATTTGCACTACCTTAGATTAAGCATAAAACAACCACTTCGGTTGTATTAAATCATGCGAGAAATGCATTTATTAATTCGAATAATCCTTTATGTTACCGTTATTATTCAGCTTTTCTGTTGGGCTGCTATCATTAAAAAAAAAACTTTAGGCAACGTCTACGGAGAATTGTGGCTGCGGAGGATTTTTACAAATATAAAAAAAATGAATCGGAAATTAATAAAACGATTACATACGTTCGCATATTTAGATTAAATTTATTAGGTACACGAATTCCTAAGTTGTACATGGAAACTATATATTACTAGATACTTAAATAAAATAACTGTATGTGATAAGTGAATGTTCTGTTCATAAATATAATAAGTTATTAATGTTTAAAAAGTATTTGAAGGTTACTATAAAATTAATTTAAAACACGCACCTACTTACAAGCAGCAGGTACATATATTAGTAGCATAATAAGGCTGGTTTATGCTTAGTTTTTGCATATCTAAATACCAACTCGCTTTAAATAGCAAATTGCGCCCTCGCTTTTGTTTCCTTTTCATTTAAATATACATTTATACAAAGTGAGGTGTTTGCAATGTCACGTTTGTTTATTTCGTACTAAGTTATTTCGTTGCTATACCAGCTACCGATCGTGTTAACTAAAGTACCTACTTAGTTTTAGCTAATTTGCCTTTATGGCTTAGTTGTACAAGGACTTGTTTACAATATGTTTAACATCATGGCACAGTGTTTATTTTCTAAGAAACTATGTTGGTCTGGCATTGAGATAAACTACTAATAAAAGGGCGTATTCTCATCGGCTGGGTAGCGGCGAGCATAAGTGTCGCTAAACCAAGAGAGCTGCGGTGTTTCTGCTGCTTGCAGGTATTAGCCAGCCGCTGCATGTCGAAAACCGATCGTAGCAGACTGTCCTTTCGCTGCGGTCAGCCCGATCATAGGGCCGCAGCCTGTACGGCAAAACCAAAGTGCTCGCTCGCGGAGGTGGGCAGGAAATCTGATCACAGTCTGGGAGGACCCCAGCATGAGGGTTCCTTGGTGCCGCTCATCACTTTAAAAGAAGAAGCCCACAAAGTATCCGCGCAATAATGCGCTTATGGAGGTTATCGAAATTGTAGCCAATGACCCTACAGTTACTACAGAGTAATATAGACAGACCACTGCGCCGCAGCGCAAGACCTACTACACCAGAGTCTGGCGCAGGGAGACATTAATGTCAGCATGTCATTAATGTTAATGTCAGTAATGTCATTAATGTCAGACAACTTGGACAGTGACGGCACGTGGGAAATCTTCCGAGGCCGTCATGCGCCATAATGAAGATGCGGACAGGCCAGAGAGGTCGATCCTGCAGCCCATCCGGGTCGCCGTTGCACTGTGCAACGCCTATAGTAATCCTGGGAACGCGTACGCTTCAGCGGGGGAACAGGGGTTCATGCGTCCAATAGAAGGGATGCGTCAGAATTGGACCCGACCTCCCCTCTGGCTTTACAATTCAGGGCGAATTAGCCGATGTGAATGGCCCTTTCTGTGCTAAGGTCCATTCCATATCACCGTAATTTCAACGGTTAATCGCGTGGCGGGATGCGGACAAGGCTATTACGCTGTTACCGTGTCCTGCCTCTGGCGATTACTGGTGGCGCCATGGGGTTTTATTGCGTATACACAGCAGCGAGTCCCACATTACCCTTCACCACGAGGCAACCGTACCGCGGGAGGGTATGCGTAGCATTGCTCCACGAAAAAAACGACATTGAGAGAAACAAGGTTACCTAATTACATATGTAACCAATCTCATATCTCATTGCGAGGTTATAAGAGATCATAGAGAGGAACTTTCCAACTAACCGATTAGCTTGAGTGAAAAGCTTTATTTGCCCCTGATTTATTGTATATTACCTCGCGAAAGTGCAATTTAAAGTCCATCAAGAAGCATTAATTGATATAAATAAAAAGTTGCAAAGCATACTGATGTTCAAGATACTAACAAACCTTTGGCTGGCCAATCCGAGTCGTTGTTTAAAAATATAGAATTATAACTAGGTAATTGTACGTTTTCATTTATTTTATCACTTTTAGGAAGCATCTCAGTAGAATAGTGGCTGTCCAAACTCAAGTGATTCTTGTGATTAACAAATGTATTCTGGACTTTTTCCTCTGCCGCATAGTGTTCATTATTTATCTCCGATTTGGCGCCATCTAAAAATAAAATTTATTTTGATTGTTTGCTAGCCCTGCTAAATCGTTAAACACGTTTTTTGGGATTCCAATTCTTTAAATCCCCGTGAATTTTTTTAGCATCTATCTCAATACTGTACTACTATTTACTTGTCTTTAAATTCCTTTTTACCTCTCTTTACGATAAACCTTATAAAACTATTATGTAGAATTTTATACTCAAAGTGTAAAATTTTATTAGCTAAGGTCAGAAGATACTATCTATTAAAAGCAGTAATTTGTGCTAGCAGTATTAAGTGTACTCCCTTGATTGACATATAGACACCTAAATGCCTTACGTCTCAACTCTCATGCTATGCTATAATTAGATATTGATTCAGTCTTTAGTTGAGCTATCAAGATTTTAGAACCTATATAAGATACAAGGTTACAAAGAAAATACTTTTAATTAAGATATATAGATATAAGAACTATATGAGACTATTATATAGAGCAAAAATCACATAGTTTACAATTTTCTAGCAATGCAATTGTATATTAAACTTTACTCGTTTTTTCAGCTTAAATTATTTAATTACAAAAGTGTTTCATAGAGAAATTTAATTATAAAAAGGTGTTTACCGAATATGGACGGCCTAGCAAATAGAGGTTTTAGATTATTTTTGTCCTTCGTTACCTAGATACAGTAGTAAGGGACATGCATGTAAAAAGTTTGCGATAAGAAAAAGTGGTATGTTCGTTTTCTAGATAGTAAGGGGTGGTAAGTCATTGTTTCCGACGAACACGGTCGCGGCACTTAACATTTCCTCGAAGGAAGACGACAGCAAAAGTAAGATAAAGTTTTACTTCAGTTTCAAGTCAAAAAATTATTAGGTATTTCCAAAAATTTACTACAATATATGTACTTTAATGTGATTAATTTAAAATGATAATATATTAATTAATTGTTATATATATACCAATTAATTTATTTATTATCATGCAGGCGTCCAAAACATTAACTTAGCTTATTATATTATTCGAGTATTATAAAAAAAAAATTTAAGAAAGAAAGTGTTACAAGCCACTTAACATCCATCCTTTTGTCAAATGCGAAACTATGCCTATGAACAATTAATATACAGGATTGCAAATCGTTGGAACCTAATAAACGCTAGTGGCCGAGAGAAATGAAAACTGAACAAAAAGGCCTGGGCAAGGATATCCTTTCAGGGCTGGAAAGTCTACCTTAAACTTTGAGTAAGTAGAGTTTATTTGGTAATTACTATTAACGAGACATCGGGTCCTAAAATTAGCGATATTTTGTTACATTCCATTGTGTGTAAGTAAAAATAACACAACCTGTTTAGTGCAAAACACCTATGCTTACTATATTATATGGAACAATAAATCATTTTTCAGTTATTTACGAAATTCCAGCAATTAGTATATTACAAAGATTGAGTAAAACAAAACAGATTATAGCTACGATAATTTCAACGATTACGATTTGAAAAAGTGTCAACCGGCATAAATTTGTCGTTAAGGAATAATTGTAAGTCTTTTTGCCGTCATGACATGTTGTACTGCTTTAATACAGCGTAAATATTTGATTAAATATTTGGCGTAATCTGAACTAAAATGCTCTATTTAGTTTTGTTTTGTTGTACCTGTTGCATCACTCCGAGCGTCTGCCATAACTGGAGCGCTGCTTGTGCAGCCCATGGTTTGTGCAGCTTTATGCCATTTTCAATTTACGAGTACGTGTGGGTAAGTTTTGACTAGTACGTCACAAGTCTGCGAGTTAACAACTTGAACTAAACTCGACTGCGCACTCAAGATTGTATCGTATATATACCCATTAGGTACGCCGTACGGGAGGAAAAAGCCCACTCAGCTGACCTCGCCACTCGCAACCCCCTTCGCGTTTTTCAAATTAAACGAGTGTAAGTAAAGCATTCTTCCACACTGACGCAATTACTGTTTAGATTTTGTTTTTCATACAACCTTCGTGCATTAATTCTTTTGTTGAAACGAAACCCACTAATTATAATAACTTAGCACTTAACTCTATAGTAAAAGCTGTAGTAAACGGTCTATAAATAGCCACTTAATTCAATCATTGAAAGGCAAAAGAAGGTGATAACTAATTTGATTTGATTGTAATAAAGATACATCAATATACCATTTCTATTTATTACTCACTCACTGAGTGACACATTTTATATTTTAAATAGCAACCTAATTGGAGTTATGAATTCCATTTACTTATATCCTAAGCAAAAAATATAACATTTTGAATAATATATTTAATATGAATTTCGTAAAGCATATTTTTGGTTAAATACGAACAATACAAATAAAATCGTTGAACAATTACATCGAATACATAAATCAAAACAAGGCAAGTCTAAAATTATAGGCGAGCACAGGGACACGGGCCTGCTTCAGCAATTACTAGGTCCCCGCTGAGGGCAATGGCTTCGATTTCAACGGCTGCTCCGAGCGGTAACCTAGCCACCTGATACGTGGCACGCGCTGGGGGGTCCTTAGGAAAATCTACAACAAAAGGGACATTATCGATACCGCTACCGTAGTTGAGACTTGCACGGCACTTGTTTTGTGTATGCAGTCATTGTTTAGATTTCCGAAGAAAACAAATTTAATGTTTCCATTACGAAGGCACTACACAAAGAGTTCACTTTCTACTTGAGAAAAATCTTAAGTGCGATACCGAACAGACATGCTTAACGATTATTAAGTACAATTATATTATTTATTAATGTTAACAGTTAATTATGTATAATTTGAGGAACCTAATACTCTTTTTCGTAGGCAGGTAAGCATTAGGTAATTACACCTAAATGTTTAGCGTAGAGCCTCCATCTTCAAAAAAGAGTTTATCAGTTTTAACTAGACGTATGTGATATTGTTGGAATGTATGATCAGGGCCAAGCATTCCAAGCATATGTGTTAAATTTCGATAGTGGAATGTGTATGTATGTAATGTTTGTCCACAAATTCCTTGGAAATTAAAAGTCATGTCAACATTGTCCATTTAATTTAAACCAGGTATATTCTAATATGGAGAGTAAATTTATAAAAAATGGTTTGTAATTTTTGAGATATCGGTAACAGCGTATTTCTGAAAGGTACCAAGGAAATAATAATGCCTTTTATAAGATGTACCTATTTGTAAGATGCAAAGCAAATTCAAACGAATGTGACTATTTAAAAAGCTTACATTGGGCATATATTTGATTAACTACTTGAAAGTCGTCTAAATTGGCCAAAAGAATAGTGGTCTTAATGACGCCTGGTAATGACGACCCTCCAGCTTCTAGAACGTGTTTCATATTGTCCAGTGCCTGCTTAGCTTGAGCTTCAGCACCGCCGCAGACTAATTGAGCTTGTTGATCCAACCCGAGGACTCCAGATATATACAGAGTTTTGCCAGATAGGATTGCTTGGCTAAAATATATTTTAATTGAATAGTTGAAGATCACTATTTACTTTACATACTATAGAAAAAAAGACAGACAGAAAGTGTAGGTACCTACTGATTTTAAAACATTAAATATGCGTGAAATTAGATGCAACGATAATAGGTAAGAGTTTTATATACATTTTACTAACAAGACATATCTACCAGCTGGCAGCCATCTTTTATTATCTTAAACGATGTAATGCCCGTGACATTGATAACCTTTGAAAAAGCAATTTAAAGAACACACAGCCATACTTAGGTTCGTACATTAAATCATAATTACAATTATTACCTTAAGAACGGATAAAAGCAAATTTAATACCATTAGTTGACTACTGATCTAAGAATAACTTTTTAGGTACTATTGTAGTTATGGTGAACTTATTCTTAATTCTTATACCTTTACAATGAATGAGCGACTGAGGTATGCCTGTTTGTACGTCTAATTTAAATCGCTTATAGTTTAAGGCGTCTTAAATTAGTCGCATATTTCATTAAAAATATCTATTACATTTTAGTAGAATAATGCGTACTGCCAACCTGTATGGTCCAACGGGTTTATAAATTTCCGGAGAAGTGACGATCGTTTTGGTTACTTTGTGTGAGTTAGATCCGTCGATTGTCGTCATTTTCACTCGTTCTACTGCACGTCTATCGGTTTATTTTATTCTGATGCCGTAATTTAAGAGATTATACTTTACTGGTATAATTTTGATACGAACTAATTATCTTTATTTACACGAATAAAAATTTTACTACTGCCATGAATTAATTATGATGTTTGGTGTCAAAATAAAATATCTTACAAAATAAGGTAAAGTTTTTATAGGCATTAGAACTGATTATATCCACCGACCCACAGAATGATTTGGTTAAATTATATCTTTTTAAACAACTACATATATTGTTAATACAAATATACATTTAGCAATTTGATTAAGTAATTGATTATATTATTACCATTACTGTTTCATGTGTGGTACGCTAGCTTTTTTAATTTTTTGTGTTATGATTATAATGACATAATATAGTGAACCAAGAAAGAAATAATAAGGTTTTTATGAAGGGCCCTGTACGAGCCAAAGCTGTACATTTTGCCCAGTCAGGCTTCTTTAGTGTTATAATCGTGATTATTCCCTATGTACGTGCCAAGGCTCGTACATTCCGATCATCTACAAGCATAACGATTTCCTATGTATGTATGTGCCCTGGCTGTACAGTTTGATCACTTATAAGCATGACGATTTCCTAAATCGTCGGAGCCACGCCCCGAGAGTATATCCCGATGCAGGCACTCTCTTCGACTGTTACAGCAGTCATTCGTATCATTACAATTACCATGGGAGTTTCACCCCAGGAGCATAGCCAGACGTCGGCACTCTCTCAGTTTGTTAGATTGCACTCATTGTATAGCAATTAACATAATTATTATTTCGCTCATATTCTATTGTATTACGCGAGTGATAAATAAAGAGTAAGTTAAAAATATTATATTATTTCGAACCCTCGACGACCCTGGATCCGTACATTTTGGTCCTTCGAGCTATCCGGGAATAGCGGGTCTTTCGCGTAAAGTTGATCGCGTTCTCGTTTTTCTCCGTCATCCTGAAGATCGGCGCCGTAGAAAAATATCCCACTGCTGGTTTGTTGGGTCGTCAAGCAAGTAAGAAACCATCATCCGCATCAATAAAAAAAAAATAAGAACTGTTTTACTTTTACAAATTATTAATGAACTCTGAAAGCTGACGCCTGACAATGACAGTTGATACTTAATTGATGTTTGACTTTGATCAGGATTTGGATAAATATTTTGAATTTTGAATACTTATTACTTAATACTCTTATTAAAAAGACTATTAGCTAATTATAATGAAGTCGTCGTAAACTATTGTAATTCTGCATTAGTTATTCTAATATTCCACGAGATATAAAAATATTAACTATGGAAGAGCAAAATATAGTAAACATAAGAACTAATAATCGTAACATGCTTCAATTAAATCGTCAAATACACAGGGACGAAATCAATGATGTTCGAAGATCGGTTATTAGTCGGTGAGAATATTTACTATTTTTATAATGGTTTTTGGCCCGAGGGCTAAGGCGAGTTGACAAAGCGTCACGACTTAAAAAAACATAATCATACTATAATACTTATATCTTATAATTTAACCCAGAGGAGTCAAGATGTTTGCTGGTCCACCAGAGGCTTTTAGAAATGCATTTTATAATTGATATGTCTGTAGGTATACAACCGAGGATGTTTTAGATATTATTAAAAAGGTAAAAACTAAGACATCTATAACATCAAAGGAATTAAATCAGCTTAAAAATGCTCTTATGAATGAACCACATAATATTGAATTAGTGCTTGGTCTACATGGGGCAATAAGAGGCATTGTAGGAGAATTAACAGGTTTGTAAATATAATATATTACGTGCAATATTAACATAAGGTGTGTCCTGAGATTATACATTGTCAACTTAATATTGAAAGAACAAATGGACAAACTGTATCGTAATAATTAGTATTTATTTGATATATAGTAGGTAAAAGATATAAAATTTCAGGAACTGATATAAAAAAGCAATGTGCTGCAGCGGGATGCCTATGTAACTTATCAACCGGGGACAGCAAGGCTTGTCTTACCATCTGTCGAGCTACTGGTACATATTTAGTGGCAGCTGTTGATAATATGGCTACAGAACTAGCAGTAAGATTTTTACAAGTATCACACATTAAATAATATCAGAACCGGTTGGTAATGATAAGAATTAAATAAAAATTAAAATAACCCCATTCATAAAAGTAAGGGCTAACCTAATATAGTTTAAATAACTTATACACTTCAATCAGCACCATCTTTTTCTTGTATTATAAGCATTTGCAAATAGTCTTATGTTGCATCCTAAGTTGTATAAATTCTTTAATCAAGGGGGTCTTAAGAACCGTGACAGAACAAAGTCTGAAATTCAGATCCAGCAAAACTAAGCTATATACAAGGCATTTCCTATTATTGCATTTTGCTTATTAAATTCCAGGTGACTTGTGTATGGACTTTGGGAAATTTGGCTGCATCAAGTATGAAAACATGCGACATGTTAATCTCACAAGGAGCTTTATCAAAAGTAATAGACATTCATCCAAATAATGAGTTACAAGATGCTTGCTTGTATGCTCTCAAACATTTTGTTTATCAGCTGGGAGATAAGTTAAAGTATGTTATTTTTCTAGATACTATAGTAATGTTATATATTAATTTTATATTATAATTATCTGTAATCAAACATACAGTAGTAATGTATTAAAAAATCTCTATTTTAGGGTAAGTGATCTGCGTTCTATCATTCAAGCACTGTCAAAGTTCCAGCTAAATACAGAGTCATGCCAAGTTTTCTTTATACTTTCTTGTCATGAATATTTCACTGAAATCTTAACAGAAGATATTATCTTATTTCTGTTAAAGAATTTGATTAAATACATGGAGGAATATCTATTATGTGAAGAGGCACAACCATGTTGTGAGCTAGTGTATATTTGCAGGACCTTAGCAAATACAAATGAAAAAATATTTGAATACATTTTAGACTTTGTTATAAAAAAAAATGCAAGTGGTTTATGCAAAAAAGTTTTATTTATTGAGAATTCATTTGTAAATAATTCACTACTGTGGTTGTTTGGTAACATTTATAATACCTGTAAAGATAATGAGTTTTTCACTTTAATAGCTGATTGTAATTAAAAATGATATGTTATTTTTTTTTAAATATACAAAAATGAGTAATAAGCATATATATGTATATTTTTTACCCAGATTTTGAATAATAGCAAAGGCATACAGAAGATCCATGATATTTGAATAAACAAAATATATTTTCGAAAAATTTTTCAAATAAATACCAACTCCCCATATTTGCTAGTTTAATATATTGGTGTTGTATTATATCAAAGATTACATTCGTTTGCGAGTGCATTAACAAAATACGTATCGTATCTTAATATTTGAATTATGAATACACAAAAATATTTAAATTTGAAATGTTCATTACTATACGATCAAGGTCCAGTTCTACGATTATATTTATTTACTCTATGGCATAGTCTAATTATGGCGCTATTTTGTATAGGATTGTGTAGTTAGTAAAACAACAGTGCGACAGTAAATATAATTCATTTATTATATAAGTAATTAATCATTATTTACGATATTATTATGAAATAAGGCTACAGAATAGTGTTTAGATTACGTCAACACTCTCACAAATGCAGCTAAATAGAAGACTAGCTTTATACAACGTCATTGATACTATTACTATGATGGTTAACTAATGTTTATCCATATTCCATAGTGTTTATAAATACGTAAAATTATTGTTTGGAGCGTAGATTAATACTAATAATATATTTTGGTATTACTATCGAATTAAAATGGAAATATATATGAAATTGTCCTAATACTTTAGTATATAACATTATTAAGAAGGTATATATTATAAGGCGGTGCCTTGCGCAAAAACTACAGCAACATGCACAGGACGATTACAATGTGTGATGGAGTGCGACGTATTCAAAATTATATTGCTTCCGTGAGGCACAAATAATAATCAAATCACAGTTACATACCATCTATTTTGCTATTGACTTCATAAGAGCTAGAGTGGCCATCTAACGACATTTTTTATTTCCTGACAGTGACTTTTTCCTTTCAATAACTCGCCAATTGCATTATTATCTACTTCAGTCTACTTATAAATTCAATTATTGATAAAACGTTTATTAAAACTGGTGGCAATTGACTTCAATCTCTAATTTAATATAATAAAAACGTGTGTTGAAACCGTGTTATTTGTGCAGTTACTACGTTATATTGATCACTCACTACGTATTGGAATAACAAGTAGGTACGTGTTTTCACACATCACAGCCTATTTATACATAATTGTATTACTCAGACCACAGAGCAACTTAATGTGAATATAAGGGTATTCCCAACGCGTTCAAAGCGTTTAAATTTTATGTTTCAGCAATGCAATGAAATACAATATGTGTTCCCCGTAAATATACATAGTAGTTTATTACTATGACTTAACATATAGGTAGGTATATATTTCTCAAGATGTTCGGATATGGATAATGTTTTAAATTTAATAGAGCTTCGAATGGAAGGATATTTGGAAGGGCCTCTAGCTGTCACGCCACTAAAATGGAATCAGATAAAGAAAAATTACAGACACTGAAATAATGGCTACATTTTTAGTCTTGAATTCCATATCAGTGCTATACTTGCGAAAAGGCATTCTCAATTACTGACAAACAATAACCCCTTATAAAGCTAACACGTTTTAAAATTTGGCAGCACTTTGTCAAACGTTCAAGTTTCATACTTTCACCAAGGATAAACAATATATATATTTGTGAGAGTGCGCTCCGTTGCATTACGTGTGCTCGGATGCGTGTTTGCGGTGCGTGCGACGAGCTCGCGGCCGCGCGCCCGTTAGCGACGACGATGTGTTAACTGAAACCATTAATAAGGAAATTCAGCATTTTAAGGCAGATGTAGATACATCTAATTTTATTAAATTTGGCAATTTATCAGAAAAACTTTAAAACTAACTAAAAATGCGATTACACTAAAGGACGAAAGACCAAATTAAGTATATTGCAAGTCTTGCCTACAAGAGCTTTTAGTAAGAACACTAGTAACAGAATGAATCAATAGCATTAATCAATTAAAATGAAATGGCCCTTGTTTATTGAGAACATACATTCTTTTCCCCTTAGAGCAAGGCCGTTTCCATTACAAAACTAAATGTACTATAAAACGGACGCTTCGCCTTATTGTGATTGGTCTACAGACCGTAGACGCGTCTACGAAGCGCATATGATTCAAACAAAATTTTCGTATTTCTTGCTTTTACAACCGGCCTCCTGCGTATTTTTTTCATGATGAGAAATTGTTGTTACGATAAGATAACTTTTGTTAGTATACATGTGTATATGTATTATGTTATTTGGATTATGGAATATTCAAGAACTTAGAATCCCATTCTCACCATTTCCGTGCGGAATTATTTTGGTGACCACAATTTTTAATTCGGGATATGTGGCTTCAGGGTTGATTTTCTGTAAATTATCTGTTATAACTGGATTTATTCGTGGGTGATCTGAAATCGAATAAATAAAAAAAAATAAACGGAAAAGTGCAATAATAATGGCTAGTGCAATTCAGACGTACGAGTATAGCTGTAACTAGTGTCAATGACTTATACAGGAAGATCATTGCAAAATATACCTAAACGTCTATATTACATAGAATTTTAATTTCTAATGAAATAAAAATATAGAACATTTGTTAAGAACATAAGTTTTTGAAGTGTTTTCTCGGTCACTCAGTAATAATAGGTAAACAGTACCTACCTTAATATTTATTTATCTTATGGTTTGTTACCTGTCTCTTCCGGGCTCTTTCCAGTATAGGACTCTCCGTTCAGTGTTTGTGACTTTTTTACTCTTTCTGTATATCCCCGCGCTCGCAAATCTGTGAAATAGCCTTAGGTCCTAAATGTCGGCACAGACACATTTTTACATCTGTTTCATAGATAAGGTATAACTCTTTGTGAGGTAAGGTGTTTAACGTATTTTCAGTTATTCGCTTAATATAGTATCTGCTTTTTCTATCATAGGGTACCTAGTAATGTAGTTTTATCATTAGGTACCAGTGACTCTTTTTTTGTACCTAATTTCATTTAAATCATTCAAACATTTAAAGGAGGATTATTCTGAATACGTATTTACATACGTGTTAAAATAATTACAGTTGATGTAAATAACTTACTGTGAGCATACGCGGGTGGGCGTGGCTGCTGTGGGAGGACAGCGAGTGCTGGAAGTGTGTTGGGTCGTCGTTGTCGTCCGCCGCCTCGCATGCTGTACTCTCTGGGTAGAAAACACGGGTTATATTCCAAGTTTCTGTAAGCGCAGTACTCTCTGGTATCCGGTACTCTCGGTAGTTTATATCATCTACTCTTCAGGCATGTGGAGAGATTCATAGTAAATTTTCACTTACTCTCTCAAAGGCTCTCTCCAAAAATCTGCTGTATGGAGGTATGGGGCTGGCAAGGTAGGAAAGCCAAATGCGTCGACTGCGCCCGCGCGCATCAGTGAGCTTTTCATGCACTGCAACTGTATGTAGAACATTTTAACACCACCTGTCACGTCTATTACGTTGTTAATCAAATAATATTGGAGCAGACAAGTATGGTATTAACGAATAGTATAATTTATATTGGAAAGAATTTCGTGTAACTTAAGAACATTCTAAAACTGATTTTTCTATTGGCTAACATCACATCATACAAATTACACTTTAATGCTACAGTTAGGTACGCAAAATCGTGCATCGGTGATTCAAAAGAGTAAATCAATGAAGTGGAATCTCAACGTTCCATATTACATACAAATATATTATGGTCTTAATCATAAAAATACCCAAACCTATAACTTTAAAATAATATTAAGTTAAATGATAAAAAAATTAATACCTATTCAAAGTTAAAAACTGCGGTTATGAATTAGAGAATTTAGAAAATAGTTTTTATGTTACTATTATAGTCTTCATTGATTTATCCGGTTTCAGGACTATAATAACTCCAAATGGATACATCTTTCTAAATAAATGTTACTACTGCAAGATTAAGGAAACATCGACACCTAAGTAATACGACAGTCACGAAGGGTCTAAAGAATACACAAAAAGACTAACTAGAGTCAAGGAAGGTAACGACTGATCGGTTGTTATATTTACAGAAACCAGCAAAATTCATGAATCGTATATCGCTATATTAATAAGAGAACAATCATGAAATTTGGTGATTTTTTAGGCGACTCGCACACAAAACGATAGTTGTGAAGTTCGGCCGCGCTGGCTCACTGCGGGCTCGCTCCACCTACTCTGCCTTTGCCCTTGCCTAGTATTAGCCATAAATTATAATTACGTATTAGCTTATAGATATGAGCGATATGTCACAGGAGGAATCAAAATTGTTAGATACGATTAAATCGTTATTATGCGTGTATCATATTTAAAAGAAAATTTAATTTTGATTAAAACGTGTTTAATTTTACAGTAATTTAAGGAATTTAATTTTTTTATTAATTTTACGAAAGTTAGAGGGGTGTTTTGGTAATTTTATATTCAACATATTAATTATTAATAGGTACTTAAGGTATTTACGTGTTAAATCATCATAATTTTGCTTCTGTGACAATCAATTCTATAATGTAACATGTTGGGGTATTTTTAAAAGGTTTAAAATAATCTTTGATGAATTAAAATTAAACAAATAATTCTAACCTAAGATAAACGCGTTTTAATCAAAGTTTTCTTTTAATCGTATTTGCGTTCCCGCGGCAAGACCATGACTATCACTAGCTGTATAAGGCCCGGCGAGTGGCGGTCGCGAACGTACGTGCGCGTGGTGTGCGGGCGCGCCGTCGAACAGTAGGTTGGTGACGCCCGCGCCCCCGAGTACCTCTCTGCGCTGCCGCTCGGCGTCCGCTCGAAGCCGCCGGACCAGCCGCTCTGCTTCGCCCAGCCGCGCGCGTAGAGCCCCAGCGCTTTCTCCTTCCTCATTTTCTGTTGCTTCCTCCTCTAGAGACCGCAGCTTGCTGGCATTACACAATGTATTACAACTCCACGAAGCGATAAGATACTAATAAGTTCTACTAGATATGACAATTTCAGAACAGAATAAGGTATAGATGGCGGGATCCCCTCGCCGCTCCACGCTACATCCTGCAGAAACAGACGGCATCTGTCATTCGCTTATATTTAATACGTGAACCGGTACCATGTTTGCTTTAACTAGCATTGATATATAATTTAAGATCCAGTTATGGCCCACAACCTGAACCCTAATAATTTAACCTGAAACGTAATCCGATAGGCTTTGAGCCAAAAAACAACGGAACGTTTGCTTGCAACGTTGTAAAAATTAGTTTCTATTTGTCAGAGTCTACTGTCCAAGGAACGAAATGAGATTTAGAAAGATTGTATGAAGAGGCATACTTGGCCTGTTCGTCGACAAGGCGTTGCAGCCGCAGTAAGTCGTGGGCGCAGGCTGTAGCCTCACCTCGCGCTGCTGCTGCCTCCCTTTCCAACCGCTCTACCTCTCGTCGCAGAGATGACACCTAACATTATATTGCATCTATTACATTTGCTCTATTCTTTTTAAATGGTATAAAAAATATTAACAGTTTGTACCTTCAAGGCTAAAGGAGGAAATTTTAAGATATAACGAAATACAATAACAACAAAACCTCAATTAAAATTATTATCAAGAAATAAATTAAAATCATTTGTAATACAAAAGCTAAGATCTCAATTCTCAATTAAGGCTGAATTTTGCAGCTCTTTCTCAGAGTTGAAACTGTCCCGTAAATATTTATCTGATCACGACAAACTATATTACCTCAAATAAATTAATAATATTTTTTTGATCTTACCTGGTTTTCGTTGTCATCAGTAGTCGAGCTATTTTTCGCAGGCTCTTTGTTGAATATCAGTTGAAATTGTAAGTCTGAAAAAATACGTTATCGTTATTGCTTAAAAAGTAATTGTAAGCAAAATTCTCAATGTAGCTGAATAGTCAACCTCTATTCCTCTCTCGCAATGACTCGATTTCGGCGTGAAGGCCACTGAGCATCAGACGGTGTTGTTCCTGCAGGAACCGAATGCTGTGCTCGAGGTGGGCGATCCTTGCGACCGGGTCGCCTCCACTGATGTACAGCCCGCCATTTGGCTCTACAGGTGTCTTTTTCACCTGAAATTATATTTAATGTAATTTTAATTCAAAACTTATTAATGTAATTTTAATTCAAAACTAGAGTAAAAACTATCTATAGTCAGGTAAATGACTATATATAAAAATAAAATATACACGACTTGTAATTTCCATTATCATATTTGTTATCTACACTTAAACTACTGATCTTGATCATTGTTGTCTATAATTTTAGACAATATAGCATATTTCAAATTCTAGTTCCAGGTAGACGAAATAGCATCGATCAAATTCTTATAACACTATCGGTTAGTACAACTAGGTACAACACAATACCTTGCAAATACACAACGAGTAATGAAATCCTTCACAATCACTGACTCACGATTGTCCTTTGTTTTGTCTTGATATGACCTAAGCTGTTTTAGTGTTTGCTAGTCATTGTTATTTTGTCCTGACTTGAGCAAACATAACGTTACAAATAATCATTCTTACTAAAAATATCCACTAAATATTGTTGCATTTACAGCGATTCACAAACTTTAATTCAATTTATATCATATCTTGTCAAACCTATTTGTAACCAGTTCCTTCCGCGTTATGATAAATTTGACCGCGATTGTTTAAACCTATTACAACTTCCAAATATTTTGCATATTATACTTAAGATATATGTAAATATATCGACTAAATACCTTTCCCTGGAGCGAAGCGAAGGGCACTCCAGGCACGAGTACCTTCGAGGCCATCGCTGCACTGTACACTAAGAAAATGCACCGGAGTTATAACACGCGCGTTCGCGGAGAGAGCGATTCGACATTTGCAAGTAATACGCGTAATCTTAAAATTCTAGTATTCACATATAGTATTTTGACCGTGAACTTTGTCAGATACTAACACGACGCGAAATTTACGGTTTTTTTGATTTTATAGGGTTTTCGAGGTGGGTTTTCAGGTAATAGGGTGCGAGGGGCGGGGGGACGGTATTGATCGCGCAGCCGCACACCGGGTGTAGTGCTGACTCACAGATCTTGTCACTGCATGGCGCCGTGCCAGGGGATCGAGTTAACTTGGTAATCGCTTAATTTTCAGTATCATTAATTAATACGATTTTGATTCGAGTATGCGGCTGCATTGTCTGCCAATCTTTCGAGAGGAGCTGGAGAACTTATTAACAGTAGTAGGCGCTCGCTGAAGACAGTTTTATATATTTTTTTGTAAAGTTCAAAAATAAATAATCATTTTAAGTAAATATTTGTTGGTGTTGTTGTTGGTGGCAATAATTTAAAATATTAAATTATTGCCACCTTGTATGTATACATTATAGACGTATTTTGTTAAGGAAATTTTAATGGTCTTTTTTATAAACATTCTATAAGCTATTAGTTAAATATTTGTCACGTTCATTTATTTTCTAGGTCTAGTACATAGGTGATGCTTCGAACAAAAGATTGAATAGTTTTTGTAAACTTTCACGGATAATGTTTTTTAGCAATTCCTCGAATCAATCTCTAATTTGGAAAGGCAATACCCTTTATTGTATAATTACTTATACACGTAAATATGTATCACAGATTATTAATTAGATATATTTAGTTAGTTGAACAAAATAAAAATAAAAAGCAAAGAAATTCTCATATCACAAGGTTGACTAGACTATAAACTACATGATTGTCACTACTTTTTGGCGGTAGACAATTTTTAAATACCTATGAATTAAATATTTTTTTTTTTTTTGCATTCCTTGAAGCAGGGCGGTATTTAGTTTGATTTTATAGAGTCTGAATCCGGGGACCACTGACGGTTCGACGGCGCCGAAAGGCTCACTATGAGTTATTACATATTATCCTATAATAAATCGCATGATTCAGTATATCTGATTTATATAATAATATGAATAAGTACATTTTACTTTTCTAGTATCGAACGCAAATAGTATCCCTGATGGATCAAAACCAATTACCCTGTTTATTAAGAAATTTATTATGAATACTACACACATTATTGCTAATATACGAAAATACTCAACTTATTTAAACGAAAAAAAATTCTTCGACAGTTTCAATAATTGTTGTAGATTGTAAAAATATCTTAGAAGTGTTGTTGTTGTAAGTGTCTTTCTTGGTCTTTCTATGTGCGCATTTAACATTCGCTCGAACGGTGAAGGAAAACATCGTGAGGAAAACGGCTTTCCCTAGACCTAAAAAGTCCTGTGGGTCAGGCACGGGAGGCTGATCACCTACTTGCTAATTAGATTGACAAATGATCATGAAAATAATACAGAAATCAGAAGCCCAGACCTAAAAAGTTTGTAGCGCCGCTGATTTATTTATGAAAATACATCTAAGTAATAATATAGAATGATATAACTAAGAATGCTTATTTCAAATTCTAATTATTGTTATTAAAGAACAATTACTTTTTTATTCATGTCAATAACAAAGTAAGAGGCAGAAAAAAGCGCGGGAAACGTTGGTCGTGGCGGGAGTGTTTTTTCTTGTGAAATTTTTAAATTTAATTTAACTTGTATAAAAGATCAGTTTGTATATATTTGTATGTAGTAGTTTAATTTAATAGTTTTGTTTATTCATTTGTGTATATATTCTACAGTATCTGGTAAGTTTGTATACTTTTTCCTCAAGGCCTGGAGTCAGGCGAAAAAATGGACGAGCCCCCGGATACCGGGGGCTCGCCCCCCGAGGTAGCTTGTAATATTACAATAGAAAATAGATTTTCTAAACTGGACGAGTCCAGTGTAGATACTGATGTGGATCAACGGAATGACCGAAAAAGAATGCGAGTAGGTAAAATTTGCAAACACTGCAACAAAAGGAAAAAAAGATTCGATCCGACGCGTCGGAACAAACAAAAGGACACTGATTGCTCGTGCCAAATACCGAAAATTGAAATTCCCTCAATATGTACTGGGCTTAAGAACGCTAATGCTCTAGATAGTTTTCAGAACAAAGTAGACCGTGTAGATACTGTAACTGTTAATACCCAACAGCACCCATCACCTCCATCAGACGTTTCTCAGTCCATAAAAAATCCTACAGGCCGAACGTCTTATGAGGCCTATGACATTGGGCCATTCGTAGTTCATGCGCAAAAAGTTTCTTCAGATACGGACATCCCCTCCCTTCACCCCGTTCAATTTGGTTATTTCCTCAAGAAAAATTCTTTTAAAAACATAATTAATGGTAGCATCAAAAGGATAGGCAGAAACAGAATTTCCCTATCATTCTCTGACCACAAATGTGCAAACGAATTTGTTAATAACCCTTGCCTGGCAAGAAATAATTACAAAGCTTTTATTCCCTCATTTAATGTGACCCGAATGGGCCTGGCGCGAGGCGTTCCCGCGGAATGGTCTCCCGAAGAGATATTAGACAACATCTCTCTGCCTGTAGGCAGCGGAGGAATTATAAAAATTAGACGACTTAATTATAAAGTACGTAACAGCAGCCCTCCTGAGTGGAAGCCATCACAGACTATTGTAATAACTTTCGATGGTCAAACCCTTCCTAAACATGTATTTGTCTGCTACAATGCCCTGCCCGTGGAACTTTACGCATACCCCACTATTCAGTGCTATTCTTGTTGCCGATTTGGTCATACTAAGTCTAATTGTAACTCTCGGCCCCGCTGTTACAAATGTGGCCAAGGCCATACTGGGGACACATGCAACATACAAGATGATACCGCGACTTGCTGCCTATGTTCTGGTCTACACTTTGCTACAAACAGAAAGTGTCCAGAATATGAACGGCAGACTAAAATTAAATTGTATATGGCTCAGAGATGTGTATCTTATGCAGAAGCAAATAAAGTGTATGATCCAGTTTCTAAATCTTTTGCTGATATAGTTAAGTTTTCAAACATCCAGAATACTCCTAATTCTCCTGTCCCACATGTATCGCCTTCCTCTCCCTCGATTCCGTCGTATAGTAGATCTTATAAGAAAACAATATTTGCTAAACCAACATCCCCCAAACTAAAACGACTGGGGTATAACAAAACAGAACACTTCAATTTGATAAAGGACTACGACGCTCCAGCTCCTTCTAACGGGGTCGCTTTAATAAACAGTAACGTTAACAATAATGACATAATCTCTGATTTAATCCAACTTTTGACTGAAATTAAATATAATTCTAACTCTGACAACAACGTAACCGAACAACGCCGCCAAATGATTGCTTCCTTAACTCAATTAAAATCCTCTTATGCGCCACGAACGCGAACAAATAATCCAGTGGAATTGCAGAAGCGCTATCTGCAATAAAAATGATTTAATCCATTTGCATAATAAATTTGAACCATTTGTCTCAACTCTGTCGGAAACATGGCTTCGCCCGGAATTGACTTTTCGAATTCCAGGTTATGTTATTCTCCGACAGGACAGACCTGACGGCTATGGCGGTGTTGCCATAGTCATTAAAAATAATCTCCCCTATTCCTTATTTCCACTTCCCTCATTCGGAGATGACTTATCAGTCATTGCTGCTATTGTAAATAAAATTTGTATAGTGTCTATTTATTTTTCTCGTCCTAATGTAAATATTTTTTCCCATCTTAATCAACTGTTTTCCATCCTTCCAAGGCCATTCTTAGTCCTAGGTGATTTTAATTGCCAACATCAATCCTGGGGAAGCACTTCTTCCAACTACTATGGAGATAAATTATTAGATATTATAGATTCTCATTGTATCTGTATTTTAAACACTGGGCTGCCAACCCGTGTTACTGGTCCAAGTGAAGGTGCAAGTGCGCCTGATCTATCTTTATGTTCACCTGATTTAGCTTCAACTTTGGACTGGCACCCTCTTGCATCTTCGTATGGTAGTGACCACTTTCCACTTGTAATTACTTTTCCTTCACACAAACCTACCAAAACCACTCGCTCTCCTCGTTTTAAATACAGATTAAACAACGCTGATTGGGAATTATTCAACCAACGAGTAGAGCAGAAAACTAGTATTTATTCTCAAGAAGGTGATCAGATCTCTGCCGAAATTCTTTCTCAGGTTTTGATTGAAGCTGCCGATGAATCTTTTTGCACTAAAACTAAGTTCCGATCGCAAATTCCTTCGCCTCCCTGGTGGGATCATGAATGTACAGCTGCAATAAAAACAAGAAAACAGGCTGAAAAAAATTACTGTGAGGAGATGTCAGAAGAAAATTTCGAGTTATATTTAGAATCTGCCCGTAGTGCTAAAAAATTGTTTAAGAAAAAGAGATATGATGGTTGGCAATCATTTTGTGCCTCCATTAGCCCAGACGTCAGCCCGTCAGAGGTCTGGCGTAATATTCGTAGATTTAGATCTGCATATAATAATTCTCCCTCTTCTAAATTACCGCTAACCCTAGCTGATCAGTTCATGGATCATCTTGCACCCCCTTCTGTACCGGAACAGGCATTTCCTCCATTATCTATTCCTGCTTACATTTCCGATGACCAAACTGGATTAAACGCTCCATTCTCTTTGATCGAACTTAAAGGTGTACTCAAGAACGTAAAAGATTCTACTCCAGGAGAAGATGGGATTCCATATTCTTTTTTGAAAAACCTTTCGGACCGTGTGCTGATGTTGTACTTAAATATTATAAATTCTATTATGATTTCTGGGTGCATTCCCAAGTCTTGGATCACTCAATCTATTATCCCTATTTTAAAAGACAATAAACCAGCCGATGATCCTTCTTCTTACAGACCTATTGTCCTTTCTTCTGTTTTAATGAAAACAGCAGAACACCTAGTTAAAATCCGTTTAGAATGGTTTTTAGAGAGTAAAAATTTATTAGCAACGTCACAATTCGGTTTTAGGAAAAGTAGAAGCACAATGGATAGCTTAGGTATATTCACTACGGACATAAGATTAGCTTTTTCAAACAACGAATCGATAGTAGCTACTTTCTTAGATATAAGCTCAGCTTATGACAATGTTCTTATATCGGTTCTTAGGGGAAAATTGCTTCACTTAGATGTACCACCGATTCTGTCAAACTTTATTATCAATATGCTCAGAGAAAGATACATTAATTTATTTATCGAAGATGTCAAACTATCGCGGACTGTGTGGAAAGGATTACCACAGGGTTCTGTGCTCAGTCCTTTGCTCTACAACATCTACACATATGATTTAGAAACATCATTGCAGGCATCAGCAAACGTATTACAATATGCAGACGATCTTCTTATATACAAATCGGGAAAATCGATTGAAAATAATTGCCAAGCTCTAACATCTTCCCTTTCATTTTTAAAATCATGGCTTAATTCGAATGGTTTAGACTTATCTGTATCCAAGAGTAGGGTTGTGTTGTTTTCCAGAATGCGTAGGCCTCCCCCGGTCCATGTAATGTTCAATAGTGTTTTGATTCCCTCGACTAATGACGTCAAATTCTTAGGAGTAATTCTAGATTCCAAGCTTACCGGTGTACCCCATTGTGAATATGTAACTGCAAGATGTGAACGTAATTTGAATATTCTTAGATGCTTATCGGGCATCTGGTGGGGAGCACATTCACACTCCTTAAAACTGATTTACAACGCCATAATCAGAAGTGTAATGGATTACGGTACTTTTCTATTGGAACCAGGAAATATTTCTGGTTTTAAAAAAATGGATAGTATTCAGGCTAAAGCAATGAGAATAGTCCTAGGAGCTATGAAGTCAAGTCCAATCAACTGTATGAGAGTCGAGTGTGTAGAGCCTCCATTAAGCTTACGACGGCAATTTATGTCTGATAAATTCCTATTCCGTTGTATCCAATTCAGTAACCATATCCTAACACCTAAACTGACTTGCCTGGCATCTTTAATCCCCAATTGTAGTTATTGGAAAAACAAACGCCCACCATGTTTGGTTGAAAGTTACAGAAGATTTACTTATTTTGAGGCTCCTACTCACCAAGCGACTTCTAATCCATTGTTCAAATATAGTTATGATTCCCTTGTAATCTCTCCTGATATACATACTAACACAGGTCTTGTGAAAATTGAGCAAAACCAAAAGTTAACATTTAACTATATTGTTGACACCAAGTGGCCACAATGGCATCGAATATTTACAGATGCATCTAAGCATTCCAAAGATAGCTGTGTAGGTGTTGGTGTACTGCACTCTAATTACAATATTGTTCAAAAAACTAAACTCCCTCCTGAATCCTCCGTGTTCACTGGCGAATGTATTGGCCTTCTTAAAGCCATAGAATACATCCTTCTACTAAAACTTCAAAAAACTGTAATTTTTACAGATTCACTAAGTTCTTTGAATGCCTTAGCCCGGTTCCCATTTGGATCACATTATCAATTCCCTGTCATTTCCGAAATTAGAAACCTGCTATTGAAATGTTACATTTCAATAGCAGGTTTCTAATTTCGGAAATGACAGGGAATTGATAATGTGATCCAAATGGGAACCGGGCTAAGGCATTCAAAGAACTTAGTGAATCTGTAAAAATTACAGTTTTTTGAAGTTTTAGTAGAAGGATGTATTCTATGGCTTTAAGAAGGCCAATACATTCGCCAGTGAACACGGAGGATTCAGGAGGGAGTTTAGTTTTTTGAACAATATTGTAATTAGAGTGCAGTACACCAACACCTACACAGCTATCTTTGGAATGCTTAGATGCATCTGTAAATATTCGATGCCATTGTGGCCACTTGGTGTCAACAATATAGTTAAATGTTAACTTTTGGTTTTGCTCAATTTTCACAAGACCTGTGTTAGTATGTATATCAGGAGAGATTACAAGGGAATCATAACTATATTTGAACAATGGATTAGAAGTCGCTTGGTGAGTAGGAGCCTCAAAATAAGTAAATCTTCTGTAACTTTCAACCAAACATGGTGGGCGTTTGTTTTTCCAATAACTACAATTGGGGATTAAAGATGCCAGGCAAGTCAGTTTAGGTGTTAGGATATGGTTACTGAATTGGATACAACGGAATAGGAATTTATCAGACATAAATTGCCGTCGTAAGCTTAATGGAGGCTCTACACACTCGACTCTCATACAGTTGATTGGACTTGACTTCATAGCTCCTAGGACTATTCTCATTGCTTTAGCCTGAATACTATCCATTTTTTTAAAACCAGAAATATTTCCTGGTTCCAATAGAAAAGTACCGTAATCCATTACACTTCTGATTATGGCGTTGTAAATCAGTTTTAAGGAGTGTGAATGTGCTCCCCACCAGATGCCCGATAAGCATCTAAGAATATTCAAATTACGTTCACATCTTGCAGTTACATATTCACAATGGGGTACACCGGTAAGCTTGGAATCTAGAATTACTCCTAAGAATTTGACGTCATTAGTCGAGGGAATCAAAACACTATTGAACATTACATGGACCGGGGGAGGCCTACGCATTCTGGAAAACAACACAACCCTACTCTTGGATACAGATAAGTCTAAACCATTCGAATTAAGCCATGATTTTAAAAATGAAAGGGAAGATGTTAGAGCTTGGCAATTATTTTCAATCGATTTTCCCGATTTGTATATAAGAAGATCGTCTGCATATTGTAATACGTTTGCTGATGCCTGCAATGATGTTTCTAAATCATATGTGTAGATGTTGTAGAGCAAAGGACTGAGCACAGAACCCTGTGGTAATCCTTTCCACACAGTCCGCGATAGTTTGACATCTTCGATAAATAAATTAATGTATCTTTCTCTGAGCATATTGATAATAAAGTTTGACAGAATCGGTGGTACATCTAAGTGAAGCAATTTTCCCCTAAGAACCGATATAAGAACATTGTCATAAGCTGAGCTTATATCTAAGAAAGTAGCTACTATCGATTCGTTGTTTGAAAAAGCTAATCTTATGTCCGTAGTGAATATACCTAAGCTATCCATTGTGCTTCTACTTTTCCTAAAACCGAATTGTGACGTTGCTAATAAATTTTTACTCTCTAAAAACCATTCTAAACGGATTTTAACTAGGTGTTCTGCTGTTTTCATTAAAACAGAAGAAAGGACAATAGGTCTGTAAGAAGAAGGATCATCGGCTGGTTTATTGTCTTTTAAAATAGGGATAATAGATTGAGTGATCCAAGACTTGGGAATGCACCCAGAAATCATAATAGAATTTATAATATTTAAGTACAACATCAGCACACGGTCCGAAAGGTTTTTCAAAAAAGAATATGGAATCCCATCTTCTCCTGGAGTAGAATCTTTTACGTTCTTGAGTACACCTTTAAGTTCGATCAAAGAGAATGGAGCGTTTAATCCAGTTTGGTCATCGGAAATGTAAGCAGGAATAGATAATGGAGGAAATGCCTGTTCCGGTACAGAAGGGGGTGCAAGATGATCCATGAACTGATCAGCTAGGGTTAGCGGTAATTTAGAAGAGGGAGAATTATTATATGCAGATCTAAATCTACGAATATTACGCCAGACCTCTGACGGGCTGACGTCTGGGCTAATGGAGGCACAAAATGATTGCCAACCATCATATCTCTTTTTCTTAAACAATTTTTTAGCACTACGGGCAGATTCTAAATATAACTCGAAATTTTCTTCTGACATCTCCTCACAGTAATTTTTTTCAGCCTGTTTTCTTGTTTTTATTGCAGCTGTACATTCATGATCCCACCAGGGAGGCGAAGGAATTTGCGATCGGAACTTAGTTTTAGTGCAAAAAGATTCATCGGCAGCTTCAATCAAAACCTGAGAAAGAATTTCGGCAGAGATCTGATCACCTTCTTGAGAATAAATACTAGTTTTCTGCTCTACTCGTTGGTTGAATAATTCCCAATCAGCGTTGTTTAATCTGTATTTAAAACGAGGAGAGCGAGTGGTTTTGGTAGGTTTGTGTGAAGGAAAAGTAATTACAAGTGGAAAGTGGTCACTACCATACGAAGATGCAAGAGGGTGCCAGTCCAAAGTTGAAGCTAAATCAGGTGAACATAAAGATAGATCAGGCGCACTTGCACCTTCACTTGGACCAGTAACACGGGTTGGCAGCCCAGTGTTTAAAATACAGATACAATGAGAATCTATAATATCTAATAATTTATCTCCATAGTAGTTGGAAGAAGTGCTTCCCCAGGATTGATGTTGGCAATTAAAATCACCTAGGACTAAGAATGGCCTTGGAAGGATGGAAAACAGTTGATTAAGATGGGAAAAAATATTTACATTAGGACGAGAAAAATAAATAGACACTATACAAATTTTATTTACAATAGCAGCAATGACTGATAAGTCATCTCCGAATGAAGGAAGTGGAAATAAGGAATAGGGGAGATTATTTTTAATGACTATGGCAACACCGCCATAGCCGTCAGGTCTGTCCTGTCGGAGAATAACATAACCTGGAATTCGAAAAGTCAATTCCGGGCGAAGCCATGTTTCCGACAGAGTTGAGACAAATGGTTCAAATTTATTATGCAAATGGATTAAATCATTTTTATTGCAGATAGCGCTTCTGCAATTCCACTGGATTATTTGTTCGCGTTCGTGGCGCATAAGAGGATTTTAATTGAGTTAAGGAAGCAATCATTTGGCGGCGTTGTTCGGTTACGTTGTTGTCAGAGTTAGAATTATATTTAATTTCAGTCAAAAGTTGGATTAAATCAGAGATTATGTCATTATTGTTAACGTTACTGTTTATTAAAGCGACCCCGTTAGAAGGAGCTGGAGCGTCGTAGTCCTTTATCAAATTGAAGTGTTCTGTTTTGTTATACCCCAGTCGTTTTAGTTTGGGGGATGTTGGTTTAGCAAATATTGTTTTCTTATAAGATCTACTATACGACGGAATCGAGGGAGAGGAAGGCGATACATGTGGGACAGGAGAATTAGGAGTATTCTGGATGTTTGAAAACTTAACTATATCAGCAAAAGATTTAGAAACTGGATCATACACTTTATTTGCTTCTGCATAAGATACACATCTCTGAGCCATATACAATTTAATTTTAGTCTGCCGTTCATATTCTGGACACTTTCTGTTTGTAGCAAAGTGTAGACCAGAACATAGGCAGCAAGTCGCGGTATCATCTTGTATGTTGCATGTGTCCCCAGTATGGCCTTGGCCACATTTGTAACAGCGGGGCCGAGAGTTACAATTAGACTTAGTATGACCAAATCGGCAACAAGAATAGCACTGAATAGTGGGGTATGCGTAAAGTTCCACGGGCAGGGCATTGTAGCAGACAAATACATGTTTAGGAAGGGTTTGACCATCGAAAGTTATTACAATAGTCTGTGATGGCTTCCACTCAGGAGGGCTGCTGTTACGTACTTTATAATTAAGTCGTCTAATTTTTATAATTCCTCCGCTGCCTACAGGCAGAGAGATGTTGTCTAATATCTCTTCGGGAGACCATTCCGCGGGAACGCCTCGCGCCAGGCCCATTCGGGTCACATTAAATGAGGGAATAAAAGCTTTGTAATTATTTCTTGCCAGGCAAGGGTTATTAACAAATTCGTTTGCACATTTGTGGTCAGAGAATGATAGGGAAATTCTGTTTCTGCCTATCCTTTTGATGCTACCATTAATTATGTTTTTAAAAGAATTTTTCTTGAGGAAATAACCAAATTGAACGGGGTGAAGGGAGGGGATGTCCGTATCTGAAGAAACTTTTTGCGCATGAACTACGAATGGCCCAATGTCATAGGCCTCATAAGACGTTCGGCCTGTAGGATTTTTTATGGACTGAGAAACGTCTGATGGAGGTGATGGGTGCTGTTGGGTATTAACAGTTACAGTATCTACACGGTCTACTTTGTTCTGAAAACTATCTAGAGCATTAGCGTTCTTAAGCCCAGTACATATTGAGGGAATTTCAATTTTCGGTATTTGGCACGAGCAATCAGTGTCCTTTTGTTTGTTCCGACGCGTCGGATCGAATCTTTTTTTCCTTTTGTTGCAGTGTTTGCAAATTTTACCTACTCGCATTCTTTTTCGGTCATTCCGTTGATCCACATCAGTATCTACACTGGACTCGTCCAGTTTAGAAAATCTATTTTCTATTGTAATATTACAAGCTACCTCGGGGGGCGAGCCCCCGGTATCCGGGGGCTCGTCCATTTTTTCGCCTGACTCCAGGCCTTGAGGAAAAAGTATACAAACTTACCAGATACTGTAGAATATATACACAAATGAATAAACAAAACTATTAAATTAAACTACTACATACAAATATATACAAACTGATCTTTTATACAAGTTAAATTAAATTTAAAAATTTCACAAGAAAAAACACTCCCGCCACGACCAACGTTTCCCGCGCTTTTTTCTGCCTCTTACTTTGTTATTGACATGAATAAAAAAGTAATTGTTCTTTAATAACAATAATTAGAATTTGAAATAAGCATTCTTAGTTATATCATTCTATATTATTACTTAGATGTATTTTCATAAATAAATCAGCGGCGCTACAAACTTTTTAGGTCTGGGCTTCTGATTTCTGTATTATTTTCATGATCATTTGTCAATCTAATTAGCAAGTAGGTGATCAGCCTCCCGTGCCTGACCCACAGGACTTTTTAGGTCTAGGGAAAGCCGTTTTCCTCACGATGTTTTCCTTCACCGTTCGAGCGAATGTTAAATGCGCACATAGAAAGACCAAGAAAGACACTTACAACAACAACACTTCTAAGATATTTTTACAATCTACAACAATTATTGAAACTGTCGAAGAATTTTTTTTCGTTTAAATAAGTTGAGTATTTTCGTATATTAGCAATAATGTGTGTAGTATTCATAATAAATTTCTTAATAAACAGGGTAATTGGTTTTGATCCATCAGGGATACTATTTGCGTTCGATACTAGAAAAGTAAAATGTACTTATTCATATTATTATATAAATCAGATATACTGAATCATGCGATTTATTATAGGATAATATGTAATAACTCATAGTGAGCCTTTCGGCGCCGTCGAACCGTCAGTGGTCCCCGGATTCAGACTCTATAAAATCAAACTAAATACCGCCCTGCTTCAAGGAATGCAAAAAAAAAAAAAATATTTAATTCATAGGTATTTAAAAATTGTCTACCGCCAAAAAGTAGTGACAATCATGTAGTTTATAGTCTAGTCAACCTTGTGATATGAGAATTTCTTTGCTTTTTATTTTTATTTTGTTCAACTAACTAAATATATCTAATTAATAATCTGTGATACATATTTACGTGTATAAGTAATTATACAATAAAGGGTATTGCCTTTCCAAATTAGAGATTGATTCGAGGAATTGCTAAAAAACATTATCCGTGAAAGTTTACAAAAACTATTCAATCTTTTGTTCGAAGCATCACCTATGTACTAGACCTAGAAAATAAATGAACGTGACAAATATTTAACTAATAGCTTATAGAATGTTTATAAAAAAGACCATTAAAATTTCCTTAACAAAATACGTCTATAATGTATACATACAAGGTGGCAATAATTTAATATTTTAAATTATTGCCACCAACAACAACACCAACAAATATTTACTTAAAATGATTATTTATTTTTGAACTTTACAAAAAAATATATAAAACTGTCTTCAGCGAGCGCCTACTACTGTTAATAAGTTCTCCAGCTCCTCTCGAAAGATTGGCAGACAATGCAGCCGCATACTCGAATCAAAATCGTATTAATTAATGATACTGAAAATTAAGCGATTACCAAGTTAACTCGATCCCCTGGCACGGCGCCATGCAGTGACAAGATCTGTGAGTCAGCACTACACCCGGTGTGCGGCTGCGCGATCAATACCGTCCCCCCGCCCCTCGCACCCTATTACCTGAAAACCCACCTCGAAAACCCTATAAAATCAAAAAAACCGTAAATTTCGCGTCGTGTTAGTATCTGACAAAGTTCACGGTCAAAATACTATATGTGAATACTAGAATTTTAAGATTACGCGTATTACTTGCAAATGTCGAATCGCTCTCTCCGCGAACGCGCGTGTTATAACTCCGGTGCATTTTCTTAGTGTACAGTGCAGCGATGGCCTCGAAGGTACTCGTGCCTGGAGTGCCCTTCGCTTCGCTCCAGGGAAAGGTATTTAGTCGATATATTTACATATATCTTAAGTATAATATGCAAAATATTTGGAAGTTGTAATAGGTTTAAACAATCGCGGTCAAATTTATCATAACGCGGAAGGAACTGGTTACAAATGGGTTTGACAAGATATGATATAAATTGAATTAAAGTTTGTGAATCGCTGTAAATGCAACAATATTTAGTGGATATTTTTAGTAAGAATGATTATTTGTAACGTTATGTTTGCTCAAGTCAGGACAAAATAACAATGACTAGCAAACACTAAAACAGCTTAGGTCATATCAAGACAAAACAAAGGACAATCGTGAGTCAGTGATTGTGAAGGATTTCATTACTCGTTGTGTATTTGCAAGGTATTGTGTTGTACCTAGTTGTACTAACCGATAGTGTTATAAGAATTTGATCGATGCTATTTCGTCTACCTGGAACTAGAATTTGAAATATGCTATATTGTCTAAAATTATAGACAACAATGATCAAGATCAGTAGTTTAAGTGTAGATAACAAATATGATAATGGAAATTACAAGTCGTGTATATTTTATTTTTATATATAGTCATTTACCTGACTATAGATAGTTTTTACTCTAGTTTTGAATTAAAATTACATTAATAAGTTTTGAATTAAAATTACATTAAATATAATTTCAGGTGAAAAAGACACCTGTAGAGCCAAATGGCGGGCTGTACATCAGTGGAGGCGACCCGGTCGCAAGGATCGCCCACCTCGAGCACAGCATTCGGTTCCTGCAGGAACAACACCGTCTGATGCTCAGTGGCCTTCACGCCGAAATCGAGTCATTGCGAGAGAGGAATAGAGGTTGACTATTCAGCTACATTGAGAATTTTGCTTACAATTACTTTTTAAGCAATAACGATAACGTATTTTTTCAGACTTACAATTTCAACTGATATTCAACAAAGAGCCTGCGAAAAATAGCTCGACTACTGATGACAACGAAAACCAGGTAAGATCAAAAAAATATTATTAATTTATTTGAGGTAATATAGTTTGTCGTGATCAGATAAATATTTACGGGACAGTTTCAACTCTGAGAAAGAGCTGCAAAATTCAGCCTTAATTGAGAATTGAGATCTTAGCTTTTGTATTACAAATGATTTTAATTTATTTCTTGATAATAATTTTAATTGAGGTTTTGTTGTTATTGTATTTCGTTATATCTTAAAATTTCCTCCTTTAGCCTTGAAGGTACAAACTGTTAATATTTTTTATACCATTTAAAAAGAATAGAGCAAATGTAATAGATGCAATATAATGTTAGGTGTCATCTCTGCGACGAGAGGTAGAGCGGTTGGAAAGGGAGGCAGCAGCAGCGCGAGGTGAGGCTACAGCCTGCGCCCACGACTTACTGCGGCTGCAACGCCTTGTCGACGAACAGGCCAAGTATGCCTCTTCATACAATCTTTCTAAATCTCATTTCGTTCCTTGGACAGTAGACTCTGACAAATAGAAACTAATTTTTACAACGTTGCAAGCAAACGTTCCGTTGTTTTTTGGCTCAAAGCCTATCGGATTACGTTTCAGGTTAAATTATTAGGGTTCAGGTTGTGGGCCATAACTGGATCTTAAATTATATATCAATGCTAGTTAAAGCAAACATGGTACCGGTTCACGTATTAAATATAAGCGAATGACAGATGCCGTCTGTTTCTGCAGGATGTAGCGTGGAGCGGCGAGGGGATCCCGCCATCTATACCTTATTCTGTTCTGAAATTGTCATATCTAGTAGAACTTATTAGTATCTTATCGCTTCGTGGAGTTGTAATACATTGTGTAATGCCAGCAAGCTGCGGTCTCTAGAGGAGGAAGCAACAGAAAATGAGGAAGGAGAAAGCGCTGGGGCTCTACGCGCGCGGCTGGGCGAAGCAGAGCGGCTGGTCCGGCGGCTTCGAGCGGACGCCGAGCGGCAGCGCAGAGAGGTACTCGGGGGCGCGGGCGTCACCAACCTACTGTTCGACGGCGCGCCCGCACACCACGCGCACGTACGTTCGCGACCGCCACTCGCCGGGCCTTATACAGCTAGTGATAGTCATGGTCTTGCCGCGGGAACGCAAATACGATTAAAAGAAAACTTTGATTAAAACGCGTTTATCTTAGGTTAGAATTATTTGTTTAATTTTAATTCATCAAAGATTATTTTAAACCTTTTAAAAATACCCCAACATGTTACATTATAGAATTGATTGTCACAGAAGCAAAATTATGATGATTTAACACGTAAATACCTTAAGTACCTATTAATAATTAATATGTTGAATATAAAATTACCAAAACACCCCTCTAACTTTCGTAAAATTAATAAAAAAATTAAATTCCTTAAATTACTGTAAAATTAAACACGTTTTAATCAAAATTAAATTTTCTTTTAAATATGATACACGCATAATAACGATTTAATCGTATCTAACAATTTTGATTCCTCCTGTGACATATCGCTCATATCTATAAGCTAATACGTAATTATAATTTATGGCTAATACTAGGCAAGGGCAAAGGCAGAGTAGGTGGAGCGAGCCCGCAGTGAGCCAGCGCGGCCGAACTTCACAACTATCGTTTTGTGTGCGAGTCGCCTAAAAAATCACCAAATTTCATGATTGTTCTCTTATTAATATAGCGATATACGATTCATGAATTTTGCTGGTTTCTGTAAATATAACAACCGATCAGTCGTTACCTTCCTTGACTCTAGTTAGTCTTTTTGTGTATTCTTTAGACCCTTCGTGACTGTCGTATTACTTAGGTGTCGATGTTTCCTTAATCTTGCAGTAGTAACATTTATTTAGAAAGATGTATCCATTTGGAGTTATTATAGTCCTGAAACCGGATAAATCAATGAAGACTATAATAGTAACATAAAAACTATTTTCTAAATTCTCTAATTCATAACCGCAGTTTTTAACTTTGAATAGGTATTAATTTTTTTATCATTTAACTTAATATTATTTTAAAGTTATAGGTTTGGGTATTTTTATGATTAAGACCATAATATATTTGTATGTAATATGGAACGTTGAGATTCCACTTCATTGATTTACTCTTTTGAATCACCGATGCACGATTTTGCGTACCTAACTGTAGCATTAAAGTGTAATTTGTATGATGTGATGTTAGCCAATAGAAAAATCAGTTTTAGAATGTTCTTAAGTTACACGAAATTCTTTCCAATATAAATTATACTATTCGTTAATACCATACTTGTCTGCTCCAATATTATTTGATTAACAACGTAATAGACGTGACAGGTGGTGTTAAAATGTTCTACATACAGTTGCAGTGCATGAAAAGCTCACTGATGCGCGCGGGCGCAGTCGACGCATTTGGCTTTCCTACCTTGCCAGCCCCATACCTCCATACAGCAGATTTTTGGAGAGAGCCTTTGAGAGAGTAAGTGAAAATTTACTATGAATCTCTCCACATGCCTGAAGAGTAGATGATATAAACTACCGAGAGTACCGGATACCAGAGAGTACTGCGCTTACAGAAACTTGGAATATAACCCGTGTTTTCTACCCAGAGAGTACAGCATGCGAGGCGGCGGACGACAACGACGACCCAACACACTTCCAGCACTCGCTGTCCTCCCACAGCAGCCACGCCCACCCGCGTATGCTCACAGTAAGTTATTTACATCAACTG